>JACYXH010000495.1:120000-145000 GCA_026745465.1 Lota lota | reverse complement strand
TACACACAGCTAACATACCACATAGCACATACACATACTGACAGACATGCACACATGCATGCATGCATGCACATACACATGCACACACACACACACACACACACACACACAAACACACAAACACACAACCACACACACACACACACACACATGCACACACTACACACACACAGACACACACACAGACACAGCCCACACACACGCATACACAGTGGAATTGGACAAGTGTGGTCGCCACCTTACAACTGAAGTGTGACTCCCCATTCCAAATGATAAATTGATGGCCAGCAAAATGGATTTGTTTTCAACTAGTAACACATCAAAGAAATAATAATTTGCCACAGTGTGGAGTGGCAGGAATGATAAATGGGCTGGACAGCTGGATCACAACAGAGCAATGGAGTGAGTGAGAGGGAGAGAGAAGGAGGGAGACAGAGAGAGAGAGAGAGAGAGAGAGAGAGAGAGAGAGAGAGAGAGAGAGGCAGAGGGAGGTAGGGAGACAGAGAGAGAGAGGGAAGAAGGGAGAGAGAGAAGGAAAGACAGAGAGAAGGAAGGAGGGAGAGAGATAGAGAGAGAGAGAGAGAGAGAGAGAGAGAGAGAGAGAGAGAGAGAGAGAGACAGAGGGAGGTAGGGAGACAGAGAGAGAGAGAGAGGGAAGAAGGGAGAGAGAGAAGGAAAGACAGAGAGAAGGAAGGAGGGAGAGAGATAGAGAGAGAGAGAGAGAGAGAGAGAGAGGCAGAGGGAGGTAGGGAGACAGAGAGAGAGAGGGAAGAAGGGAGAGAGAGAAGGAAAGACAGAGAGAAGGAAGGAGGGAGAGAGAGAGAGAGAGAGAGAGAGAGAGAGAGAGAGAGAGAGAGATTGAGACAGAAGATAAGGGAAGGGGCAGGGGGGGGGGGGGGGGTTGAGTAGAAGGAAAACTGTAAAACCAACAAACAATCAAACGTTGCATCAGTCATTGGAATGCTCCTGGCGCCAAACAGACCCTTCTCCATGTCCTCTGACAGCCCAGCCTGGGACTGACCCTTGCAGCCCACCATAGCCTGGCTCTACCCGTCCCTAGAGCTATAGACTATAGGGTCGGGTGGAGCTAATAATGTGTAATGTGATCAAGATCATTTCCTCCGCAATTTGTATATGATGTTTATTTTTACAATAATTTCTAAAGTCCTCCAAACGTTAAATTATACCACTAATGAAGACACAACGACACCAATCATCATATTACGTAAGCAAAGCTAAAGAATGTTGATCATAAAAAGCAAACAATCATTCAAACCAACAAACAAACAACAACACAAGGAAAGTCCTCAATCCTCTGAAGGGGTTTAATTTGAGAAGCTTTTGGAAAACAGTAATTGAGCAGTTGGGTGTTGATATTTTGAAAGTTGTTCGTTTGATATAATGGAAAATCACAGCTTTTTTTACTCTCATAAATACAGTTGAGTTAATTATCCATATTTATTCATGACAAAAACAGCCGCTTTAAATAATACATTGTAATACATTCATTACCATGATATTTATAACAAAATCTGTGAGAATATACATTTGTATACATCTTTATTAATGCCATGTATATGCAACCTTTTTTTTCAATAGCATATATATATATAATATGTTTCATCGTTTATAATTTGATCTACAAATAACAATGACAACAACAAAGTAATTTCTACATACTTTCTAATTTCTACTTTTGTTTAGGTCCACTACTGATTAATGCTTGTTTTCCTTTTAAATAACACACCATATGTAACGAAGTAGCACCAACATGGAAAAGAAATGGAGCTTAACCTCCCCCTGCCTTTAATACATCACTTCCTGTGTGCATGTACACTTCCTCTGACTGATCCCACTGAGAACACAAGCTTCTACGAACGCTCTTCAAACCGATTGTTTCAAGCGGCTATGCGGGCTGACAGGTGTAGCTTGGTTTCGCATTCATTTCTCCTTCAGAAATGCCGTTCATTATCAGAATCCCCATGTGGTTTATCAGGGCCCTCACTCACCCAATCACCCATCTGCCACTGCCACTAAACCAGCACACCCACTCATACGAGTCCTCTCGTATAGGCAATAACCATAACACCATACAATTACCATAAGCACTACAATGGCCATCACCATTACTGTAGTCATCACCATTACCATCACTCCCACCACCGCCACCACTTTCATCTCTATCGCCACCCTAATTGCGACCACAGTTTGGGCACCAGATATAGCATGGGTGCGCTCGTACATTCAGACAGTATTTGTGCAACACGAGACAACACCACAGCTAGTGTGAGTGATTAACATTAGGCCCCAGCGGAGCATTAATTACCACATGTTTGAGTCACTCGTTTGCTTACTATTTGTCCTGTTTGTTGTGTCTGTCTCTACAAAGCAAAAAAAACCTTTGGCTTTGAATGCATTCCACTCATTCTGTCCCTCTACCGTACCTCCTCCTCAGCAACCCCTCTACTCTGCGTCTTCTCCCCCCCCCCCCCCCCCCCCATCTAGTGATTGATGGAGTGAAGACAAACAGCATGGAGACACACACACCGAGAGAGAATCAGAGAGCGAGAGAGAAGGAGACTCAGAGAGAGAGAGAGAGAGAGAGAGAGAGAGAGAGAGAGAGAGAGAGAGAGAGAGAGAGAGAGAGAGAGAGAGAGAGAGAGAGAGAGAGAGAGAGAGAGAGAGAGAGAGAGAGAGAGAGAGAGAGAGAGAGAGAGAGAGAGAGAGAGAGAGAGAGAGAGAGACTCAGAGCAAGAGAGACTCAGAGAGACAGAGAGTGAGAGACTCAAAGAGAGAAAGACTCAGAGAGACAGAGAGTGAGAGACTCAAAGAGAGAAAGACTCAGAGAGAGAGACTCAGAGAGAGAGAGAGAGAGACTCAGAGAGAGAGAGAAGAAGAAGAGAGAGATATATAAAGAGAGAGAGAGAGAGAGGGGGTAGCAGCACTGGTGGTGGTGGCTCAGTAGTTTGGCCTGGGTGTGGAGAGAGAGAAAGAGAGAGATAGATAGATAGATAGATAAAGAGCAGGGGGTGGGGGGTAGAGAGGGGGGAGGAGGAGAGCCAGGGGGGAGAGAGAGTGTGTGTGTTTGCATGTGTGTGTTGGATTAACCAGTGGTAAGGTAAAGGAGGGAAAAGCACAAAGATAAAAAAGGAGGAAGAGAGCAAAAAAAGAGAAGAAATGAGAGAGACATGTGGCGATGGGATGATAGTGGAAGGGATAGCCAGAGAAGATGTGTGGGTGTGTGTGTGTGTGTGTGTGTGTGTGTGTGTGTGTGTGTGTGTGTGTGTGTGTGTGTGTGTGTGTGTGTGTGTGTGTGTGTGTGTGAGAGTGTGTGTGTGTGTGAGTGTGGCAGAGATAGGCCGAGTGAGGGAGAGAGCGAGAGTGGGAGAGAGAGAGAGAGGGGGGGAGAAAGAGAGGAGAGAAAGAGAGAGGGGAAGAGAGGGAGGGAAATAGAGAGAGGGGAGGGAGAGAGGAGAGAGAAGGGAGGGAGAGAGAGGAGAGCTCAGCTGAAAGCCACAGACTTAATTCTATGCATCATTAAGCAGTCTCACTCAACGCAACATCCCCTATACATCATCCACGCTCTGTAAACACAACGATGACATTACATTAGCAACCGCAAATGAATTTTCTTTTTAGAAGGAAATTGAGAATGCTCTCTTTCTCTCTCCCTCTCCTTTTTTCCCACCCCTTCTTTCTCTTCCCTCCCTCCCACGCACGCACGCACACACACACACACACACACACACACACACACACACACACACACACACACACACACTCACACACATGCAGACGCATTCACCGTGGCTTCCAACCAAACAGGCCATAAAAGACACAAGATACAAAAATACTAAAACAAACAAACAAACAAAGCACTTCCCATACTACGCTAACCACTGGTGCACTCGCCCACACACACACAAACACACACACTCACACACACACACAAACGCACACATACACACACGCAAACACACACACGCACACTTTGTAATATATCGTTTCCCTTTGCATTATTTCAGAACCTGAAAGTAAGACTAATATTGTATTCTTATCTTACCGTTAAACATTATTGTTTATTTAGTACAGTATTAATGTTGGGGTCTTTTTTTCTGATATATTATCGTCTATTTAGATTTCATTTTGGAATAAAAAACACAAGAGAACGATAGTTAATAATATATCTTCGTAATATTTATAGTAAACAGTAAACGCATGCATAGAGGTCTAGATATGTCCTTTTTGTATCAACTGAACACAGCAACGTTTCCTACATTTCTTTAGTGAAGAGGATAAATAATTAAATACCGTCCAAACGTCATCAGAACAGTATTGGAAAGTCTGTACAAGCATGTCTGTCTGTGTTTGTGTTTGTGACAGTTTATTCAGTCTATGTGTGGGTCTATATGTGTGTGTGTGTGTGTGTGTGTGTGTGTGTGTGTGTGTGTGTGTGTGTCTCTTCATCTGCATGTGTGTTTGTGTGTCTTTATATGTGAGTGTGTGTCTGTGTGCGAGTCTGTTTGTGAATGTGCGGGTGTATTTATGTGTGTCTACATATATGTGTGTCTGGGTGTGTGAATATATTTGTGATTATTCCCACACACACACACACACACACACACACACACACACACACACACACACACACATTCACACACGCAGGCGAGCTCGCACAAGAAAATGAACGAGTAACCTAAATTATCCAGCTAATCAAATGAATAATTATGTTTTTATTACACACATTAACTCCCCCCCCCCCCCCCCCCCCCCCCCCCCCCAAGTTGGCCACAAAGTATAGCGGTGCTACGATGCCTGCTAAATCTATCACGAGGCCCCCTATAGATCACTCCATCTGCAGCCCGTCGCCGGCTCGTTTATGGAATATTGAATCGGTTACAGTGAAGTGAGCTCCTAGATAGCGCCAAATGTAAAAATCCATGCATGTGTGAGCGGAGCTGTCAGCGTGCGCCCGCGATGACGGATGAGGCGAGCCGTTCTGTTTCAGGGGGAAAAAAAGGTGATGGAAAGTCAAACCGTTCCTGAGTTTTCTAACGTGTGACGTGGTGTTGGTTGAAGAAGGGGGGGGGGGGGGGGGGGGGGGGGGGGGGGGCGGCTTGACAAAAGAAAGAAAGACAAAAGAAAAACGTTCCTCATCAATTTAGCCTTCAACTAGCACTTTGTATACTGTTTCAACTGCAAGGCATCTTATTTACATTGTATTCTTTCCTCTATTTGTTGTGCTGTTATTTGTTAAATCACTTCAATGTACGTTATTTGTTTTGTTGTTGTTGCTCTTTTTAATGCATTTTGTTCACTGTTTGCATCTCTACGATATTAAAATGGTGCTATATTAATACACTTTTTATATTATTATTGCTATATATTATAAAATATATTTAGCTTTGTTGTGTGTGTGTATGTGTGTGTGTGTGTGTGGGGGGGGGGGGGGGGGGGGGGCATTATATGCCATTATTAAGACCAGGCCAATCAATCCATCCAGGAACTGATTTATGGAATGTGTTTTTCCGCTGATGGCTATATGGTGCAGTGGTTTTGGTGTCTATGTGGGGTTACTGCAGGGTCAAGGGCATATCCCCCATGACCTGCGACCTTTGAGGAGGCAGAGACATCCGGCAGCCGTAGAGACACCGTCTTCACACTTTACGGCGATCGATTTTTAAAAGAGAAACAGAAAAAGAGACGTGTCCAGAACATAACCACAGATGAAAGATGAATTATTGTTATGATTTTTGAATGCCTTGCATACTATCTCTAATTGGAGTGAATCGACTTCCACTGAAGTACACACTCCCCTGTAGAGGTGAATGTACATGCATACAATATACAATATTCACTGTATATATTGTTAAAAGGGATCAGTGGATCACACAGTTTCAGTTCTGTGTTTAACAATTTATTGTCTAGTATCTGTGTAACTTCAAAGAGCATTAGCGTTACCTTGACAGGGGAGATGACTGATGCATTTGAACAGAACTCACACATTTAACATCATTCACAATATCACACACACACACACACACACACACACACACACACACACACACACACACACACACACACACACACAGTAAGACCTTACAGACATAACAGTAGACTTAACAGGAAGAGTCCCAACAGTAGACCACAGTAAGACCTTACTGTCCCAACAGTAGACCACAGTAAGACCTCACAGTCCCAACAGTAGACCACAGTAAGACCTTACTGTCCCAACAGTAGACCACAGTAAGACCTTACAGTCCCAACAGTAGACCACAGTAAGACCTCACAGTCCCAACAGTAGATCACAGTAAGACCTTACAGTCCCAACAGTAGACCACAGTAAGACCTCACAGTCCCAACAGTAGACCACAGTAAGACCTTACAGTCCCAACAGTAGATCACAGTAAGACCTCACAGTCCCAACAGTAGATCACAGTAAGACCTCACAGTCCCAACAGTAGACCACAGTAAGACCTCACAGTCCCAACAGTAGACCACAGTAAGACCTCACAGTCCCAACAGTAGATCACAGTAAGACCTTACAGTCCCAACAGTAGACCACAGTAAGACCTTACAGGCCCAACAGTAGATCACAGTAAGACCTTACAGTCCCAACAGTAGACCACAGTAAGACCTCACAGTCCCAACAGTAGACCACAGTAAGACCTCACAGTCCCAACAGTAGACCACAGTAAGACCTCACAGTCCCAACAGTAGACCACAGTAAGACCTTACTGTCCCAACAGTAGACCACAGTAAGACCTCACAGTCCCAACAGTAGACCACAGTAAGACCTTACTGTCCCAACAGTAGACCACAGTAAGACCTCACAGTCCCAACAGTAGACCACAGTAAGACCTTACAGGCCCAACAGTAGATCACAGTAAGACCTTACAGTCCCAACAGTAGACCACAGTAAGACCTTACAGGCCCAACAGTAGATCACAGTAAGACCTTACAGTCCCAACAGTAGACCACAGTAAGACCTTACAGGCCCAACAGTAGATCACAGTAAGACCTTACAGTCCCAACAGTAGACCACAGTAAGACCTCACAGTCCCTTTCAGTAAGCAGTCTGTCACTGCAGTCAACCTCGGCGATCAACACCTGAACCGGATTGTTCACTCAGGACAAAGTGAAGGGCTGCCAGTGAGTCAAACCAAAGCAGACAGAGGAGACAGTTTGGTGGCTCCTGGTTGAAACGTCTCAATGTCGTGTGCATCCGGGAGAGAGCTTGCCTGAGCCCCTTTACCCCAGGTGTGAACATCTGTCCCCCACCCTCGATATCGATGGTCTCCCCCCCCCCCCCCCCACCCCCTCTCTGTCTCTCTTTCTCTCTGATGATTTTATTGACCTCATCTCCAGGGTGTTTATGGCTTGAGAGTTTGATTACAGTCACACGAGGTCTACACACCCCCAACACACACACGCACGCATGCACCCACACACTTACTTACACGCACACACACACACACACACACACGCATCAAAGGGAACTAAGTGAAGTAAGGGGGACATTTGTTGTGTATTTAGTATGCAGTCGCGGCCACTTATTTGTTAAACCAAAAAGGCGGGGAAGTGGTTATGAGTCAGAGGGCCGACACTGTGGTTGACAAGCTGGATATCTATCAGCACTTTAATGGTGTTAGAACAACTTGGTAAAGTAGATATATGGATATTTATTTAGAGAGTGATAGGGGAGAAATAGTCTTCGAGGAGGTAGATTTGCATCATCTGTAAATAAATGAAGATAACTGTAATGGTATACTGACAAACAGAGATACAGACATCCAAGCAGAGGGCTGAAACATCTGAAATATTAAATAAATTATAAGCAAATAAATAACATAATTCTATGCCATTGTAAAGTATGGCTTACTAACATGTGTATGTTGATCAATCAGAATCCATGTGCTTTATTTTAAGGTTGCTATTGTGCTACAATTACAATTGGTTCAGTTGACAATAGTTTCAGGTAATTGAATTGTGCGTGTTTTCTAATGGCTAACAAGGATAAAAAATACACTTCCAGCCTTATCTCTCGTACCACCACATTAATGGCATGTGATATGTATATAATGGATGTTTACTGTCTACAATCAATATTTTATTGATTTGGGACTAGTATTTTAGTAATTCTATTATTGTTATTATTATGTAACATATGATATAATCATACATTTTGGTCATCATTCTTGTAATATTCTTAATATTCCTTATATAATTAAATTGATCATTTTCTCTTTATTTTATTCTTGCTACGTCCAAACCAACTACAAAGCCTTGCTGTATTACTCAGGTGAGTAACTCATTGTTCAAAAGTCTGTAATACACACAACACATAATGAAGTAACAGAATCCCTCTCTCTTTGGCCCCTGTGAGGCAATCAGTCTCTGTGCTGTCCACTGTCCGTGTATGGGAGTACCGTTTCCAGGGGTGAGGAGCTAGGAAAGTCCCATGATTTATGGGTCTTTTTGCAGGCCTGACTACTTCTCACCTCAGCGATCGTGGTGGTGGCGGTAAACCAGGTCTGACGCACTCCACTCTGCTATCTGAGGGGAAAATCCCATTTCATCCTGAATTTATGGGTTCTCACAGTGTATCCAATATCCTCATGATTAACATCCTGTATATTGAGGACAGTGCTTCTATGTGTAGTTGGGTGTGTGTGTATATATATATATATATATATATATATATATATATAATTAAAAATGTATTAAAATATATTAAAAAATGTATATATATATATATATATATTACTAGCTTTACTGACCAACCCAAAACAAAAACAAATTGTTAATGATTAAGCGTGGCAAAGTGAGCACGAGATTGCATTTTGGTTTAACTTGCCTTACATGAGAAACATTTATTTCCTTCATGCTTCTAAAACTTTATTGTATCTACACGGATCAAAAGTTTTTAATGTATCCGCGAGCACATGTCCTTCTCTAGTGTGTATATTTTGTAGATCTATAAAACATGCCCACATACACACACACACACACACAGACACACACACACAAACACGCACACACACACACACATGCACATCTTTCAAATAAACGTATTCAATATACAAATTATTTTGTCATATAAAACACGATTTACAAATTCACACTGTAGATTACTTATTGGTTGGACAGATCAAACGACACTGAAACGTGAACATCTGGGAATATACGTGTGCAATGTGCACGCGCACAAACACACCCACGCACACACATACACAAACCCAACGCACACACACACAAGAACGCACACATACACACAAGCACGCACTCACGCACGCATGCACACATACACACGCACAGATACACACAAACACACACACACACACACACACACACACACACACACACCCACACAGGGGCGTACTAACTCAAGGCCAGTTGAGAGGGCTACAAAACCAGGGTGGTTGAAGAGGGCTATATAAATGCAAATTGTATTGGAGAACTATTAGAATCCTGGGGAAGGTTTGCATGTTAATGCCCTGTAGAACCACCTTGGCACACGTGGCCAACTCAGATTAGTAAGGTCACAAACCAAGAACAAAACACAAACATACAGACATAGAAATAGAAAAAACATGCAAATGCCCTGGTGGTAAATCACGGTGAACAGCTTGACTAACTGAATGCCCAAGGTATTTCAACGTAGGTTACTGTATATGCAAGGGAGATGTCGGTGGGCTTTTAAATGGCTAGAGTGGTGTTCAGTGAAGGTGCAAAGTTCATGTGAAGAAACTTGTTTTAGGAAAGAGAAAACATGATGCATGGCATTGTATGCAAATTCAAGTTTTCAGAGTGTGAAATTCTGGCCAAAATGAAGAGGATGTTTCCATCATTCATTTTTCATACTACAAAGACCAATCTTTTTGCAAACATATAATCTCTAATCTCTCATAAATATCCCATTTGCACTTTGTCTTAAATCAAAGTGTGAATGTGATAATTGTTGAGAAATCAGTAAATGTTTGTATATATTATATGTATGTATTATATGTATTATGGTTGTTGATTATAGCCAATACAAATTGGCAAATTGGCAAATTATTAGAACAAATAATTTGGCTGCATGCAAAAGACAGCGTGATTCTGACTCGATTTTAAACATAACGAGGAACCAAGGCCTAATAGACGAGCAATGCCGCCCTCTAGCGATCACAGTGGGCAAGTACAGACAATTAGGCTATGACGCCACACAGAAGCAAATGATCGTTTAAGAGATTAATTCTGACTGCCAGTGTCACCATATAATCAAGATAACTGCAGTGCCAAAATGGTTACGTTATACAAAACCGTCTAATATAACTAAATAACTAGAACTAAAAATACAGCCCTACTATAACATTTCATTTATGTATGCATATACAATTTACTATTAATAATAATAATAAAAACGAAATGACATTAAGCGAAACAGTTTGCTTCATGTGTAAAACCACCACAAGGTAATCCAGGGAGCTCGTCCCTCTATGTGCCTGCACACGTCAGGCGTCCTGGGAGGAGAACGCGGAAGAGTCCACTCCGACATACAGTACATACTGTATGTTGTGATAAACAACCAATCAAACCCAACTCACACAACAGACACGTGAGACCATTCTGTGCTAACCATCCCGCGTACAGATTAAATAGCCCTTATTTTTGCAGCAGGTAGCCTAATACGAAACCTTTTTGAAATGGCTCTTAACGGCGAATCAACGTCACACCGCTTGGTGAAATAGGGGTCCTTTAAGGCTTTGATGGTTTAAGAAATAATAATAAACATATGGCTGATGTGCATCACAACGATACATATCACAAGTGATACAGGCAGGGTTAGAATAAAACAATGATTTACAGAGAATAATTCCCTGGATGGATTGAACCGTGGATGGGCGTGTTGTGTTCATTATTTAACGTTCTAGTTCAGATATTCTTTTAAGGGAGTAATAGCTGCAGTAAAAAAGTTACGTAGAGCAGGTTTAAAAGTTTGAGAGAGACTTTTAGAGTAGACTATTAGTATATCAAGTAACTAACCCTAACCCCTAACTCTTGGTTTAGGGTTAGGATTAGCGTACTTGTAGACTATAGTATATCAAGTAACTAACCCTAACCCTTGTATTAGGGTAAGTTACTTGTAGACTATAGTATACAAGTAACTAACCTGTTAGCTAGTTGGAGACTATAGTATATCAAGTAACTAACCCGTTAGTTAGTTGTAGACTATAGTTGATCAAGTATTGTCAAGGGTGTTGTTCCAGTACTAACATGTTCTAACACTGCCTATACAATGCCAAGTGGACTGTACCAGGGCTGATCTATCAATCAGACATCTGGGGGGATACTCCCACTTGTGATGTCACTAGAGGGTCGATTTGGAAATGGCTTGTAATGACTCAGCAACAGCTGGTGGTACAATACGTTATGTTATACAGCATGAACGATTATTATTTGACTTCTGAACACATTAAAGAGTGTTCTTTTTATCTTTCTGTAAAAAATAGATGTAGTTATATGTTTGAAATATAATACATATTCAATAAAACGAAATCATTCCCCAGGAGGTGGAGGAGTTTCCGAGACGTTGGCAGATCTTTTGACAACTTCTAGAAAAACAAAGATAACGTCCGGTCAGCGGACTAACTGCTCACCTGCCCCGTCTCTTACAAACGTTTCCTGTCTGAGCTTCAATCACATATATCTGTAAACAAAAATAAACCATGAAGGGAAACTTCCAGATATTCAGTATTTTGATCAACAACCTGGATATGCTAATGAGCACCCTAAAAAACAACAACAAACGTTTGATGAAATATGGCGGCACACAGCTTGAGTAAGCTAAACAAAACGCCAAGAGTTCACGAACCAGGAAGTGTCCAAGTCAATAGCAGACACATTAGAGGACCAGTACATCTGACATCTCCAAATCCTTTCTCCAGTAGGGCCAAATCTTTCGCTGACCAAACGTTGAGCTTTAAGGCAGAGGACTACATGGCTCTTAATGTTGAACCCTAACCCCGAGGGGAGAAAGGACTAGCCTGGGGAGACCCTCCCTATCTCAGAGTACACATTCTGTTCCTTTCTGCAGATCAGTCTGGCCTCAATCCCGTTGAAAGCCTTTTCCAAAAATGTAAAAATGCGAGCAATCAGTGCTGAGTGGAGGCAGTTTCCATTCATGACGAACAAGGTCTGCAGAACTTTTCAAAACAATGTAATCCGAAATAGTTATAAGATGAACAGAAATCTTTTTCTGAAGGCTTTTCTCCGATTAGAACATGTTTTTGCTTTACTTCAACAGTTCAAAGAGCGAAGAGACCATGCAAATCCCTCTGATAGGCTGTTTTTTTTTTAAACAAACCTAAGGCCGTGCCCATATTTGGAATCCTTTTCAGATCCCTTTCAGAATATCAGGATGGTCTCACGAGGCAAAGATAAGACACAAGTCTGGGAAAGTTACACATGATCTCAGAGGAAAATGAATAACACAGTGTTGACATAAAGCTCTGAGATGTTATTGAAATGCTTATCTCTTGTGGTTTGTATGATGGTTAAACCATAGCATATGTGCTCGGGGTATAACATAAGTGGTAGCCCACCTACCTTCAGATCCGGTTGTATGTGTGGGGGAGTGTGTATGTGGGTTCATGTGGTAGGTTGTGTGTGTGGGAGGGTGGGGGGGGGGGGGGGGGGATGGGCATATATGTGAGTTTGTGGTTGTGTGTGTGTATGTTGTTGTGTGTGTGGTTGTATGTGTGTGTGTGTGTGTGTGGCTGTGTGTGAGGTTGTGTGTGTGCATGTTGTTGTGTGTGTGTGGTTGTATGTGTGTGTGTGTGTGTGGCTGTGTGCGAGGTTGTGTGTGTGTGTACTTGTGTAGGGGTGATAAGGCTGATGCCCTCAGCGCTCAGCTACATGGTGGTCTTCCTTGTGCTGTCCAGCCCTAGCAACAGTAACCACACCTCCTGGTCAGGAGTGTTCTTCAGTCTGCGGAGGACACCTACCAGTCCCTACACTAACTCACGGGGACAGTGCCAACACACACACACACACACACACACACACACACACACACACACACACACACACACACACACATATACGTACTTGCAAACACACACACACGCGCACACACAGAGACAAAGGTGCTTGCACAATCACACATATGCACACACACACACACAAACACACACACAAGCACACATATTCACACACACAGGGTTAGAAAGAAACGCCTTGAAAGGAAAAGCAGGTTGTGGTTAAAAAACAGTACCACAAACACCCACACAAAACACACAAACACACACACACACACACACACACACACACACACACACACAGTTAGAAAGAAACGCCCTGAAAGGAAAAGCAGGTTGTTACGTGACTATCTTACTCAACGGGCCTACCATGGGCGAGACTACCGTCCAGAATGGAGCACTGAGGTCAGCACACCGACACATGTCGTTACTGCATTGTAACAGAGCTCCAGACACAAGCGCTATCATTTTTGCCTTAAACTAACCCACCGGTTCCCAGGTCAGCCTGTGCCTTGATGTCAGCAGATTGATCTGGAGAAGGAGTGTTCATCATCGAGTATTTGAGACATAACAGCACACCCGTCAGAGCACAGATTTAGCAGATAGGCGTACTGCCATGGCCTACATATATAGAGTAGCCAATGGTGGACTTGGGTCAGCCCAGCTCAGCAGCGGGCTGGGCTAATGCTGCAGTGGTGTGAGAGGGAAGCTTTGGTCAATGCCACGCAGCATTACACAAGGACCACAGAACCATTGTTGCTAGGCCAAAATGCAGAGCAATTTCATAACATTACATTGTCTTTTAATGCATTTAGAGAATGGTCAACAACATATTTATAGTTATTCAAATTAAGTTAATCACTGGGAGTAATCAAAGAAAATAATAAGAAGTTGGCTCCCAAAAAGAAAGACACCAAAGTCCAAATACACAGTAGGCCCATAAAGGATAGGGTAGTTACATCATCAAAACTACTGATTACCACACGTGATAGGCTCCTGGAGGGTGAGCTCAACCACAAATGCTATAGGGCTCACACACCACTACTAACGGTCAATTGAACATTACCTAAACTTGATTTTTTTTTAAATACCACTATCCAAAAACAATGCCACTCGATATGTTACCATGACGGTGAATTATCCATGTCACCGATAGTCTTTGGTCCCAGCGTTATCGTCACTGTGTCGGCAGATCTACAAGAGCACCGATTCCCACACTCGTGCGCCTCCAGCTGTCAGCGTTACCACGGCAACCGTGACGTCAGCGTAAACACCAGTCAAGACTTGACTAGAAAGACTTTGTCGACGAAATTAGGGAAATGTTTTTCTTGTCGTTGTAAGACAACAACAATGCCAGCGAATGTAATGAAACCAGGGCATATACAAGGGTACACAATATAATATTTTTTTTAAATGAATAAACTGAATTCGATACCAGAGTGATGACATGACAACGTCATCATACATGCATGAACTGAACTAACTTACGGTTGATTGTAGGTTGTAGAGGTTGTTCAGTTATTGTGCGGGTAGACTATACTGGGACCATTCAAATATTTAGGCTATTTACGTATGGTATTGAATTAATAAATGAAAATAAGCCAATCCATAGCCTACCTAGCACGATATTTTATACACGCCTCTAGGCCTATATGAGGTCTCTCTCTCTCTCTACATATATATATATATATATATATCGTTTTGTTAGCAATACAATGCATTCTTTATTGTCATCGTGAATGACTTCAACGTTTGTCATTTCAGTTTCATTCTGGATGAACCTCCTTGTTTCAAAAGCCATGTGAATACTCATTAGCGCCCTCTAGTGTGCTACCGTTTCCGACTATGCTCATCTCAGGCAGCAGAAAACAATCTCTCAAAGACTTTAAGCAAAACATGTCTTGTACGTAACGGTTCGGAATCTAAAGGCGGCTTCTCGCATCCAGCGCGACCAGAAGTATTGTCTTTATTTTTCTTCACAAGTTGCCATCAACTGCTGTATGATTCCCGTCGTGTCAACGGCAAACGAGCCAGAGAGATGCCACAGAAAGCACTGGGATCCCTTGTAGCTCTGCTGTGTACCGGGGCCTGTCTGGTTCAGGTAAGCCGTCGCCGGCGCTCATTGGGCGGCCGTAGCTTTCAATGTGGGCCGTGGATCGCAGCTGGAAATAGGCCTTCTATTGTGCGTTTTTGTCTCCGCCTCAAAGGAAATTAGGCACGGTTCGCTTTCTAAACTTATTGTGACGTAAGACTCGACAGTCGCGTCCGAGAAGATGTCAGATATGTTTTTTGTAACACGAAATGAATACATTGTCACACAATTTCAACTTTTGATTCACCGTGTCAGCACAAGAGATGCTGTGCCTAACTGATAACCGGCAATGTGTCGTTCTGATTTGTTGGTTATTTAGCCGAACTAGGCCAACCTTATGGTGGAATACATTCCTTTTTTTAGGAGGATTTATAACTCACTTGTTTTTTTGTATTTACCATGTTGTTTTCCATTATAACACATTTATAACAAACCTATGCCATTTTGGCCTCGTGCAAAGTCAAGCAATGACCCCCACCATAAATGTCCCTGCCCCATAGTTTCGAAATGTGTTGTGTTGTATTCTATTGTAATGTATAAGCAACAGACTAATTCAAACGAAGGCTTGCATTGGATCAAGGATGCAAGGTGTGATCAACAAGTTATTTGTTTGTTTGTCTGGTGTTATTAAGTATTACTGTGTGTGTGTGTGTGTGTGTGTGTGTGTGTGTGTGTGTGTGTGTGTGTGTGTGTGTGTGTGTGTGTGTGTAGGGAAAGGAGTTCTGTTTTGGTGTAAACAATGAGCAATACCGCTGCGAGATGGGCTACTGTTGCGGCGAGACCAAGTGCTGCACCTACTACTACGAGCTGTGGTGTAAGTCGTGTAAACGTTAATTTTGCGATTTCTCAGGCACCGCTGTCGTTTCTTTGAAACGCGTCTGAACTGACGTCACAATGACTGAAATTCGAGGAATTCCCATTTCGAAAGAGAACGTCAGGGATGAGTAACGGCTAACTGGATAACGAGACACTATAATTGGAACGTGATAGTAACAGAGTGACGTGCACAACTCAAATAATCTAGAGAACCATTGAATCAGCGTTTGAGCTTCTCAAGCTTTCTGTTTTATTTGACCATGGAAAATAAACATTTGCATACATCATTTTTGCTATATATTTCTGTATATCATATTACCTGCGATGTATGACTTGAATTAGTGCATGATGTTCTAAGAATGAATATCTATCGTCTTATGGATTAAAGATACATCACATTTATACTGACTTTGAGCCAAAAGTTCTGACAAGGGTCTGCTTTCATCTTTAAAAAAAAAAAAGTATCTCCAGGATAGGGCAGAAGTTGTAGATGCTAAAATCTAAACAAAACCAAAAAACACCCTCTTGCCAACATGTTTTAGAAAGGATGGAAAATCAACATTGCAATTAACGGCAAGATGTTAATGATTGCCTAGTAGAATTCCTGGCAGTGTCCCTGCACATAGCTTAGCATAGCATAGCATAGCATAGTAAAGGTATGTTTGGAAGCTATTTTCAGTTGAGACAACTAAACTAAGTCACAATCGTATGTAAGCTGCAATCAGAGAAGGCCAAACTGATACCCCAAAGGACATATTTGAGTATTACAGCCGCGTAAGAGACAAAAAGGGTAAACAGAACATAGATGGTAACGAAGATGACAATATAAAACAATTAATACAAACTAATTAGGCAGCTACTCTTGCTATAGCATTGCTACTTTTTTCAATGATACGTGCTACTTAAGCCACACTAGAGAAAGAGTTCCATGGCCAAGTTAGCTTTCACAGTCAAGGAATTTGTTGTGGTATATTGGCACAGAAACAGGACAAATAGTTGTCAACCATGAGTCCCATCCAAACCTTGTTTACACTTATTAATTCCACTGCACATTATGTATGTATACTACACATGCAACAAAGTAATCCGCAATTTAAACCTGTCTATCTTTCTTTCTTTCTTTCTTTCTTTCTTTCTTTCTTTCTTTCTTTCTTTCTTTCTTTCTTTCTTTCTTTCTTTCTTTCTTTCTTTCTTTCTTTCTTTCTGTCTGTCTGTCTGTCTGTCTGTCTGTCTGTCTGTCTGTCTGTCTGTCTGTCTGTCTGCCTCCCTCCCTCCCTCCCTCCCTCCCTCCCTCCCTGCAGGGTTCTGGTTGGTGTGGACTCTGATCATCATGCTGAGCTGCTGCTGTGCATACCGCCACCGCAGGGTGAAGATGCGTCTGCAGCAGGAGCAGCGCCAGCGGGAGATCAGCCTCATGGCGTACCAGGGGGCTTCCAGCTCCTTCATCTCCCCGCCGCCCCCCAGCCTGAGTGAGTAATATATAACGATATATACAACTACATAACTATAACTACATAACTATATATATTACTATATATATAACTACATAGCTATATATATAACTACATAACTATATATATAACTATATAAATATATTTATAACTACATAACTATATATAACTATATAACTACATACATAACTATATATAACTACATATATAACTATATGTAACTCTATATATAACTCTATATAACTATATATATAACTATATAACTACATATATAACTATATGTAACTACATATATAACTATATAACTACATATATAACTATATATAACTACATATATAACTATATGTAACTATGTATATATAACTGAATATATAACTACATACAAAACTAGACATATCGCCGCATGTGCATTTTCTGAAGAAAATGTGTGTGGTTGCGTGAGCCAACTCGTCGTGTGCGCAATATTCTGTGAGAATGCTGACATGCTAATGCTAGCGAGGCTAATGAGCCAGCACGCCGAGTTTCAAGTCCCTGGGCCGCTTTGAAGCGGACTTGCGATTGATTGAACAATGTGGCTGATCGTTTTTGTTTGATTGCGAATTATGGCGCCCCCTGCTGCCAAAGAGGTGCTTTACATTTTGGAGGCCTGCTTACGCGCGGTTTCTATTCGTGTGCCAACTTTGACAACTCTGTGTTGTTTGCCTTCGGAATGGTTGAAGTAGACGTTTTTTACCCATTGATTGTAAAAAATTGCTCGGTGAGCACCTGCAACAATAATAATTTGAAATTGACCCTGTGACGTCGTTTTGTTAGCTATCAAAACAACATTTCCACATTACCTAAGGGAGAGGTCCTTGATGAGCACACCAAATGTTAGGCCTCTTGGGTTCTCTGAAGTGGACTTGTGATTGGTTGAATAATGGCGGCTCATTTGCATAATCATATAATCTGCCATAGCTTGGCCATTTCTAACATAATCAAAAGCAAAATAATATCATAAGGTCGGGCAGTTGTAAGGAGTATTATAACCAAATCGTGGGTCATTTGGGTTTAAGGGTCGGTTTTAACGATTTTATCAAGGTTTTCCAAAACTTTCAAGGTACAGCAAAATCGATCCCGACGGACCTTATGGGTCCTTGAGGCAAAAAGATTCAGCATGTCAAATAAGGCCCAGATACCAAGTTTCAGAGTTTTCGCGGCCGGTAAGGTTTGACCACGAGTTATAGCGCCCCCTGTGGTCATAGCGGGACAACACCTTTTGGAGACCTCCTTACTTCCGGTCTGCAAATGCCTATTTAATTTGAGAAAGTGGTTGATTTTAACGTTTTTGCCCCATTCACTTTTTTTTCCCACAAATTCTGAAAATCGTAGGAATGGCGCACTGCACTGATATATGTGCAACTCTTTGCAATGGGCTATGTTTTTATACCTGCAACATTGTATTGCACAGCATATATTGAATTTGCCATACGTCTGCAATTTTATACACAATGAAAACCATACCATGGGATTTTAATCAGACAAGTCCATACATCATGAATATCAAAATTGTTTTCATTTAAAGCTATGGTTCTGAAGAAAACGTTTTTTGAAGTTGAGATTTTCACTGTACAGCAAATCTATCCTGACGGACATTATGGGTCCAAAAGGCAAACGTTTTCAGCATGCAAAATAAAGCATGTACACAAAGTTTCAGAAATGTTTATCCATCGGGGCGGAAATGCAGAGCGTTTAACTGTGACCGGAAGTTATAGCGCTCCCTATGGGAATTTCGGCACCAAACGTTTTCGAGACCTGCTTACTACTTAATTTGGGGTTTGTGTATATAAAACCCAAATTTGAAAATTGGCGTTACCAATCCAATATAATAATAATACCCAAACGCTAGAATAACAATAGGTATACACCCAAACCCTAGAATAGCAATAGGTATCCACAGCTACACTGTGAATACCTAATAAGACACATGATTTCAATAGTGAGGCTTGCTTTGCAACCACACTAATAATAAGACACATGATAACAGTAGTGAGGCTTGCTTTGCAACCACACTAATAATAAGACACATGATAACAATACTGTGGCTTGCTTTGCATCCACACTAATAATATATAACTATATATAACTAAATATATAACTATATATATTACACTATATATAACTATATATCACTTTATATATAACTACATTTATAACTATATATAACTAAATATATAACTATATATATTACACTATTTATATCTATATATAACTTTATATATAAATACATATATAACTATATTACACTATATATAACAATATATAGCTTTATATATAACTACATATATAACTATATATAACTAAATATATAACTATATATAACTTTATATATAACTACATATATAACTATATATAACTAAATATATAGCTAAATATATTACACTATATATAACTATATATAACTTTATATATACCTACATATATAACTAAATATAACTATATATATTACACTATATATAACTATATATATTACACAATATATAACTATATATAACTTTATATATAACTATATATAACTTTATATATAACTACATTTATAACTACACTATATTCATCTCCCCACCGCCCCCCATTTTGAGTGACCATCTATATAAATATATATATATACATGGTGTTATATATAGTAATATATAAATAAATCAATAAATACATATATTTGTATATATACATATATGTGTATATATAATATATATATTTGTATATATACATATATATGTATGTGTATATATGTTCCAGACCCAATGTCAGTCATCTACTGAACCTGTACCCTGAGATACTGTATATGTATATATGTAAATATATATACAGTGTAATACATGGATTTACGGGTCTACTGAATGACTAAATAGTAAATGCCATGAATAACGCTAAATGGCCTATAAAACATTTAGACAGCGTGGAATTTCCTTGCTTTTTCTGAGAAGGAGCCAAGTCAAAATTATTTGGATGATTTATTTTATACCAATGTTGAAACATCATTTTCTATCGATGGACTAGGGGTCTCAGCAATGTTATTTGTAAATATATTAATTCTTTCTCATGATATCATTATATGCCATTTGGTGGACACTTTTATCCAGAGCGAATTGGATTATAAATATCCTAAATTCAAGCTACAACCCACGATATTATCCTTCACACGCTCGTGTAGTTCTGATCTGGTCCCATGTGTTCTGACAGGGTTCTGGAACGACTGCAAGCTCCCAGACTATGAGGAGGTTGTGGGCCATCCCCCGACTCCTCCTCCACCCTACTCCGAGGCCCCGCCCACCCTCCCCCTGCCAGCCAATCAGCCTGCGGAAGCCGCCGCCGCCGCCCTGGTACTGGCCCCCCCGGTGGACCCCCGGGCCGCTGCGTCCTCCTCACCAGCACCACCAGCACCATCCCCAGCACCGCCAGCGTCCAGCCCATCACGTCCGCCGTCAGGACGGGCGGAGGAAGAGGACGACGACGGCGTAGAGGAGGAAGAGCTGATCACTCGCCGGCGCCACGTGACGGGCGACTCTGGGATCGAGGTGTGCGTGTGCCAGCTGGACGAGGAGGATGAGAAGGAGGAGGAGGAGGAGGAGGAGGAGGAGGGGGGGGGGGGGGCCGCAGGTGGCCGCTGAGCAGCGGCTGTGCCGGAGCGCGGGCGGGGACTGCTGCTCCGGGCCCCTGCACCACCAGAAGCAGCAGCGAGCCCTGAGACACAAGGAGCCCAGCCGGCCGGGGCCGCCAACTCCCAGCCCGGGCACCAGCCCGGGAGACCACATGGTCTAGGATGAGTCCCCTCCCCCCCGACCACCCTGGGCCGCGGGCGCTGCTGAATCCTGTTTTCAAATGAATTTCCATGCCTGTCTCCTTGCTTCACAGAGGCGCAAACAACGAGAGCTATCGTTGGCGGTCGCCGGGGCAACCGTCTTGTCAGCGGGGTGATGGGTGGAATTTAAAGAATGATGATTATGAAAAACTATTTCCAGAAGAGGAGTGATGCCTGGTCCTTCCGTACTCTCCTTGAGGGCTTAAGGAGCGCCCACCTTCTGATGCTGTTCAGTTTGTAATAATTGTAGATTTAGAAGAAAAGGAAAATCTGTGCCCCCAGCTAAAACAAGGGGGGTGATTTCAGTGAGTGATTGTAACCAAAAAGCTGTAGTGTTCGGCTTGAACGCCTCTCTCCCTTCTCTCCCGTCTGTTTTTCCTCTCTCTCCTTCCCTCTGGTCTTGGCCGGCTGATTTAATGCATCTGTCTGAGACGTTTGGTTCCTACACGTCGGGTTGATGCCTGGCTGGGGTTCAGGAGAACCTCTTAATAACATCCACCCTCCAGACCAACGAGTGGATCTATGATCATATCCACTCTCCAGACCAACGAGTGGACCCATGATATCATCCACCCTCCACCCTTTTACCCGTCATCTCAAACTGTTTTATTTTTTAACTCCAATTGTCTTCATAACCCCGCTGCAGTCCCGTGCTCCGCGCTTCACCTGACGGCGATTAGATTTGAACAATTGGTTTTAATGGGACTTCTTATCTTTGGCTGTGTATGAGCCATTTTTGTTGTTGTTGCTGCTGCTGTTGCTTTAAGCCACAGCGGAATCGACTACAGGCTCAGCCCAAGGCCCAAACCCAATGAGACGGGTTCCTGAGCCTGGCTGGGCTACGGAGTTCACCTATAAATATCCGGCTGGCGGTTGTGATTGCGATGTAAAGTGATTGGTCCGCTCTCGGGGGATTGGGCGGCCTTCAACCCTCCGACAACGTTCAGATTAAACAGGAACAGGGTCAGGGTGTGTGTCCGTTTGGTGTGCGAGATTCTCTTGAGTGGTGAAATTGACGCCAGGTTTGAATACACAGTGACAGTGTTGCACACCCACAAACACACTAATTCCGAGATCAAGCCTGCCCGAGCGAGGTTTAAAGTGCATACGTCCTCTATATCCCTGTTTCTAATTTGACTGTGTGACTTCTCTACTCCACACTTTACACAAGCGGTGTGTAGCTATGCAGAGCCCCCCCGCCACCAGTGCGCTAGGGTTAGCGATCCCTGCACAGCAGTCGTCACCAGCTCGGGATGACCGCCGCCGCGAGGGCGCGCCGTCGATTTCTTCCCGTGGTGTTTTCCGTTCAGTAGTGGCGGGGCTGACGGAGGAAAGCTCCGTGCTACATGGTCGCGGCAGCTAGTGTTAGCACAGCTGCACGTTGTAACTGCTCACAGTGTAATTAGAAGCATGGTGGTGGGATTTGGTGATGTCACAGAAGAGGAGGAACTGTAAAAAATTATAATAATAAAAAAAAGCACCCCACCTCCCAAAACACACCTTTTAACTATTTATTTGGGTGTCAGGGTTTCGTCAAACAAGGTGACGGTGGACACGTGTTCTGTTTTTTATAATACACCGACAAGGTGAGGCAGTACATGTCTTCTATTGGGCACAGAAAGCAAATCCGTACACATCTAGCTTTTGTATCCAGTGGTGCTGCAGGGCTCCGGAACCAACGGCACCCCAGCGTGATGACGCCAAGTCATCCCAAACACAAACCGGCCTCGTTCCATGTCTAGACATCGACACTTGGTAGTGTGACACGCTTGTATTTGAAGTGTGGATTACATTTAATCGGAGGCCTCATAAACTTGTAATTACCTTCTTTTTTTTTCGCCAGCAAGTGAATATTTAATATTTCGTAACACGCACACACATTGTCGTAACTTGACATACGTACTATTGTATACACCTTAGGCTGCCTTGCTATGTAATTAGGCAACCATTTTCTTGTCATAAGGTGGCACAATAGATTAGGTTTTTATTTTTGACTGGAAAAGAATACTTGTGCTACCTGTGTCGGAATGCCTTATTAATTAAACAGTCGATTTTAGTTATGGTTTTGATCAGTTTCTGTGATGAGTAATTGGTGGCTTGGTATTGGTTTTTGTTGTATTTCGGGCAAGAAACGAGTCATGTTGGTTTGTGTGGCATGCAGAGCATGTTTGTTGTAGAGCACTTCCTGTCTTCCTGTTGGATACAGAAGTGGCTTCTAGGGGGTTCTCAACCCACTGTAACTGAACCACTAGATGTGGACATTCATGTATGAGGTGGTAGGCTTTAGTTTAGTTTTTTTGCTGAGTACTCGGCTGTTTGCGCGCTGCTGTGAAAAAATATATAAAACAATGCTTTGGGCGAGATAGGGCAACCTAGGGATGTTTTTTTAAATAATATTTTATAACGACTGTATTGAGATCTGCCTGAGATCCAAAACAATGGAAGCATGATTTTAATAATGCTTTGGAAACCTTTTTCATACATTTAGGTTCGGTTTGTATGAATGTTTAAACGTGGTTCGTCGGCAGTTAATGGGGGGGGGCTATACTTTTCCGATTGCCAAAAGAAGGCTCCCTGCTTCTCCACGTTTACCTAGATGAAGGCTCCCTGCTTCTCCACGTTTACCTAGATGAAGGGCTAAATCGTCAGTTACAAACCTCTATATCAGTTAAAAAGGGTTTGATGCTCCCGCAATGAGTTCCTCCCAGCACGGTGATGGTTTATATTCAACAATAACCGATTGTATACGACAGTGTATATTCAATTAACAAGCTAGATCTGCCTTCTGCGTAGATAGTTATTTGAGTTTCGTTTTTCTTCAATGTTCACAGAGGTGTGTGATGTCTCCATCTGGGCTCCAGAGACCTATCTCTCTCTCTCTTTCTTTTTCTTTCTCTTTCTTTCTCACTCACACTCACACACACACACACACATATGACTGACTTGAGCTCCGATCATGTCTATTTTACATCAATTTAGCCCAGTCACTGTTATAATATCCATTGATCAACATTATCATGAGGTTAACGGTTTTGTATGTCCGACTCTCAGGGGTTAAGTCCTGGACGAGCTTTCAGATTATTCCAAACCCCTTTATGATCGCATTATTAGTCTTGGCACAAACATTCCCCCCTCCCCCCCTGACAACTGTAATCTTTTCATCTTCACGCGTGCATCACATGCCTCTGTAATGTACTGTACTTAAAAAAAAAAAGGCTATGCAAAAATACATAAACCCCTCCTGTTTGTTGTTGCAATCTCTTTCCCTCATCGTATTTGTCATATATGTATATACAATACATATACATAGAAATATACAAGCAATATGTTCAGCCGTCCCGTCTCCCCTACTGTACTATATTTACTTGTTCAAGAAAAATATGCAACATAAAAATAGAACGAAGAAAAATGGAAAACATTACTGGCCTCTGAGTGTCCAATCCAACAGGATGAATCAAGGTAGAAAACATCAGAAGCTGTTGAGTTTAGTTCGGTTTCTCCTGATTCACTAAAGTCAGCATGCTGTTCTGATGCCTATGGAAAAGTTTGTTAGGCTTAGCAAGCGAGAGTGTGTTTGCCTGTTAATCAATTTCAAAAACACCATTCATTTACAAGTTGAAATATATAAACAATAACGGATAGGTAATATAGGAAATGGTTGTCTTTATTATTATTATTATTTTATGTAACTCATAAGTCCTGGCCCATAGGATGTCTTTTGTAGGCATTTACCAATGTCCCCTTTTCCGTAAATAGAATGTCAACCAACAAGTAAACTATA
>JACYXH010000495.1:97500-115000 GCA_026745465.1 Lota lota | reverse complement strand
CGGGCTATGGACTGTTCACTAGAGACTTCAGCCACCCGGAATATGGACTGTTCACTAGAGACTTCAGCCACCCGGGCTATGGACTGTTCACTAGAGACTTCAGCCACCCGGGCTATGGACTGTTCACGGTAGACGTTACCGTAGCATTCGAGCACAGACTACCAGACTCACAGACAGTTTTTACCCCTGCGCCATCAGTCTTCTCAACCAGCAACACTAATCGTATTGATCACATGAACACTCCTACACAGGCTCCAGTCACTTTTTATATATACCATATATATATATTAAAATATGTACATTTATTCCCCTTATTTGTGACTTATTATTTGTGGCATTATTGACTCAAAATAATTTTACATTTTCTTGCTAATGGCTTCTACATATTTGTTTCTGGCCATGTCACAAGGATTTTCCATGTTCAGAATGACCCTGTGTTTTATTGTGCATATGACAAATAAACACTAACCCTAACCCTAACCCTAACCCTGACACCGATCAGGTTACCTAGGTTGGGTAAGCACAAAAACGGGTTTCCGGAACCGGGCTTCGGGAAACGGTGTTAGGGCCGAAACCGGAGTTAGAAGAGGGCTTCCCCTCTACGTGTTAACATACTGGTGATGGACATTTTAAGAAAACAAAAGTTAGCTTACAGGTTCCTTCCCCTCTACTTTAAGGCTCTGGGTGTCTTTAGTTTTACCTGAGAGGTCTCCAGTGATAGCCGAGGCTCCGAAGTAGTAGCCTTTAGGGAGCCTCACCCCCGGGACATCCAGGCAGTCCCTCCACTCGTGCTGCCCATCGATGTCTATCATGACCTGGGGATCAGAGGAGCGTTACACACCTCTGTGGATCGTTTCAACCAGTTCCACCACATGAGTACTTTAGCTATTGATGTTCAATTGTCCAGTTTGAGAACTTTGTAGTTGTTATTTCTGTTATTGTTTGATTTGATTTTTGGTTATGGTTGTGAGCTGTGAGTTTATATTGCAAAACATTTCAGATATTTCTGTTAGTTTTATCAAATCAAACTAACACTGTAAATGTCAGCAGTTACAATGTCCAACTTCTTATGAAAGTGTTACATTTAAAAGGGACCCTATTTTAACCACCAGGGTGTCAGGGTGTTGATTAGCCATTACATGCCATTTAAAAATCGATCCCTTTGTGACTTCACACGTGGGCGCTCAAATCCAGTCCCCCCTACTAGTACCCTCCTTCCAGTCAGTGGACACTCCCACCTGTGATGTCGCAAAAGGGATGTCACATTTTGAAATGGCTTGCAATGACTACTCAACGAGACATCTGGTGGTAGACTTGGGAATTGCAACTGTGATCGTTTATTGAGAGCACACACCAAAGCCATTTTATTGATTTAGTGCTTAATCACAGTTAGCGTCTCTTACCGTGATCTCGTACCGTGATCTCTTACCGTGATCTCTTACCGTGATCTCGTACCGTGATCTCTTACCGTGATCTCGTACCGTGATCTCTTACCGTGATCTCGTACCGTGATCTCTTACCGTGATCTCTTACCGTGATCTCTTACCGTGATCTCTTACCGTGATCTCTTACCGTGATCTCTTACCGTGATCTCTTACCGTGATCTCTTACCGTGATCTCTTACCGTGAGTCTGCGGCGGATGTAGCGGATGAAGAGGAAGGTGTCGTGTTTGAGGTTCCGCACCATGGCGTTGCAGCCCCCAAGCTCGGTGGGCCGGCCGTCCCTCTCATGGTCGTAGCCGACACTGCCGTTCCCTACCATGGCCAGCACGAAGGGGAAGATCCTCTTGGGGTCATGATTCAAGGGTCATAGATTTGAAAGGAGATTGGAGAGTTACATTCGGGCTTTGACATGAATCAGCATTCGACCTTCCTTACATCTCCACATATTGTGTGTTCGTTTCATTTCTTATTTTAAAGAAAAGGAGTGCTAGTATTAATTCAAACTATATTTGAGTATCTGAGCTTCTGTTCCGCGTACATATATAAATCCTTATTTTCTAATAAATGTTATATGCATGTTTATACATGCATTTTTTGTTCTGTAATTTATGTTATACTTTTAACTAGGTGAAAGGTTGTTCTGAACATCCCTTTAAATGTTTATTTTATGAAAACAATAGTTCTATAGTCATAATTCATGATATAGTTATTGCAAAAAGGCTATTCAGCATTTCAATTGTACTTTTCTATCATACAAACAAAGCTTATTTACTTTGTATTCTCTACCACTGTGAAAGGCATGAACAAGAGAACAACAGTTTGGTTTGTATTCAAGAAAGGGTCTTTGCATACACCATACAGTAAACATGTTATATATATTGGAAAATAAATCACCTGTGTGCGAGGACTGTATCTCTTCTTCTGTGCCTGTCTCCGTTGAGGTGGGGGGCACAAAGGAAATCACAAAGAAAGGACCCTTTACATAACACTGAGAGAGAGAACATTGATGCCTTTTCACAACATCTCACCGGGATCAAATATCTGAATTAGGCGAGATGTTTATTTAATAATGGTTAAATACGAACGATAATCGAACGGACGGAAATGGTCGATTATCTAATTGAGTCCACTCTGACTCAAATTTCATGCCAAGTAGAAAGAGACCAAAGCCCATTCTTTAATAGCCATATATAATATCTCACCAGGCCGTTATATAAATCTAATGTTCATCAAGACTATCACTAAGATATGGTTTCTTACAAGTTATCACAAGTCCTTTTTGTGGCAAGCAGTTTTTTTAATGCATTCTATTCATTGGGTGTTTACATTGTGAGGGTAATGTTAGTTGTTGTTCTACGTTTTAGTTTAAGTGACGTGAAGTCCCATTGCTACATACCTCCAGATGCTTCTCTTCGTTTGGATAAGTATCCACGAACACACCCAGGCCAGTGAAGTTGTCTTTATTTCCAAAGACAGGACCTAGAAAAGGAGCAGGATTTATTTTGCTTCGGAATATATTTGGGATTGTAAAAGTCACAGCAGCAGCTCAAACAACAAAAATGTCTACCTTTCTGCATCCGTTCTTTCGTGTACCAAATAGCCATTCCATCTCCATTAAGGTTCTTCTTGCCTTGGCCATGGATTTTAAAATGCACCTGCATTTCCCAGTCTTTCAGATGACAAGGCTAAATAAAGACAGTTTCTGGGGTGAATAGGAGACTCCACTTTGAAGTCAGTACTTAAATGAGGTGGCATGGAAGTACCTTATGTGAACCTATCTATGTGCCATGACTAATGTAATGTTGTAAAAAAAAAATACACTTTCCAGGTGTACTTACAATACGGCTCCACACTGCCCCCTGTCTGCTTTGCATGTCTGGGGTGAGGCGCACCTGCTCTGTGGTTACCATGGAATCACCCATCAATTCCCAGTGGGAGGAGCCTGAGGAGCCAACACCTGAGCCAACATGAAGAGCAGGATCGAAACATGGGCCCAATATACCCGCATAACAAATTGTCACACAGGCCCTAGAGTACTTTGTTATTCAGTAAATCACAGGCAATGCAAAATAGGACATTAGATAGAAATACATAGAAAGATAGTCTAATCGTTTTAAAGTATAGACATTGATTGATATAGATACATGGATAGTCTAAACGTTTTAAAGTATAGAGATTGACTGATATAGATAGATAGATGGATAGTCTAAACGTTTTAATGTATTCTATATAAGATACTTGAGTACGTTGTATTTGATCAATGAAGGTAGCTTTATAATAGGTTCAGTTATAAATAATAATATTATTCAATCATTATCAGTATGTTCGAGCATTTGTAACAACCTCGAAGGATCACCCGAACCTCAGTGCCTTTACACATTGACAACCGGTGTCGTTAAAATACCTTGATAAGGCTTCGATAGCGAATATTCCCTCTTCAGGAACTCTTCCATTTCATGATGATCGTCGTCGTTGGCAAATGATTGGCTTGAAGCAACGATAAGTAACAAAAACGTCCAGTATGATTTGAAATCCATATTAAATCGCGTGTACAAAACACAAGATAGTATTTTCCTTCCCATGTAATTCTGGTTGTTGGTGGCAGCCATGGTGTGTGCGGACTCCTCCCACTAGGCGAGCTCTCCTTCCTATTGGCTTCTGACGATACATGGCCGACTACCATTCGCTCGTTTCTCTCAGCTTGCAGTTGTATTATATTCATGAAAAAGCTGTGTGTGTGTGTGTGTGTGTGTGTGTGTGTGTGTGTGTGTGTGTGTGTGTGTGTGTGTGTGTGTGTGTGTGTGTGTGTGTGTGTGTGTGTGTGTGTGTGTGTGTGTGTGTGTGTGTGTGTGTGTGTGTGTGTGTGTGTGTGTGTGTGTGTGTGTGTGTTGTGTATAACATTATGAACTATGTTGGATGCAAATAACGTAATTGTGTTAGCTATGTATGATTCCCATTTTGAGCCATTATGCTTATTGATATCTTCTGTCATAAGATGGAATCAAATCAGCATGACGGCCTATTTGTAAAAAAAAAAACTGTTTATCTCCTCCACCAAAGGGGGGTACGATCATAAATGCCTTTATTTGCGTAAGGACAAGTTGATAGGCCCTCATAAAGGTTAAGGGTGACATTTGTGTTGGGGCTGTGACTTCATGTTCTAAGAAGCTATTGGGCCCTGTTGTTATTTGATAAGTCTAGGATGTTTGGTCTGTCTATTGTGGAGCATAAGAAGGCAATGTAGTCTCTGGCCTAATCTTAGGCTAATGCTTCATATGATGAGCAGGTGGAAATTATTATAATGGACATTGCATTTGTAGAGCTGTGATGATACGCTATATAAAAAAGGTACATTTTGTCACAAGTGCAAACTCTCAAAATCAACTGATGAAAAGAGCAGCCATAAATAATCTATATTTATAAAATAATGTATTTTTATGAATCAATGAGGATAATCGTTGCAAGTACAGCGTAGGCTACTTGTTTTAAAGTGGTGTTAAAGAATGTTGTCTGTTATCTTACCCACGACCTCTGACTCCAAAATCGTACAGCTTAAGTTACTTCGAACTTCCTAAATGGATTTCCAAACTTAAAAAGTAATGTTGCAACGATTCTCTCATGCGAGTCTACATATTTTGTATCATGGCTTCTATCATGGCAATGCAAGTGTGCGCATTGTCAGTATCATACGTGTGTTGACAGTGCATGTCTCCTGCGGTTGGCCACTGCACCCTTCCTGGTCCCTACTCGGTCTGAAGCGTAGCATGCCATTGCTGTCGTAGGCTGAGAGCCTCATCAATTGTAGCGTTATCCCGGTCTACCAAAACGGAAATTCCGTTCCCTTACTTCCTCTGAACGCCAATTTTACATTCCCCGCAGCGTGTATAATAACAACATGACACTATCAGAAACACCCCCCCCCCTCTCTCGCCGCTAAATCAATGTGACTCAAACAGACATCGGCCCCCACCGAAGTCCCGCCCACTGTCTTCCTCGCCAATAACGTGTTTTTGGAGCACCTGTTCCAGGCGTTCGGTCGTGAGACGAGAACGCCCGAAGTTACTTACTACTGTAGGAAATGATAGCAAGAGAAGGGCATGACTCCCAGCGAAGAGCCCCCCACTAAAGCGGTCGACATTTATCGGGACACATGGGTTCGCTTTTTAGGTAAGTACTTCATCGTCCGATGTTTCTGGCTGACCGAAAAGGGTTGCCTCCCAATTTCCCACGATGATAATACACCCTAAATCAATTCCTTCGACCCTGAAATGTAGCTAGCGTATAGCCATTAGCATAGCCGTCTAACCAGTTTCCCTCAAAAGTTAAAGATCTATAACAACTTGCAATGTCTTTGAATGACATTTCTTTGCACTTTTGTGGTCGCAGGACGTATTCTACACATAAAGAAATGGTTATATTGTTTTTAGTTGCACCAATTGAACGTCATTGAACTTCGATTTAGTACATTTGACCACCAGAGACAGTGAAGCAGGCGACCTGCATGGATCATTCGTCTGCTGCCTGATTGCTGTCTGCATTGGAAATATAGAAATGCATCAGCTTGTTCAAGCCATATGCATGGCATTTCTGTTATTCATATTAGTTGTTCATTTCTGGATTGCGTTAGTAGTTGATAAGCATATCGGTTGATTTACCATCAATGATTCAAAATATGATTCAAAATCATATCAGTTTGTGACATCACAGGTAGGAGTATCCACACATCTATGGTCGATTTATTCCCCAGTCATCTCTCTGGTGGACTGTACCTACTGGTAGGCTGGAATTGATCTGTCAATCAAAGATCTTGGTGGATACTCCCACTGGTGATGTCACAAGGGGCTGATCAGAATATGGCCACATCAGTACAATCTACATTCTGCATGTAATTAATATTTGTTTTAAATTATAATTCAATTATATTATATTTGAATTATAATTTAAAAAAAGGAAAATAAGTAAAAACGTCACTTTAAGTACTATATATTGAAGTCTAGTATGAAGGGTGGTAAAAGTGATTAATGATGGGATATTTAGCTGCATCCATAATAATTGATGTGTTATTATGCAAATGTACAACAGTAATGGATGGGATTTTTGGTACGTCAATCCTAAAGTTAAATTCGGTATAGTTCATCACGTCCAAGTGTCTTAGTGAATCTTAAATCGATGGGCCCACTTGGGGTATACATTTAAGATCGTTTAAGACTATTTAACAAGCCAAACCTTTTAATTGTGGGCATCAACCTAAAGTCTGTTGTTGAGCATCATCTCATTAAAAAAAAAAGTGCAGCCTGAACATTGAGTTGAAACACAGAGGCTTGGGTGCTTTGTGTTGATATTGTTAGCTGCTTTGTTTTGATGTTGTTAGCTGCTCTTGTGATTCCTTAACCAGAGACTTTTTGGTAAGAGAGGTTTATATTCTGTCACCTGTATATTAGCAAAGGCAAATCGACTTGATCGTTTGAAACGGCAACCGCAAGTATATTGTGCAGTCATTAAGCAGTCATTTGTATTGTGTTGGCAGTAATGATCTGCCATGGTGGTAGAATTTGTTTAATTTACATCTAAATATAATTATACCCTGGTGCTTATCTCTATAAAGAGTTCCCGAGGTTCCGGGATCGTTGCTCTCCACACGGACCGTTTACCATCATGCAACCGAAGCCTTCTCAAACGTGATTGGTCAATACTACTCAAACTACAAACAGAAACCAGAACACTACCGATACCTAAATATTGTCCCGTATCCTACAGATTCTGCTTTCATATGCAGATATCTGTTTATAGAAATTACTTGAAGTAGAACTAAAATCGGAAGTGCAATGAATAATGTGCACTACGTACCTGTGTCCACTATTTACTACGATGTCCCAACCGCCTACATAGTCAACTTAGAAGTTGAATGTTTGTTTTTTAACAAATTAACTATTTTGCCGTAAGGGCACAGCCATCATGGATTTACTCAAGCTGTGATGTGGCCAGAGTGGTTTGCACTGACAGTACACAGTGTATACATGCAGTACAGAGACATGGAAAACTGCTTAATGGTCAAAGAAAGAAGCAGGGGTGTTACTGCATTGCCCCAGGGCGTATAAAATGTTGGGCATCTTTTTCAAACATGATTCTTATCCTGCTATTGACATATGGGACAGCTGGTCTAGCAGCATAACTGATTACCAAGCAGACTGATCTCTGACCTCTGACCTCTATACTTGTACGTCTGCAGGCTATGCCAACGAGGTGGGCGAGGCCTTCCGTGCCCTAGTGCCGGTGAGCATGGTGTGGGCCACCTATGGTGTGGCCACCGTTTATGTCACCGCTGACGCTGTGGACAAAGGGAAGAAGGCGGCAGCGGTAGGTGTTGAAACATGAGTGTTTTTAATATAGGAGGTGCCGCAGGAGGACATGACAATGGGTAGGATTCACTTATACTCCTCTACTGCAGCAGAGTGTAGGGCAAATGTGTGTGACTGACTCCCAGGTATGCAGCCTACCTGTCGGTGTCTTGGAACAAGGTGCTCCCGCCTTGCTTCTTAACGACCCACTTGTATCTGAAGTCACTGTAAGCCGCTTCGAGGCATCTGCCCAATAACGGTAATAAACAGTAAGTCCAAGACAAACACGGTGAACCGTAAAATCTCAGGACAGTAAAAGGTTTAACTTACTGTTCTGATGGGGCCAGTGCTAAAAACTTTTTAAAACAATTGAATCCTCCTGTGTTGGTTTTTTGGCACAAGCAGAACTGGCTAACTTCAACTTTTGTTGTGTAATTCTTTTTTTTTTTTTTTAACAAAAAACAAACATGATAAAGAAAAAAATATATAGTAACACAATATGAGCAGTAGTGGCAGCCATATTTCATTATTTGTATTGTTTTTACTGAATCCAACCGTTTCCGTATTAAATGTGTTATTGAAGGTGTGGTTCTTCTCCCCCATAGGCCCATGGAGACAGCCCTGGGAGGACGGCCAAGGTGGCCGCTGCTGTGGTCGACACCTTCGTGTGGCAAGCCCTGGCGTCCGTGGCCATCCCCGGCTTCACCATAAACCGCGTGTGTGCCGGCTCGCTCTACCTGCTGGGCCGCGCCACCAAGTGGCCCCTGCCGGTCCGCAAGTGGACCACCACGGCCATCGGCCTGTCCACCATCCCCTTCATCATCACGCCCATAGACAGGTGAGGACCAGGAGGTTAGGGGGTTCAGACTCACTGCTAAGTAAACCCCCATTGTAGCAGGAGAACCTCCGCCTACGAGTTGAAATAAATGCAATCTGAGCAGTCGGCGAGGTTTTAGAAAAAGCCTCAGTAGGAGCAAGAGCGAGGGGGCGTGGTTGGACAATGTAGTTGAAATGAGTGCTTTGACGCGTACATGCATGTACGCAGTGCCTAGCGTTAGCAGTAGGTTGTATCATGCGTCTCTGACCAGACAGCTGAACACATGTTCTCTCATGTCCTGCAGATCTGTAGACTTGCTGCTGGACTCGAGCCTGCGGAAGATCTACGGGGGAGGAGAGAAGCAGGACTGAGGTAGACCAAGGAGGAGGAGGAGGATGAACAGGTGCTGTGGAAGGCCTGACACCTCGGTCCAGTCCTGCTCACGGTCCATTGTGAACTGTGCAATACAGTTCTGGTTCCTCAAGGAGTACAATGGTTTTATTGTACTCAATCAACAAATACATCGTTATTATTGCATCCGCACAATATACAGATTATTACATTATTCTTGTTACAAAGCCCTATTGATCATAAATAAAGATTTTTAGATGCTTTGTAAAAGACTTTCCAAAGGATATAAAAAAAAAAGATAATAACAAAAGAAGTCATTTATTTCCATAAACTCTAGGAATATTTCACCAGTACATATCAGGGCATCTGGGACTAGCAGTCATTTGTTTAAAATGAAATCTGAATACAAGATTGTATATGAGTACGTAAGGATTACTCTGCTGTAGGTCGTTGAAAGAAGGGATGTAGTCTTAAGGACGTATTGATATGAGCCATGTTTTCAGTGCATTGACCCTATTGTGTGTGTGTGTGTGTGTGTGTGTGTGTGTGTGTGTGTGTGTGTGTGTGTGTGTGTGTGTGTGTGTGTGTGTGTGTGTGTGTGTGTGTGTGTGTGTGTGTGTGTGTGTGTGTGTGTGTGTGTGTGTGTGGCAGCAGCAGCAGCAGCAGATCGACTGGGTGCGCCTCATTCACAGAGGTGGACCTCATGTTACAGACCGTAATAACTGCACTGGTGGTTTGTTAGCCATACTCTGGTGCTGTACTGACAGCATGGTGTCAGCCATGTTATGCTCTTCCTGTTTAATAGTTCTACCTGTTTCACTACTGTTTTACAGTCAGGTTACTGCTTTTCCACACAATGTGTTCACTTGTGAAGCCATTTCATTAAGCACAAGAGATTTGTTTTTTTACCCTTAGCAAAATCTATAGTTGATTGATTATCGTATGCCTTGACATTAAGGTGTGCTTTATTTTAATGTTTGTGGCATCTAGTCACGTTTGATGCAAATTACTTTAACCGTAGCAAATATGTGGATGATGACACTAGCTCTTGGTGTTATCTGTGACCTCACAGATGTATGATGAGGTCACAGATCTACACTGGGCTTTTAATGGTATGATTTACTCAGGTATAATACATATATCATTCAAGGTATTTTGTATTGATTAAGACTTAGTAAATCATTCCTCCATAATGTGCCAATGGTTTGGAGAATAATTGTGTCACTCAGTCAGGACTCCTAGTTTAAGTCCATAAAGTGTCCTACTGTCCAAATACTGTCCAAATACTCATTGCTGTATAAATGAGGATGGTAAAGACAAATGTACTAACAAATATCTATTTTATTACTGTTGGGTGGAAGTGTATACTGTAACTATGCAAGGGAAACATGAGTGGGACCTGTAAACAGGGCATTCAATTAGAAGGGAATTCTTCAAGTACACTTTTTAACCATCTGTTTTTTCTTTGAAAGTTTTGTTCTGTTGGACATTGTTAAAGTTTTATGTTGACTTTTAAGGGAGTGACACTTAACACTTGATCTGAATGAAAACCTATTGGTATATTTTCTTATTTCAGTTTGACATGCATGCATGTTTTTTGTGCCATTTTTCCTAGGGTGGTTTTTCTTTGATTGTGATAATCTTAAACAGCAAAACTAAGATTAAAATCCTACAAAAATCATGAATCATAAAACACGTATTTGTTTTAGATCCCTATCGCTTTTATGATTAAAAACCAAACTGCTCTACAACAAAAATGTCTCTTAATTTTGTATCATTCCAGTTCAATCAAATTCTGATACAAACGATCACCTAGGACATTGTTTAACCACTCTTCCCGCGCTCTCACAATGTTATGACGACATTAAAATGTCAGCAAGTCAATTAAAGCAAATCACGTGGTGCCTCAGTGTGCGGTTCGGGGCTGCGTGGTGGCCAATGGGATACCTGCTCAGTGGAGTTGGCAAACCAAAGTGTCCAATGGCAATGAACGACCTTGATCGAGCATGCACGTTGCAGCTGTCGCCAACTCTACTAATGAAACACAATCATCTCCACAAAATACCAATATATATATATTTAATTTATATTTAAAGTGTAGGCTTTAGACGAGCTTGTAGCCATGGCTAGGCTTGTTAACGTTTTTGTGGCATTGTATGTAGGCCTAGCTGTAGTCCAATCAGGTAAGAACAAACATCCAGTATTCACTAATTGTTAAAAAATAAAATAAAAATAAAAATAAACCCTCTGGGAGTTGAAGGATGTGAAATATGTTACCCTCGTATTCACAAGTAGATTTTCAACGAGCTTCAGGCACCGACGGGTTGTCATACCACTACCGTGGACAATGGATTCTCCCCAAAGACGCTCATCAATACGGAGAACAGTCCGAAGAGGATTCGCTGGAGGCCCGGACCGCTTGGCCCGCTCTGACGGAGACTGCTGTTCTGGCGGTGACCGTCCAGCGAGTTCAACAGCTGGAGACCGCGTCGGAGCCATACGTTCTGAAGGAGCAGGGTGAGTAGAAGATGACTGTAGGCCTACTGCAGTTTTGCCTAAAACGCCAATCCCTGTTGGGAGCCTATGCTATTAATAGACTTTTAGATTTAGATTTGAGTTATTACTAATCTATTTTCTAACTTAATGTTGCCTAACCTTCTTCTCAGCTTTGCGTTGTGTGCTGAACCATTATGCTGCCCATTCGACCCTTATTGATGGATGTAGGATATAGAGCCCTATTTCACTCCTAACCATTCCTGGAAGGAGGGATCGCGTGTTCCTTAATCCATTGGGGTTAGAGTTCTCCCTGGGATCTTTTAGAAGGTTTTAGGGATAAGGGGGGTGGCCATATAAAATGGCTGGTAGTGAAGCTCCTCTACACTGTAACTATCGATTAAGGGATTTCAAACTAAATTGACGTGACATGACTTTTGAATGTTGGATTCCTATTAGATGATGTTGAAGATTCGACCGTCTGGAAGGGTTTGGTGTTGGCAGCCGTCTTGTTGGTGTCTGCTATGGCGACTCTAAGCATGGTCTATTACCTGTGTGTTTGGAGAGGCGGGCGGATCCACTACCAGCCCCAGCACGACCTTTCTACTGGGATGTGAACAATATGAACAACTGTAAATACGCTTAATCTTAGAGCAATAAAATGACTTTGAAAATGACCAAATCCGCGCTTATTTCTGAAAGGATTCTCATTCATAACACAAACGTATTGCCTTAATTGTATATCTGCTAGTTTAGTGACAGCCCTCTTGATCTACGAGTCCTGTCATTCCAACAATGCAGTTCACTCTAAACACCACTAGAGGTCCCATTTAATTGGTGACCAGTTTATTTTTCTTGCAGCAACAACTATGGCATTTGGTGGGATTGGCGTATGTCAAAATTGGCAGTAGATGATATCTATTTGGGATTTTCTGTCTTTAACTTTACTCAAATAATTCGTAGGTCATTTGAACTTCATATTTGTCATTTTCCTAAACTAAATCCATTCAATAGTAAAGGGAAATCTACTCTGCCTGTGTATTCCTCTTGTTCCCATCCATTTTCTTTCACCTTCAGTCAATCTTTACTCAATGTGTGTTCTCAATGGTCGTGTTACAGGGCAGTATATTTTTATACAAGTGCTGTAACTCCTAGGCCTATGGTGTAGGGATCCAAACCAGCAAGTCTCCCACGAGCAGCATCAGGTGGTGTTGAGGGCCTGAGGACTAAAAAGCTGATGAATGAATGAATCTGCCCTTCCTATGATGGATGGACCCGTTCAGAGGGGGGGAGTCATTGTTCATCTGTCACTGCTCACCACGGCTCTTTTTGATTGGTGCCCCCGCTTCTGAAGGCCACAAGTAGCAGACCTCCCCCCCCCCCCCCCCCCCCACCCCCAACCCCCGCTGTACTTCCACTAACAAAACACAACACGAACCCTCACGGCACCCCCATTCTACAGAGCAGCACCCCCTCATCCCACTGAACACAAGGGGAACAAGTTGGGGTGAACATATGAGAAAAATAAATCCAACTTTAACCTTGTGTTTGTATGCGGTGAAAATGTATTAGACATTAAAACACGTTTTTGTTCTATACTCTGCAAGTGTATGTCGCCTATGCAAGAATACGTTTTCAGAGTGAGCTGTAGGGCTGTTATGTGTTTGTGTCTTCCAAAATGTGTGGTGTTTTTTCTTTTGGACTTTACAATATTTCCAACAGTGTATACTGTCATCTATTTGGGGTATATACCATATTAAACATTAGGTGGACTCTAAATACTGTATATTTGGGGTTTATACCATAGTCAACGTTGGGTGGACTGTATACTGTCATCTATTGAGGATTTATATTTTTTTAATAGTTTCCCCCTTTCTGACACAAGACACAAAATGGTTTTCATTTGTTGAGCTGTGCACAGGGTTATCGCATACTTTAGCATTTTGTTTAGTAATTCATTGTGTGTTAAGATAAAAGTAATTGCAGTTGTGGACCTAAACAAAACGGGAGGTTAGATAAACTAATGTAGAAAAGAAGTCATTTTAAAATAGATTAGTGGTCTATAGCTTTAGTTTCTGTCAACATTATTGTATTGTCTAACTCTCCTGTGTCTTCTCAAATGCTGTCTGTTGAGACCTTTGACCTCCTATGGTAATTACTAAGTTGAGTAAATATGTTATTAGGAGGACCATGCATCTGTGGTGAGACTCTTCTCTTGGGAGGAAGTTAACAAATGTTAATGTCTTCTTTACTCTTGCACAATAGTGTTTATTGAATATCTAATTTCCTGTTCCGGGGGGGGGGGGGGGGGGGGGGGGGGGGGGGGGGTGTCACATGAGTTCCTCCTGAGTGAGGTTGAGCAGGGTGGTTTGACTTCATCTTGAGAATCTGTCAAGTCAATCAGTCTGGCTTTTAGCCAACACAGCCACAGCCATAACTACCTTATACAGTACTTCTACACCAGCCTTTGTGACTTTGTGACAACGATAAACGTTGATCAGTAGCTTAAAGTTAACCCAGACCTATCGTTGAAAGAGAAGATTATTACATGGAACATGACCCACAACTCGTTTCCACGTAGTCAATGTAGAACAAGAATCCTTCTGCCATGTGCTTGTGGAAACTGGTTTTAACAGTTTTGTAGCATGCTGAAACAAAGGGTTTTAATAACTCACGTTATAAAGCATACTTTAGCCTACTGGGTGTTGTTTTGGTTTTGCACATTTGAAAGTTTAGAAAGTTTAGCTTTTAGACGGTTTAAATGTAAAATATTTAGTTCAGATATTTAGTAATTATATTGAAACTAAGTATTTAAAATTACCTCACGGGTGTCACATTTCAGATCAACTCACTCAGCCTCTCAAAATATTCGACATATTGTTTACAGTCTAAAGCTACCTTTATCGTTGATTGATTTGTCCTCAAGTAGATTTGTGATAGTAAAACTGATACAGACACATACATATTATATCATATTCTGATTTATTTGATCATTTATTCCCTAACATCTAACCCTAACCCTTATCTAATACAATATTCTTTTAGACATTTGTACCCTCATTTGAACTACATCCAGAGCATTCAGCTTCATTGGGCACTAGTCATTCACAGAGGAAAATGGTCCAACCGACCCTCGTTCATCCTCCTATGCACTTTCAGATAAAACTGGCAATACTATTGTCGTTCTTTTTACTGTCTCCTTAACTTGTGATGTTCAAGGTTCAATACAGGAGACACCAAATCATGTCCAGACCTAATTTCCTTGTGGACAGTGATGTTTATCTTATAAACAATATATATATATATATATATATATTGTATAACCAACACACTATTGTGTATTGATTCCATGTGGCCAAACATGGATGAATCACAGACCAATAATATGCTTTCAAATAACCAGTTTAAACCAGAGAATGTTTAGTTACCCTTGTCAGTGTTATTTGGGCGGAATGGTAAAGAAGCCACGCCTGTAGGGTCTGATTTATCTCAGAACCATTCAACTTTATATGGTGTTGTCTTGACCGCTATGTGTAGAAGCAGAAACTAGTCAGAACTGGTGTTAGCGCTACAAATGTGTGGTCCAATGAGGTACTAATGTTAGCTTTAATATCGAGTGGTCTAATGAGGTAATAGAATAAATAAATTGTCATCAATATTCACTTGCATACAGCGACTTAATCGTGTTGACGTCTAAACTATCGGTCTACCAAAGCCTGAGTTTGACTGGTGCATGTCTTACGTATGTTGCAAACATGAAACATCCACGACACAGCAACAACAGTGAGGAAGGTAGAACCGGCATCATTTCTTTGAAGTACAGTCACTTAAAGATTGTCCCTCTCAGTTGTCTCTCTCGCTCTGCTCCCTCTCTCTTGCTCGCTCTCTCTGTGCTATCCTTTTCCAGGGTGGAATGATGGATGAGGCGATGTCATCATGTTTATTATAATGCACACCAGACATTCTGGCCTCCAGAAAATGCCAGAAAGGTTGAAACCCATGTGAAGAGCAGAAACCATCTGATTTGAAGGGGTTAAAAACCTGAAACAAAAAACAACACTGTTGTCCATATTCTGTTCGCGCAGTGTATGCTACAGTACAGCGGCACAGTATATCTTTGCATATTGGATTATGACAGGGTACAAATCTTTGATCTCACAAATCATGCACACAGAAAAAGAAATAAAAGAGCTTCCCTTTTCAGTGGAAGAACGTCATTGTGGGTCATGCCGGTGTAAAGAATCACGTGCTTTGATGGTCTATAATCAGAATAAATGAAGCTATAGTGGAGCAGCAATGAGATCATTCTGTTTTAGGTTTACAAAACGACATATTTTGATAGTTTTGGGGGAATGTAGTTAAAACTCGTAAAACGGTTGCAATAATTTAAATTAGTGCTTGACTTTCGACCGGCTAACACGTGAGTGTAACAGGAACAAGTAACTGATTTGTGGCCAGCAGTGCTGCAGTCCCTTATCTTGCTATATTTCCTGCAGCCTCCGTTTCTCAAGAACTGTTTAAGTGCCCGGAATATATATCTGTTAGTTCTATTGATTAATCGAGTAACAGCTCCCCCCCCCCCCCCCCCCCCCCCCCGCCCACAACCCCACCTCAGACATCCAACGATTCCTCTCCCTCACACACACACACACACACACACACACACACACACACACACACACACACACACACACACACACAATCGCCCTAACAAGCCTAAGAAGAGTATAGTCTAGACAAAGGCATTAGGCCTTAATCATTACAGTAATGCAACTTTCCCATCTCGTATAGATCAAGTCAGCCGGAGCCCTCCCTCCATGAAGACAATCGGTGCCATATTGAAATAGATGGATTTAAATGGATCGCTCTCGGGTGTAACAGGCCCACCGGCGACAGCGCTACTGACTTCAGCCGCATTTCCTCTGAGGCCTAGCAGGCCTAGCAGCGGGCGTAGCGGAGTTCTCCGGATGGTCTGCGATGGTGCCTGTAGGAGAGGGGTCGATACCGGCCTGACTGAGGCCTCACTCATCAATCTGATTAATATGTTTGTTTATCCCCCCCATCCCCCCCCCCCACCACCCTTGCGGTCCATCAATAGGGGCTGACTTCCTGTATGCTTCAGCCGCTATGTGCTTCCCCTCTATATGAGTGGGTAAGGCCTATCTCTAGGTATCCATGGTATAGCTGGAATGGATGTGAGATGCTTGTAAGAAACATTAAAAACCTCTTTGTAAAGGTTTGGATGTTGGATATTGCCTATGTGGTGTAATGTACCATAGACATGGCAATTTGTAGCCTACACTTGCTAAAGAGAATAATAAAGTCTTTCACAATTACATTAATTAATTGTGATTTTTAATGATCCAAGCTATGAACTTTTTTTTTCGTTTGGAAAGGATGTTAAACTTGGCTGAAACAGCTATTTTTCAACAGGGTCAAAACAAAAGACATTCATTTGTAGCTATGGTTCTCCGAAAAAGGAAGCGGTATGATAAGGCAGTTCAGCTATACGGACCCTTCTCTGAGACTCCCCACCTGTGGGGGCACCTGTGCACAAGCACTCATCGATTGTCTTTAATGGAACCAGTAATCTGGGTCTGTCCCTGGGGCCCGTCCTGAGGGCCAGGGCCTGAGGGCCAGGGCCTGAGGGCCAGGTCCTGAGAGCCAGGTCCAGAGGGGCGTACAGGCTGCTATCGACTGCCTGCCAGAGGTGACTGTAAAGTGTGTTGTGCAGCAGGACAGTTTGGAATAGCAGAACAACATCGTTTCTATGGCAGTGTTAGAAAACAGAAACGGGCATGGACTTTGGAGCCTCTGTCAGCTGCTCCTAGTGTACAATTTTAAAAGAAAATAACTTTTACTTTTGCCTTAAGTACAATGCAGTTGGTGTTCCCCGCATATCCACCCACATATCTGAGGAACCAACCGGTAAATAGTTGGATTCAAGTGAGGTGTAATAAGGATACACGTGAACGTCTGCGTGAAAGTCTGATGTGTGATGAACTCAGAGTGAACCCAGCGACGACTCACCTTCAGAGGCTTCATATATACACAGGGT
>JACYXH010000495.1:35000-92500 GCA_026745465.1 Lota lota | reverse complement strand
TAGTATACAGGGTTAGGGTCAGGGTCAGGGTTATGGTTAGGGCAGGATTCACCGAAGGCCTGAGGACTGCAGGTTGGGTGAAAATAAATAAAATAGTGACACAAACAGTATCATGTTATAGTGTGTGTGTGTGTTTGTGTGAGTGTGTGCGTGCGTGCATGCGTGCCTGCGTGTGTGTGTTGTACACTGCATATGAAGTGAACCACACAATTCAAGCCGTTATCACACAGACATTATTACACGAGATGGGAATACACGTAAACCCGTTTAATTTTACCGAACTATTTTTTTTGATTTTGTGACTAAATCTTTTCAACACATGTAATGTGAAAGCCATCTCGTCTAATTGTTACGGTCATTTATAAATGAATATCATTTAGCATCGTGAAACTTTTTTTTTTCACAAGCAGAAAGAAGCACAATAAAAGCTAAGTGAGTTAGCTTCACTAATCACGTCTATCTGTTTTAATAACATCCTGCCCCTCTCCCCGTAGCCTGGTTTTACTGACTGTTATTGTAGCCTGCGTCATTAAAATGCTAACGGATATAATAGCCCCCACTGTGCTGCTTTATTGGGCATATAATACCGCAATGGTCGTCTCCAGCAGCATGAGGTTTTTTGCAAGATTACAAAACCTCTAATATTTGTGGGTATTTATTCACCACTGGTTTGAAAACGCAACAGCAACCAACAAACAGAATCACATAATTAGGTTGAGCATGTTTGTTGGTGGACAGAGGGACGTGGCTAATGTAAGGAACAACGGGAGGGAGGGAGACGGAGAGAGAAAGAGAGATGTAAACGGGGAGAGGAGAAAGATGCTGAGAGAGTGAGGAGGATACTGTAGATGAGACAGATGGAGAGAGAGAGAGAAAGGGAGAGGGAGAGGGAAAGAGAGGGAGAGAGAGGGACATTTGTCTTACTGTGTAATGGGCAGGTTATCAATACGGCCATGAGCCAGAGTAATTGCTCTAATATCAAATGCAAGTAGTAGTATAGTATACCTATACATCCAGAGCCCTGTATACATCAATACATTCCGTTTATGGAATTCTGTACATCACACACACACGCACGCACGCACGCACACACGCACACACGTGTTACAGACGTGTATGGCCTTTGCCATGGTGGAAACGTCCACATAGCATTAGGCTCCTAAGGCGACGCTTGTACGACCATAGGTAGAAAGTGTGGGATGTACGTGAAGAGAGTTCCACCGTGCCTCAGACGGAGCTGCTCCGAGTGGTAACCGTGGTAATTAAGGGTCCTCAAGTGGGGGTATAATGTGATCAGCTAAGAGGCGCTCATTAGCCCGACTGTATTCCAGTGGAGATCCAGCGTGTGTAACGATGACACTGTTGTGTAGCACGGGGATACAGGCCCAGAGGTTAGCCAGAGGGGGACGCCCTTGAGTGATTGGGACGCTTCTTCCTTGACGTAATGCAGGTCAGGGGCATTACCCAGCTCCGTTTTTAAAATCAGATGATGCGACCGATGATTATCAGCCATTGTTGGATCAGTTGTTCCTGCGTTAGAATACAATGGTGCCATTACCAGAGCCCAAAGTAAGAGACTTGCTTGTTTTAAAATACAATTATATTGGCAGCGCAGAATCAACAGAATCCAGTGTTTTAGCGCTATTTTAATCTGCTTACTGTTTATTTTCTAGAACTAGACCTTGGGCAACAGGAGTGGAGGGAAATACAGAATCAAAAAGGTGCTATGTGTTAAGGGGTAACTCAGAGTGCAGGACTGTTTGTTCCCTGTCGTTCTGGAGATATCTTCGGGTGGCGTGTAAGACGAGACCAAGATCCATGCAGGATTCACAACACTACCACTACCTCACCTAATCTTGATTTGCTCCCCCCCCCCCCCCCCCCCTTGAGACGCTCTATCGTATCTTAGCCTTAGTCTGCATAGATCTGTGTACACCTGTTTGCCTGTGTGTATGTGTGTGTGTGTGTGTGTGACTTTTGAGGTTGCGCTATCTTTGCCCTTTTTATCTTTATCCCATTTTCAGTCTACTCTCTTTTATTTCTTTTTCTTTTTGTCATAAATCTATTTTATCTGCCCATGTTATGACTCTCTTTTTTTAAATTTGAATGGCACACACAACATTATTTGCTAGTGGCGACATATGGGTTTCCTTTTCCAATGTATTATATTGTGGCACCTTAATTGACTCAATCACAAAAGATGAAGTAGGCAGGGGTGGATGGAGAGAGGGAAGGTCGCGGGGCGAGCAGACGTGCAGCCTATTCACCTCTCACATCAACCTCTCTTCCTCTGTGCTCCCCCCCCCCCCCCCCCTTGCCCCCCCCCCCCTTGCCCCCCCCCCCCCCCCCTTCTCTCTGCTAGCGGCAGGCAGGCCGTTCTACATGCGTCCCTGGGAGCGTTTGCATGGCACAACGGGTCGCCAAGGCGCGAGGTTTCTCTGCAGAGGTTCCGGGAGCGTGGGGATGGTGACGGCGCGGAGCGCTGGGGCTCATGGTGGCTTTGAGTGTAAAATATGTAAGCCCTGCAGGACCAGCTGTGTTGCTATTTTCAGCGCCGGCCGGTTGGGCCTGCATGGAGCACAGTTGAAAGGAGAGGTGGGTGGGGGGGTTAAGGGCGAGTGTGTGTGTGTGTGTGTGTGTGTGTGTGTGCTGTGTGTGTGTGTGTGTGTGTGTGTGGGAGGGGGGGGGGGGGGGGGGTCAAGGAAGGGAATGGACAGTAGCTAACCAAGTGCCGCCAAGTGCCAGATAAGATAGGCCGTTAGGCGACAAACTGACGACAAGATGTAGACAGGGTTAGATGGCTGGGGTTCGATACATGGAGACTCATTGATACATAGATACTTAGACACATGGAGACGGGGTTAGATGGCTGGGGTTCGATACATGGAGACTCATTGATACATAGATACTTAGACACATGGAGACTCATTGATACATAGATACTTAGACACATGGAGACTCATTGATACATAGATACTTAGACACATGGAGACTCATTGATACATAGATACTTAGACACATGGAGACTCATTGATACATAGATACTTAGACACATGGAGACTCATTGATACATAGATACTTAGACACATGGAGACTCATTGATACATAGACACTTAGACACATGGAGACTCATTGATACATAGACACTTAGACACATGGAGACTCATTGATACATAGATACTTAGACACATGGAGACTCATTGATACATAGATACTTAGACACATGGAGACTCATTGATACATAGACACTTAGACACATGAGACTCATTGATACATAGATACTTAGACACATGGAGACTCATTGATACATAGATACTTAGACACATGGAGACTCATTGATACATAGATACTTAGACACAGGGAGAATCATTGATACATAGATACTTAGACACATGGAGACTCATTGATACATAGATACTTAGACACATGGAGACTCATTGATACATAGATACTTAGACACATGGAGACTCATTGATACATAGATACTTAGACACATGGAGACGGAGCGATGACGTCCACATTATATGTAACATGAGGGGGCGCTGCGGTGTGCAAGTCTTTATGGCCATCGGCCCAATCGTATAACAACGAGGGGTGTGTTTGTATTCACTAGTGTGCACTTGGTGTCTGTTTCTTTGCAAATGCATTTCGTCTGCGCCTCGCAGGGATCTTTTAGATACACGCTGTGAGGATCAGGCGCGGTGCTAGGCATCTTGCTCAGGGATGCTTACTGGTAGACGGCAGACATTGGGGTTCCAACACAGAGACCTTGGGCTGGGAGCCAGACACCCTAGCTCTTGACTTTCCTGTCCCCCAACTGTTTGGTTTTTTTTTTAACTGTATTTTCTTTTTACCATGTGTATTCAGCCTTTGGAAATCCTGGAGATTTCTTGAATTTCAGCACCCACCCCCGTAGTAGTCACAGGGATACACGCTCTGTCGTCTCTTTAATTGACCCAAGCAATTTTGTCAATTTCCTCTTTAAGAGAAATGTCAGCACGACTTGTTACTGGACTAATATTTTCCGCGAGCACCCGACAGCTCTCTTTGTCAATAACATGCTCGGCTGGAATGAAATTGAATTCCGGGGACATGCATTGCAATTAAATATCATCTGTCGCCATGACACGGGGGTGATGGAGGACATTCATTTACTTTGTGCTGTCACCAATTCTAATTATGATGAGGTCATCACGTTCTCCCCTACCAGATAATCTGAACATACGATCAGATGGCCTCTCGATGATCAGAACTACCGGTCTGTCCGACGGGGTTGTTATTTCTGGAAATGTGTCTGCTGCATATAGATTCTCTGCGCTGATAAACAGTGCTCACTTCTGTCATACCATGTTAGAGACCAGACTCCCCTTCTGAAATGTTATGTTGGAATGTGCCCTCAGTTTGGCTTGATTGACAAAAGCTATTAGGAAACGAAAAAAAGACACTGGAATAGAATATTGAGTTAAGTCAGCAATAATGGGAGGGGGGAGAGGGGGGGTCCCAGCACAGATGTCACTACATGAACATGACATGCTATCACTGTAGCTGTTGTAAAGAGCCTGGGGGGATTAGTGTGTGTGTGTGGGGGGGGGGGTGGGGGGGGGGGGGGGGGGGGCACTCAGAACCGTGTGTGTGGACATTTGTTGGAAGACTTTGAGAGGTAAAAAACTTCCAGCGGGGAGGCTCTTGGTGTGTGTGTGTGTATGTTTGTGTGTGTGTGTATTGGTTCAACCACTCCCAGTTCGCTAGCAGACAACAGATTACAGGCAGAAGGGTCAGACAGGTTGAAACCTGTTTAGCTGGCTTGTCTCGTGTCATGCCCTGCCCTGGCGTGTCTTGGCCGTGCATGCAGAGCATTGTGATTATTATTGTGATTATTACTATGCAGTCATTACATTGTGATTATTGCTACGCATTCATTATTGTCCTGCTTAGCTTTGCTCATCTGCTTTATAATCAGACGAGAGAGTGACGAGCACGATTCGAGCACGGAATCCTCGGCTTACATTGTGATCTTCAAACATATGAGACATTTCCCCTAGTGATTTCTTTCCCAATTTGGTCATTTTCAAGAAACGATCGCAGCTCAACTCCTTCCGTGCATTTTGACAGATCTTTGCGGTGTTAATGACTCCCATCACCTGGTGAAGCCTCTACTGGATGAGCTGAGAATGCAGTTGAGAGGAACGCTTTGTCATGATGTCATAATAACATGTTCCTACAAGGACCATGCCCTTCTCTCGGTATAGACGACAGTGTCTCATCTCTAACAATCCTACTCGCAGAGAGTGTATGCCTGCTCGGGTGGAGGGGGGGGGGGGGGGGGGGGGGGGGGTTCAAGAGAGCAGAAGATGAGGGGTCCTCTGTAATCCACGCTGAAGAGCAAAGGAGCCCTAAACAACTAGAAACGTTATCGCTCCACTGTAACCCTGGAGACGGAAAATCGGGAAAATTGAATACGTTGCTAAATTCCTACAGATGTTGTATGTTGCCTAGCAACTGATTTTACTTCTCTTTTCTCTTTTCCCTCATCTCTCTCATCTCTCTCTCTCTCTCTCTCTCTCTCTCTCTCTCTCCTCTGTTTCTTTGTGTCTCTCCCTGGCCTGTCACAGTTAATTAAGTTACCCAGGAGACGCACTACTAAAGGGAGTGACTGGTTTATTTCTTTGCACGTGAATCATTTAGGCTAAGCGGGGGCCGGAGGTTTGTCCCCTGGAACACAAACACCTGCCGGCAGAGCTTTTGTACCCTTAACTGTCGTTGGTCCGGCCCGCCAAGTCGCCCTGTCCGTCAGCTGAGGCGTCGCCCACCCTAGTGTAGAGATGGTCTTTTTTTCTTCCCTATGGGTCGTCCAATCCCGTCATCTCCCGCCACCTCAGGCTCCACCCCCCCCCCCCCTCCCCCTCCATCTCTTTGTGTCAGGTGAGAAGTCATGGCTTCCTTGCAGCGCCATGATTGGCAGGCTCATCCGTCACTCCGCCCTGGGGACGCTTGCTTCTCTAATTAGGTTGCTTGGCTGGCCCACCCCCACCCCCTCTCTCATAGGGTGCTGGTATTCTACGACTGGTGGAACACCAGATCAAATGACGAGCTCCTCCTTTTGTAGTGGTGGTGGTGGGGGGGGAGGCTTGTAAAGGTGAGGGCAGGACTGCAGAGGAGGAAGCATCTGTTTAATGTCTGCCCCCACCCACACCACTCAGAGGTCCTGTCCACTTTTTTCTCTCTCTCTCTCTGCCTCTGTCTGTCTCTGTCTGTCTCTGTCTGTCTCTGTCTTTTTCTCTTCCTCTGTCTGTCTATGTCTCTCTGTCTGTCTCTCTCACTCTGTCTCTTTCATTCTCTGCCTCTGTATCGCTCACAGTCTCTCTCTCTGTCTGTCTGACTCGCTCTCTCTCTGCCTCTGTCTATCTGTCTCTCTCCCTGTCTCACTCTGTGTCTCTTTCATTCTCTGCCTCTGTATCTCTCTCTCTCTCTCTCTCTCTCTCTCTCTCTCTCTCTCTCTCTCTCTCTCTCTCTCTCTCTCTCAGTGCAGTAATGGGGGGGGGGGGGGGGCAGGGTGGTGTCCTCGTGGGTTAATTTGATTTTTGCTATAATTGATCATATATATAATTGGTAAATTGATGGACGGGGAGTCATTACCTGATCTGATTTCTGTCTGCACCTCCTCTTAACCGGATCTGGTGACTTCTCGGTAAAGCGCGGCCATGGTCGTCTCCGAACACGCGTTACCAAATTTTGATGAGGTCTCCCATTTTTATGACAATGTCTGGCACGTTCTGATGGAACAAGTCATCATTGTTTTGCCTTTTTGTTAGTTCACTTTTCAATTTTGGATGAATTCAGAAATGTGGGGAATTCTAAGAGGTTCACCTGCTTTCTACGTTCTCTATGTTCGCTATCTCTATCTTATTTGTCTTCTCTATGTTGTCTGTCTATATCTTCTTTACGTTCTCTATGTTCGCTATGTTGTCTATCTCTATCTTCTCTTTGTTGTCTATCTCTATCTTCTCTATGTTCACTACCTATCTTCTCTATGTTCACTATGTTGTCTATCTATATCTTCTCCAAGTTCTCTATGTTGGCTATCTCTATCTTCCCTATGTTGTCTATCTCTATCTTCTCTATGTTGTCTATCTCTATCTTCTCTATGTTGTCTATCTCTATCTTCTTTATGTTGTCTATCTCTATCTTCCCTATGTTGTCTATCTCTATCTTCTCTATGTTGTCTATCTCTATCTTCTCTATGTTGTCTATCTCTATCTTCTCTATGTTGTCTATCTCTATCTTCTCTGTTGTCTATCTATATCCTCTCTATGTTGTCTATGTTGGCTATCTCTGTCTTCTCTATGGTGTCTATCTCTACCTTCTCTATGTTGTCCATCTCTATCTTCTCCATCTTCTCTATGTTCGCTATCTATCTTCTCTATGTTGTCTATCTCTATCTGCTCTATGTCGCCGTGCCGCACGGCAGCTTATCAAGAAGTTGTTGAGCCGATTTCCGTTGCTTTTTATCACGGCCGCTGCACTGTAGCACCGCGGGCGATTGAACTCTGCTATCAAAAGCTCCTGATCCCTTGTCAGAAAATAGGCAGGTCTTTAATATGTTTTTCATGGTGATGAGATTCCTGAAGATGTGACATCCCCCCCGGTTAAGCGTCTCGTAGCCGCGCCTGCCGGTGACATAGTACCGGGCAGCGGGCCAACACTCAGTCAACTGAGCTGCGGTATTTAAACGACAAGCTGAAGCCACTTCTTCCAGCGGAGCTAAATCTTGGCACACCGAAAGGGGACCGGATCATAATGCTGTGATTTCGGTTGACAATCACTGTGGATGTTTGCTTGGAGTCAGCCAGAGTTTATTATTGATGGTTCCTTGGGATCTGTTGGCTGTGTGTGTGTGTGTGTGTGTGTGTGTGTGTGCGCGCAAATGAAAAGTTGTTTGGAGAAAGGGAAAGGGATCTTTTCATGGTGTTCAGCCTTGTATCCTGTGTTGTCATGTCTGACCTTGTTAATGCATGCTTTCTTATTGCTGCACGGCTGTTTTAAAGCTATGTGGATCTGCTGCTCATGTGTGTTAATGTGTGCATGTGTGTGGTTTGTGTGTGGTTTCTGTGATTATGTACACACACACACACATACACACACGCATGGGTTTGTGTGTATCCCAGGAGATAATAGTAGGCCTACGACACAAACACATGCTTGTTCTTCGAAAGGCGCACAAGTGTTTTCAAATTGCACCTGAAGGGCTGAGTCTGGGATTAATGGAAGGGTCCGGGCCCTCCAGTGGCTTCTGTATTAAGCACCGTGTGCTTTGACCCTCTTTGGTCAGACGGCCTCGCAGGTGAGGTGTCCGACGTTTTCATGCTGCTTACGTTCCGGGAGAGGGGGGGGGTTCCCAACGAGGTAAACCCATTCAGGACTTTAACAACGTATGTTGGGTCAGCTGTGTGATATGGCTATATCCCTTCTTTTTCATTCTTTGATTTATTGTCCCTCAAAAAGTGGGGTCCTTTTTGATATTCGAAAGATTTTCTCTTTGAATGGTTCTCCTCAATGTGATATTTCTGACGCCTTTCACAGATTTCGTGTAAGAATAAATGTCTCTGGATTGTTGCCTATCGTCTTCAATTAGCGCTTAAAGCGCACTTGAGTGAAGGCTCAATTAACAGTTGCCTTGTCATAAACATTTTAGGGTTTGCATTTGTTATAAAGTATCACATGAGAAAATAATTGCATGAAAGGATAGAAACAAATAGAAATGAAGCGATACCCCTCGGATCGTTTTTCACAGCGTTTTTCAATCCTAAATCCCACAGATTGGAACGTTTTGTCCAACCGAAAGCAGAGCAAGTCCATTGCTGGCTCACTTGTTGCTGACAATGAGATAAAACAGCGATTCCCCACAGCAGAGAAAACCACAAATGTGAGGACAACGAAGATGGCAGATAATGGCAGGTGAAGGGGGAGGCAATATGCTTCGATTCATCTTATCATGTGAGACGTCCCCGGTGCAAAGTGGATAGGATCTGGTTTGGTGGGGGTGGTTACACTAACAAATGCTGCAATTTGAGATAGCTCTCTATTGTAAACTCCCCGCAAGAGCGTGTGTGTTTGTGTAGACAGGGCTTTGTGTGTGTGTGTGTGTGTGTGTGTGTGAGTATTTGAGAATGTTTTATATTTTACCAAACCACTTCCAATTTCTCTATTGTTTAAAAGGGTCAGCGGTTAAAAAATCTGTTGAGCCAAATCCTCAAGTCTTCTGAGTCGCGTCACAACTAATAATACATTTCTTCAAATACATTCTTAGGGACTTCACTGTCCCACTATGGAGGAACAGTGAAGTGAGACTGGAAAGTGTGCTGAAACAGAGAAGAGAGAGAGGCCTACTAACATGTTCTATTGTGTTTATGAAAAACAAGAGTGGCATATCCCCCCTTGTACTGTCACCCTCCACCTTCTCCTCTTCCTCCTCCTCATCCTCCTCCCCTCCTCCTCCTTATTCAGCAGAAGTGCGGACCCTGTCATCCTCAGTGGAGGAGGGCTTGATGTTAGCTTGGAGTGACTGGGCTGCACATGCAGATGTCTCCTCCCCCCCCCTTTCTTGTTGGGGGGGGCAGTGGCATCTTTGACCTTGTCAGGACTAATTTTAGATCCTGGCTTATCGACAGACCAGTGTTTATATCTCCCATTACACACACACACACACACACACACACACACGTATATTAGTTAGGGGTGGAACGGTTCACAAAATTCACGGTTCGCTTCATATCACGGTTTTGGGGTCATGGTTTTTGGTTCGGTCCATTTTTGGTAAGCAGGGGATGACACCCTATTCATTTTCATACATATATAAATGTGCTTTTTGATACAGGAGGAGGAGCGCGACTAGTTGGTTCGTGAGGGAAGCAATGTCGAGTCACTGGCGGTAGAATAAACAAAGGACCACCTATGCGATAAAAATATTTGACAATTAATGTGATGAAGGACATACCAATACTGCGCCAAAGTGGCGAAAAAGGGGTGCAACCAAATTTGTTAGGGTGCAACCAAATGAAAACGTTACTAGAAAAAGTTAGTCTTGAGCCCTGCCGGGACAGCGACTACACATCGTCCGAGACTGAGAAGCTTCAATGGGTACTGTAACTACAGCGCACAACTTTACTTGAACCGAACAATATATACATGTCTCGAACCGTGACTAACGAACCGAAAGGTTCCGATTTTTTACTTGAACCGTTCCATCCCTAATATTAGTACATGTATGAAGTGACCCTAGTACATGTGTGAAGTAACACTAGTACATGTGTGAAGTGACACTAGTACATGTATGAAGTGACACTAGTACATGTGTGAAGTGACACTAGTACATGTGTGAGGTGACACTAGTACATGTGTGTATGAAGTGACCCTAGTACATGTGTGAAGTAACACTAGTACATGTGTGAAGTGACACTAGTACATGTGTGAAGTAACACTAGTACATGTATGAAGTGACCCTAGTACATGTATGAAGTGACACTAGTACATGTATGAAGTGACACTAATACATGTGTGTATGAAGTGACACTAGTACATGTATGAAGTAACACTAGTACATGTGTGAAGTGACACTAGTACATGTATGAAGTGACACTAGTACATGTGTGTATGAAGTGACACTAGTACATGTATGAAGTGACACTAGTACATGTATGAAGTGACACTAGTACATGTGTGTATGAAGTGACCCTAGTACATGTGTGAAGCGACACTAGTACATGTATGAAGTGACACTAGTACATGTATGAAGTGACACTAGTACATGTGTGAGGTGACACTAGTACATGTGTGAAGTGACACTAGTACATGTGTGAGGTGACACTAGTACATGTGTGAAGTGACACTAGTACATGTGTATGAAGTGACACTAGTACATGTGTGTATGAAGTGACCCTAGTACATGTGTGAAGTGACACTAGTACATGTATGAAGTGACACTAGTACATGTATGAAGTGACACTAGTACATGTGTGAAGTGACACTAGTACATATGTGAAGTGACACTAGTACATGTGTGTATGAAGTGACACTAGTACATGTGTGTATGAAGTGACACTAGTACATGTATGAAGTGACCCTAGTACATGTGTGAAGTGACACTAGTACATGTGTGAGGTGACACTAGTACATGTATGACTAGTACATGTATGAAGTGACCCTAGTACATGTATGAAGTGACCCTAGTACATGTGTGAAGTGACACTAGTACATGTATGGATGAAGCTTCATCCCCATGAAGTGCAACACTTACAGTTCATGTAATTTATGTTTATTTTCATGTTCAATACAATTTTAGTTTATGTGCTTTCTTGTTTGTTTCTATATATGAATATATGAGCATGAATATGTTTTTTTATATCATTAATAATTAGATTATTGTAAATAATTAGATTGCGGTCATAGTGTTACTTAAGCTTTTACATGGCATGCAGTAATCTGATATACTACTTTGGATTATGGCAAGCAACAAACGCAGTCATATCGTTTGGTGTTGAACGTCTTTTTTTAAGATATCCTCCACTCGATGTTCGGTGAATGAAATAAGCAGAGCGCTTCATTCAGACAAAGCCTACGTGTCGTCAGTTTAGAGAGTAACTTGCAGAAATGCCTCTGGTTCTCAAATGAAAGCTAGCATGCATATGAGAGAAAAAAAGAAGTGATGACATGCCCACAATGCCTGCAGGGAGTGGATACAAAGCGCTGCACACACACACACACACACACACACACACACACACACACACACACACACACTGTCCCGCGGTCGCACGTCGAAGCAACTCATAGGAAACACGGCTTAAGACACACTCATTCTTAAAGTACCGGTACTAATAAAATGAGGTATTGTACCGTTTTAAATGGCAGGGTATTGTGATACGGTTCCAGTATCTGTATACCGTGCAACACTACCAGGGAACCCAACACCTCTCTTCAGGACCATAACCCTCACAGTCGACCAGGTGCAAAGCGTCAGGTTTGACATTCCTGGAGGAGCCTGTAGGTCAACACAAAACTGAAACGCCCAAAAAAGAGTGTCCACCTGGCCTGGTGAGCGTTGAGATGCTTGGCGGTTTGGATATACTCCAGGTTCTTATGGTCTGTCCGGACCAGGAAAGGCTGCTCCGATCCTTCAAGCCAATGCCGCCATTCCTCTAGCGCCAGCTTCACCGCCAGAAGCTCCCGATTCCCCACATCATAGTTCCTCTCAGCTGGGGAGAGACGGTGAGACAGGAAGGCACAGGGATGCATCTTCCCATCCTCTGGGGACGCTGGGACAGAACCGCTCCTACGCCAACATCCGAGGCGTCCACCTCCACCACGAACTGTAGAGACGCGTCAGGCTGGATGAGGGTGGGAGCAGAGGTGAAGCGACCCTTCAGGTCCAGGAAGGCGGCTTCCACCTCAGGAGGCCACCGGAACTGGCGAGAGGTGGAGGTAAGAGCCGTGAGAGGAGCCGCTATCGGCTATCCGCCGATAGAAGTTTGCCAAGCCCAGGAACCTCTGAAGTTGTTTCCGGCAGTCAGGGCGGGGCCACTCCAGAACTACCTTCACCTTGGCGGGGTCCTCTTAACCTGGCCGCTGGCCACAATGTACCCGAGGAAGGAGACATAGGGGGCATGAAACTCACATTTGTCCATCTTGACAAACAGGTGGTTCTCGTTGGAAGACCATGCTGACATGCTGGACATGATCAGAGAGGTTAGTAGAAAAACATCGAAATGTCATCAAGGTAAACAAAAACAAAAGCGATTGAGCATGTCCCGCATGATGACATTTACCAGGTTCTGAAAAACAGCTGGAGCTTTGGTGAGGCCAAATGGCATAATTAAGTATTCAAAATGGCCCAAAGGAGTATTGAAACCCGTCTTCCATTCATCCCCCTTGCGGATCCGAACCAGGTGTTCCACACTGCTGGGGAGTTTCGCTCCAGGCTGCAGTTCAATGGCGCAGTCATAAGGCCGGTGAGGTGGCAGCAAGAGGGCTTGCTGCTTACTGAACACTGTCTGGAGGTCATGGTAATCCAGGGGAACCAGGGATAGGTCGGGGATCTCTGGGTTGGAAACCTTGCTGGGAACAGAGCAGACAGGCAATGACATGCAGAGCTCCATCTGGTAATCTTGGCTGAGGACCAGTCAGTCAATCAGAGGGTTGTGTTTCATGAGCCAGGGGTGTCCAAAAACAACGGGAACATCCTCCTGATGGTTACCGGACAACAGGAGACGTCCATCCAGAGCGTTGGCCTCTAATGGCTGAGCCAGCTTCTCTAAGGAAAAGCCTAGCTGTTCCACCACCAAAATGTCCAAAAAAATCCTTGTCTGGTGAGGCCTCTTGTTTAACGGCCGGATGGGGCAGGAAGAGAGATCGTGGCCCGATTGACCACAGCATAGGCAGCTGTTACTGGTGACGCGGCGACGGCGTTCCTCCTGATCGAGCCGGCAGCGACCCAGCTGCGTAGGCTCGGGCCCTGTTTAAGGCTCGCGCCTCTGCAACTCTCGTCCTCGAATGAACCTGCACGCGCAGCCCGAGCTGACGGGGCGGAAACCCACCGGGAACGGAAGCTGGTAGGAAAATGGCGCTGACTATCCTTCCACCGCTCGCGGATCCGATTGTCAATCCTAAAGGAAAGGGAAGTAAGTCTGTAGACATCAGAGGGTTCAGGATGAGAAACAAGTTCATCCTTTATCGCCTCCCTAAGGCCACTGGAGAACGCGGCTTGAAGCGCCTCCTCGTCCCAACAGGCTTCAGCCGCCAGCGTGCAAAATCCAACGGCGTACTGTGCCACACTCCGGCAGCCTAGGCAAACAAAAAAGGAGTCTCTTGGAAGCGTCTTTACCCCCGACAGGGTGGTAGAAGACCTTTCGCATTTTGGCAGAGAAGGCGGGGTATTCCTTGGGTGTTCCTCCCATACCGACGTCGCCCAGTTCAAAGCAACTCCCCGGAGTGGACTGATGAGGTACGCGATCTTTGCCCGGTCCGAGCCGTACAACGAGGGCTGTTGTTCGAATACAATGTCGCACTGCACGTGGAACGACCGACAGGAATGGATCCCCTCGTAACGTTCCGGAGTACTGAAGCTTCTGAGGTCGGAAGAACAGGAGTGGGGGGATCCGGCAAACTGAACCGACCCAGAACGCTGTTCATAGCGGCAGATAGGTCGCGGATCTTCCCCACCATCTCCTGCATCAGCATGCTGTGCTGGCCCGAGAACGTTCTCCTGGTCCGAAACAGCCTTGCAAACAGCAGGCAGAATCGTAGTGTCACGAAACACGGGCTGTACAAAGGGGTTACCAGGAGGAAGTGCTGGTAGGCGGGCTGGCGATCAGACAGAGCTGGAAACGTGTAGTCGTCCATATGAGATGAGTTCTTGTAGGCAAAGGGTGCAGGGAGTGTTGATTAGGGGATTGTGTACAGGTGTGTAGGATGGTGCAGGCAGAGTCATGGAGGCAGAGTTTTGACAGTGAGACTTATACATGTATGGGCAGCAGTGGCTCAGTAGGTAGAGCGGGTTGACTGGCAACTGGAAGGTTGCTAGTTTGATCCCCGGATCCTCCAAGCTGAGTGTTGAGGTGTCCCTGAGCAGGACATGTAACCCTAACTGCTCACGATCAGCTGGCTGTTGACAACACTATGAATGGGTGAATGTTAGGCAGTCATTTTAAAGCTCTTTGAGTGGCCACTGGTTAGAAAAGTGCTATATAAATGCAGTCCATTTATGTATGAAGTTACACTAGTACATGTATATACATGTACGAAGTGACACTGGTATATGTATGAAGTGAAAGTGACACTAATGTATGTATGAAGTGTGTATGAAGTGACACCTGTACATGTATGTATGAAGTGTGTATGAAATGACACCTGTACATGTATGTATGAAGTGTGTATGAAGTGACACCTGTACATGTATGTATGAAGTGTGTATGAAGTGACACCTGTACATGTGTGTATGAAGTGTGTATGAAGTGACACCAGTACATGTATGTATGACGTGTGTATGAAGTGTGTATGAAGTGACACCTGTACATGTATGTATGAAGTGTGTACGAAGTGAAACTAGCACATGCTTGCATATTTATCCGCGGCACAGAGTGGATCTGGGGTCACACACCAGCAGGCGGATGCTAGAGGTTCTTCATCTCCCTCAGTCTCACGGTCACATGTTGGATGGCTGTCATAGGTCCTCATATAAACAGACCCCTCTGGGCCGTCGCACACACCATACGCGTGGACACACGCGCACATTTTACGCGAGCTCAAAAACAGATCATCGCAGCCAATCGCATTCATTTCTGCGAAACAGAATAGCTGTACAGCGCAGCCTTGCCAGGCCCTGTCTCACAGCATGCCCCCTACTACCTGTCCACATGTATTATGTTCTCTGAGAAGGGCTCTGGCTGGCACGGGGCCAGGGGCCGTGTGCCAGCCAACCATGGCCCTCACAGCTCGGTAAACATGGCCGAGAGGAACGGGATAGGCTGATCCTCTTCCCTCCTCCCCCTGCCCCCCAAGTCTGTCTAGTCCACCTCCCCCTGCCCCCCAAGTCTGTCTAGTCCCCCCCCCCCCCCCCCCCCCCCCCAGTCCCAGTCCCAGTCCCAGTCCTCAATGCCTTTGTGTACATTTCTCATTACGGTGTAGTGTCTTTCTTTACACAACTGCACCAACACACACACACTGGGGCGCAAAACAATACGTCTGCCAAAACACACACTCACACACACTTCAGCGCACATTCATTGGTGTGGAGCACATTGTGATATTGATAAAGGCAGAGTTTCATTCAGGCTAATTGAATTTCCAAATAGATAATAAGGCTTACTTACATAATACAATATATGGTGTTAACATGCAGAGATGCTGGATCTATCCAACAATACATACATTCACAGTTATTGATCCCCTACATCATTTATCACCGTCTTGTCGGATTGGAGACAATAGGTAGAGACAATAGGTAGATAGATAGGTAGATAGATAGTAGATAGGTTAAATCAGATGTCTCTATGTTAACAGCTGTTTGAAGATTTTGAAGATATTTGAAGGTATTCTCTCAGACCACGTCGAACGTGCCGATAAACATCTGTTAAAGAGACCAGAGGAGGAGGAGGAGGAGGAGGAGGAGGAGGAGGAGGAGGAGGAGGAGGAGGAGGAGGAGGAATAGGGGGAGGGGGAGGAGGAGGGGGAGAAGAAGCAGAATAATCCCCCTTTTTTTGATCATTTATACTCACACATCAATCGGTTTGTACTCTTCTCCTGTTACACAGGTAATCATATCCATGTTTCTTCCTTGACCAGGAGCTCACCCCCCACCCCCCCCCCCCCCCCCCTCACACCCTCGATCGCCCCAACGTCACCGCTCTTCATTCCATTACACTTAATGGAGTAGATGTCATCCACCGTGCCACGCGCTACGCACTGACCCTGACTTCTACTTCTACCACTCTCTCCCTTGCTCTCTCGCTCTCTATGCCTATCCCTCTCCCTCTCTTACTCTCTCTCTCTCTCTCTCTCTCCGTCTCCCTCTCTCTCTCTCTCCCTCTCTCTCTCTCTCTCTCTCTCTCTCTCTCCCTCTCTTACTCTCTCTCGCTCTCTGTCTCCCTCTCTCTCTCTCTTTCTCTCTCTTACTCTCTCTCCCTCTCTATGTTTCTCCCTCTCCCTCCCTTTTGAAATATTTGTCATACCTTCATGGCACCCGTCTAGAGCAGCTAACCGCGTTAGCAACAACGCAACATGCCGGCGTTTCAAGGTGCGCTGTGTTGACAGTAAACAGGAAGTCGCGGGGGTGGGGGGGGGGGGGGGGGTGGGGAGACGGACCAATTGGTCAACCTCCGTGGAGGGATTGATTGAATCAGCACTGTGTGTGAAGGTTCATGGAGCTCAATGTTCCCTGTGAACTCAACATGTGAGCAAAACCTAAATAGGGGACTTCCAGAAGCACAGGCCACTGTTTACAACGTTGACATGGGCTGAGGGTGCCATTCCATGCAGGTGTAAACTCAGTTACATATAAATTGACACATGTAAAATGTGAAATATAAAAAATGTAAAGAGATGTAACATGTATATATGGTCACAAATGGGTGTTAAATGATGGGTTAATCATTCGTTTGACGTGCGATAATGTGATGTAACACCGGGTCAGTAACGCTGAATTGAATCAAACAAGACGAAACCTTTCATTTACCTGTCTCCCTCCTCTTCCCCCTCCTCTCCTCCCACTCCTCCCACTCCTTCCCTCTCCCCCTTCCCCCCTCCCTCCCCACCACCACCACCACCACCCCCACCACGACCCCCACCCCCACCCCACCCCCACCACCCCCACCCCCACCCCCACCACCACCCACACCACCCCCACCCCCACCACCCTCACCCCCACCCCAACCCCACCACCCCCACCACCCCCACCCCCCAACCAGGCGGAGTTGACGGGCATCAAGTGGCGATGCTACAGCTTCCGTGGCGGCGGCGAGTACGGGCCGGTGATCTCGGCGCCGGCCCACGACGACCCGGTGCTGCGGAGCTTCATGCGCTGCGTGCGCGCCGACCTGCTGTGCGTGTGGCGCCGCAAGGTCAAGCCGGACGCCAAGGAGCTGTGGATATTCTGGTGGGGGGAGCAGCCGGACCTGGCCGACGCCATCCACCACGAGCTGGAAGGTAAACAACAACAAACAAATGACCCCCCCCACCGCCCCCACCGCCCCCCCGCCCCCCTGCCCCCCTGCCCCTGCTCCCTCCCTCGCTGCTGCTTTCTCCTCCGTTGAGATGCCTGGCATTTCACGCACCTGCGATTGACAGGCAAGGCGGATTCCCCCGGACAATCGCTAGGGAGACGCCCTGATTGGTCAGAAATAAGCCAGGAGCGGTCTAGAATGGAAATGGTGTGACACGGGCTCCGGCAGGTCCTCCACACGCACGGCAGACAGCCACCTGTCACTCCAGGCCAATGGGTTTTTAAAAGAACTGTTGACAGGTGTTTTAATAGGTGTTATAATGGGAGTTTACCCCGACGACTGCAGGATTCCAGCCAACAGGTTTTCACTTCTGGCAAGAAATATACAAAGAATTATTCACTGCAGAATGAAAGGGTGTACTTGCATTATAATGCTATTATATTATCATTATATCAGTGTCATAAAATGGTCCTAAAATGACAATAATATCGTTCATTATTTCCGGGACAGGCCATTTGGCTAGGCCATTTGGCTAGGCCATTTCTAACAATTATACTCTGCCGAAATCTTACCCACAGCAGCTTTAATTTCACGTTTACTTTAAAAGCTGAGAAAGTCAAGGGGTAAATAGAGTAACTGTCTGGTTGTTGGCTGCTGGTCACTGTGTAATGTTTGTCACTTGGACTTGAAGCTGCAAGAGATGGAGTTACTGTCGTTTTCTTTTCATGGCTTTTCACTCAAAACGAGTCGAGTAGGAAGATGGAGTTGCTGTTGTTTCTTTCTTTGTTTTTACAGATTGCCTTTGACTCCAAAATAGTAGAACCGTTATGAGAATGACGCAGTGCCAAGTTTTGTTTGTTGTGTTTGGTTTTTCTTTTTACGGCTTCCTTTGTCTTCACCGCGGCTTGTATTTCAGTATCTTAAGAGAATAGTCCTTACTACGTCGCGTTCTATTGAGGTGGATGGTCTAAAGAACAGGTTCACAGAACAGACTCACAGTACAGACAAACAAAAAATACATTTCTTTGTTGTATGTTTTATGGTCGCAGTGAAAGTAAAAAAAAAAAGGTGAACTGTATCTTGGGTCGCGCCACAGTGAAGAGCGCATGGTATCGCCATCCATGAAGTGAGGCAGTTGGTGCGATCCTAATTCAAGGCAGGGACTGTTTGGTTTAGGAATCAGAATCAGAATCAGAATCAGAAAAGCTTTATTGCCACGGACGTTTTTTAAGCATACAAGGAATTTGTCTTGGTGATGTAGGTGCACGTCACGTTCTCTATTGCAGGTTAAACAAGCGAGGGGTCGTCTACTGCCTAAGGTCACAGTGTACAAGTGTAGCATCAAGTGGTGAGATTTCCCTTCTAGCGCACTTTTGCACACGGCTCACCTTTCTCCCCAGGCGATTTCATCTCACGCCCAAATACCCTGGAGCGGGACGCACCAAATGTAAGTCATTGGTGCGAGAGAGGGCGGGACTTTGGAGCATGCTTCGGAGAGAGCGATAACTGCTTTCAGTTTACCTGGGTTTAGGGGCGAGAGAGAGGGAGGGACTTTGGAGCATGCTTCGGAGAGAGCGATAACTGCTTTCAGTTTACCTGGGTTTAGGGGCGAGTCTTGTTCTTCTCGCTCCAGGGACTGTTAACTGCCATGACCCTGAGCCTAGCACAAGGTAGCGCCTCCCTGCACTTTGTTAGGATGTTGCTGGTGCAGCATTTATTTGTGCTGCTTTTCCTGAGTTGTGGATCCAAGTGTGGCTGGTGTTGACCTCGAGGCAGAACCTCAACACATCGAAAGTGAAAGATACCTCTGTGTATTTGTATGTGTGTGTGTGTGTGTGTGTGTGTGTGTGTGCCTATGTTTGTGTGTGTGTGTGTGTGTGTGTGTCTGTGTGTGTGTGTGTCCCCGCGCGCGCTAAGAACACAATGCATTAGCTATATCATTGAACTGCAAAATGCTGCCATCAGCATCATCAGCTCCCTATTTATAGATGCATGTGCATTATCTAGGTGCAGCCTAAAGTGATTGCCTCTAATGAACTGAGCTGGGAAGACGAGGTGAGGAGGAGCCGTTGAATGAGAGGGGGTCTTATGCACTACAATCTATACTTTTTAATCATGGCTCCTACTATGCTATAGCAGACCTTCTGGTCCAGCAGTCCTACTACACTATAGCAGAACTTCTGGGGGGGGGGGGAGACGGCACAGAGCCTGGGCAGGAAACCAGAAACTGCAAGGGGGCGGAGTCACGCCTTGTTTCCTGTTTCAATACTGAGATATTCCACTGAAGAAAACTCATTCTCGAGTGGATGAAGCTTTCAGAAGGAGATATTAATTAAGTATTTTTCTACAGTGGCCAGTCTAGATGGTGTTTATTTGAAACAATTAGACGCCTTTTTACAGTTTACTACTGCTGGCCGAGTTTGTGACTTCCAATATTTATCTAAAATCTGATTTGTGAGACTAGTACCTTCAGATTAGAGAGCATATTGAATATGTGATTAATAAACAAAGACCATGATTAAAACAAATCCCAGACATGAGTTAGCAACACACCATAATTGGGGGATGAATAAAAGAGGTTTTCATGTCACAGTGATTTCATATGATTCTGATACCGTGGCTGTCTGAAGTCAATAAAGAAAGACCCATAAATCATGTTAAACATAATGAAGGCGATTCCCAGAAGGATGGCTATTTCTTACATTTCTTTTAATAAATAATACAAACAACGATTAAGGACTAATAACAGTATTTCTGGAGATGAGTTGTTAATTAGTTTGTGCAGAAGCTGGGCGCTGTCCAAACGCTAATTAACTTGTAACATGTTTCACATATCAACTTATTGCTGAGGCTGAGGGCGTGTTTTGTACCATATCTGATATTACTGATATTCCACTGATGTGGTAGTTGCCTACACATTTATTAAGTTCACTCCTGCAGTGTCTTTGTGCTGTGCTTTAGTCCCCTCTCTCTATCTCTCTCGCTCTCTCCCTCTCTCTCTGTCTCTCTCTCTCTCTCTCACAATCAGGCATTTATTATTATTAGGGGGCCAAGCACGAAGTGTGAGGCAACCTATTGTAATCGTTAGTTTTATTATTATTCCGTTAAAATTGACTTACACAGCCAAAACCGCTGTGTCGCTTTTTATGACACTTTCTACAGCTGTAGAGGAGGACTACAGAAGATTTGTGAGAAAAGATTGCACTGATTGGCCCAAAGGTGGCGCTATAGCAATCGTCTGAAAATGCAAACTTTGAACAAGCATATCTCCTGACTCCTTTGACCTACAGTCATGAAACTTTGCTCACATATGCATCTCCTCATGTTGAACAAATATGCCTCAAGAACCTATGACTTCCGTCGGGATAGATCTTCCGCCATTTTGAATTTTGAAAAAAACACTAAAATCCTTAAGGATCCTAGGTTTTTTGATTTAGACAAACATCCTTTGGCACACGTCATCTATATACCAATTTCTTTCATCTAACAAGAAGGGAAGTTTGTACACTCAAAAGAAAAGCCAATAGGAGCCATTTACTTCCAAAAGGGTGTGGCTTAAAAACAAAATGCTTATATCGACATCAAGATGGACTCCTATGATCTTGAGTCCAATACAAAAGTTGTTTAACAAGAAATTCTGAACAGGATGGTAGCCATATGTTTTCAGTTAGGGTGTGGCATCAAAAAGGGCGTGGCTTGTGACTAAAATGACCACAGTTCCTAGAAGGATTGTTTGATTGGAGCGGGACCAACTCTCACACAATCAGGGTACAAAACTCCAACTAGTTAAGTAAGAAAAACAAAATGGCCGGCAGACGCAAACAACAGAACATTTTATTTAAATGCTTTTTTTGACATCAAGATTGACTCCTATGATCTTGAGTAAAATTGAAAAGTTGTTGGGCATGGAATTCTGAACAAGATGACGTTTTGACATTTTCAATTTGGGTGAAACAACATGTCCACCAGAGGCTAAAAACGGTCCGTATGGACGTAAATGGGTTTTTCGACATCAACATGGACTCCTATGATCTTGAGTCCAATACAAAAGTTGTTCAGCATGAGATTCTTAACAATGTGATATCCTCACTTTTAGGCGATAGGGGGCGCTATAGCGATCGCTTGAAGACTTTAAAGAAGCATAACCCTTTTGACATAAGGTCATGAGAGTTCTTATGACTTCACCAGACCCAAGCTGCGGCTACACCAGCTCTGTCGACCTTGTCTAATCCAGAAAAGGTCTTAATGGTCTGCGTAAGGCTTTGCCCCCGTTAATCGCTGCTTGCAGCTTTAATTATTATTATTATTATTATTTCTATTATGATGATGATGATGATGATGTTGAGGCTGATTAGTATTATAAGCTGTATTTGAGCTTAGCGGTAAAAGAAGTGGATTAAAGATGGCTACACCTGTGTCATTCGTTTACCACCACGTTTCCCAAGCATGCCAGGCTCTACTCACTCATACTTATTTCAGATTCCATTTATACTTTCGCACGTCTCTCTCTCTCTCCCCTCTCCCTCTCTGTCTGTCTCTCTGTCTGTCTCTCTCTCTCTCTCGCTCTGTCTTGCTCTCCATCTTTGTCTCTCTCTCTTCCACCACCGGGGTTGGCATGGTAACTGCTATACTCCTCTGTGGCATCTAATGGCCAATTTGATGCCATCTTTGATGCCAAGTCTTGGCTGACCCCCTCCCTCCCTTCTCACCCCCCCCCCCCCCCCTCCAACCCAAGGCCTGTCCCTTCACAGGCAAATAAAAATGAAGTCGTTGACCGTTTCCTCCTCCTCCTCCTCCCCTGTCTCCCCCTCCCCTCCCCCCATGCTGTGTCTGTCTACTGTAGAGACACGCCAACACACTCAAATCACACACTCCTAACGACAAGGTGGAATCAGACATATTGTGGGACGTCTGTTCCCCTTTGTGCGGGATCAGGTGTGGATCCATCGGGAGTACCTGTTTTGAGAACGTCCCCAGTTTGAGAGCGTCCCCAGTTCGAGAGCGTCCCCAGTTTGAGAGTGTCCCCAGTTTGAGAGCGTCCCCAGTTTGAGAGCGTCCCCAGTTTGAGAGCGTCCCCAGTTTGAGAGCGTCCCCAGTTCGAGAGCGTCCCCAGTTCGAGAGCGTCCCCAGTTCGAGAGCGTCCCCAGTTCGAGAGCGTCCCCAGTTTGAGAGCGTCCCCAGTTTGAGAGCGTTAGTACCCGGTAGTACAGGGTTAGGGCTAACCCTGTACTACCGGGTACTAACGTACTGTAAGTAACGTAACTGTACTACCAGGGTTAGTTCTAACCCTGGTAGTACAGTTGAAATAAAACCCAGAGACACAAACAAACAAAACAGACTGACTGTTACAACTGACACTGTACTTGGAATGACGCAATGTAGTTATATGTGAGAAATTCCATATGTATATATATATCTATTATAATGAATTAATATAAATCGATTCAGTGTGGTTAATAGCGATCACTTTTTTACATTCTCAACCCCAGGGCATGGATTCATCATTGTATTTTTTTTTCTATGGAAATCGTGTTCCCATTTTCCTGCTTTGACATCTGCAGTTGAATTGTGCGTTATTTAAAGATTAGCCATCGCATGGCTCGGCTGACACTTTCCTCTCATCCAAATAATGACTCTCTGAAACCCCTTACTATTAATATTGACAAAACCCTGTCACTTAACGTCTGAACCTAACCGTCATGCAACACCGTGGCACTGCCTGTCAGATTACAATGCTCCCTCCCTCCTTCCCTCCCTCCCTCCCTCCCTCCCTCCCTCCCTCCCTCCCTCCCTCCCTCCCTCTGAGCTGCTGGTGTTGAGCTGTAGTCAACCTTGTTGTGGCACCACCTCCTCTCATACCCTGTGGTCTCTTATCGGCACCATACAGCCCAGGAACAGAGCTCAGAACTCTTTAGACTCTAGGTTCTCTTAAAGCTGCTGTAGATCCAGAGTCATGAAGAGAGGGAGCAGAGCTCTAGGTTCTCTTAAAGCTGCTGTAGATCCAGAGTCATGAAGAGAGGGAGCAGAGCTCTAGGTTCTCTTAAAGCTGCTGTAGATCCAGAGTCATGAAGAGAGGGAGCAGAGCTCTAGGTTCTCTTAAAGCTGCTGTAGATCCAGAGTCATGAAGAGAGGGAGCAGAGCTCTAGGTTCTCTTAAAGCTGCTGTAGATCCAGAGTCATGAAGAGAGGGAGCAGAGCTCTAGGTTCTCTTAAAGCTGCTGTAGATCCAGAGTCATGAAGAGAGGGAGCAGAGCTCTAGGTTCTCTTAAAGCTGCTGTAGATCCAGAGTCATGAAGAGAGGGAGCAGAGCTCTAGGTTCTCTTAAAGCTGCTGTAGATCCAGAGTCATGAAGAGAGGGAGCAGAGCTCTAGGTTCTCTTAAAGCTGCTGTAGATCCAGAGTCATGAAGAGATGGAGCGGAAGAGGGCAAGATTTAGAACCTAAACCAAACCTTATTGGCCCCTCCCCCCTCCGTTTTTCCTCCCTCTTGGCTCCTCCCTCCATCCGTTTCTCCTCCCTCTTGGCTACTCCCCCCCCATTCGTTTCGCCTCCCTCTTGATTGACAGGCAAAACGGATTCCTTGAACTAATCAGGGAAGAGATTCCCTGATTGGTCGGTCAGAATTTTGACCAGAACTGATCTTCTCACAGCGCATTTCACTCACTCATAGCTGACGGATGCTAAGGCATTGCCAACTAATTACACTGATATTACAGCTCTTAAATCTCACCTACAGCACTGTAACGCTGCTTATGATCGATTGTTGGACAGCTTCAGCCACATGGAGATGCACTTAAACAATCAATTTTTGAAGAACCAACTGCAAAGTGAGATGGCTGGAAGGTACCCTGAAATATTGGGGAGGGGGGGGGACGACACGTCCCCTGATTCTGTAAGCGCTAATATCAAGGCAACCGGCAGAAAGAAAATGTCATTCTTGTTACCTCAAATCAACATATTGTCCTGTACAAAATTACTACGATTTGTTTTACCAATGCTTCTTATTTTCAGAATCAGAATCAGAATCAGAAAAGCTTTATTGCCAAGTACGTTTTTTACACATACAAGGAATTTGTCTTGGTGATGTAGGTGCACGTCACATTCTCTAAAATAAGTTAAATAGGTTAAACAGAACAAACAATATAAGTATAAATATATGTATAAATATATACACACACGGAACCTACCTTTCTACCTTTGTCTTAACTTTGTACTCTATATACTCTTAAAATCTGTCTGAATACTATGTTCTCTTGCTCTTACATGTCACATGTGTCAGGAAATTGATTCACACTTTGTGACATCACAAATGCAAGTGTATGCTGGTGAACTCCAGCCTACCAGTTACAGCCTACCAGTTACAGCCTACCAGTTACAGCCTACCAGTTCATTCATCCATGCCTGGGTGGACACTCCCACTTGTGACACAAGTCACTAAAGGATATCTTCTTAAAGGCTAAAACGTAGTGGGAAGTTATAGAGGTCCTTTAACACACTAAATGTTTGACATCTAAATGCTCTCCTTGAAATATAGCGTCAATAGGTTAGGTCAGGTTAAATAGCTCAAGAATACCACATCCTAGAAGCAGTGGTTTCTGTAGTCTGAGCTTGCTGTAGCGGTAACTAATCTGAAGCCCGTTCATCTGGTCTGATGTGAGTCTGATGACATTGAACGCGGTCAGTGTTCGCAGAACAGCTTGTGGTCAAGGTGAATGCTGAGAGAGAGAGAGAGAGAGAGAGAGAGAGAGAGAGAGAGAGAGAGAGAGAGAGAGAGAGAGAGAGAGAGAGAGAGAGAGAGAGAGAGAGAGAGAGAGAGAGAGAGAGAGAGAGAGAGAGAGACAGAGAGAGAGAGAGAGAGAGAGAGAGAGGGAGCGGGGTAGAGAGCGGTGGAGAGAAAGAGGATAAGCGAGAGAGATAGATGAGGCATAACCTTCACTAATCCTTGCATGGCGGGATGCAGGATGCTCTTGGTTATTTATGTGAGGTGGGAATGTTTTGCCGTGCATCTCAAAGCAGCACCGCGTCACACCAAACGGCCGCGAGTGAATTGATCCCCTATTGAAAAGAAAGGTATTTTTTGTTAATGAATTCATTCACGCTGTTTGCTTTATGTCGACGATATAGTGTGGTAAGGTACCGTTTTTAATGAGTGTAATCACCCATGGATATGAAGAAACTGGGACTGAACGTCATACTTCTTGGAGTGAAGTAACAATGTGGCGAAATATATGACGAAAAGATATCTTGTTGTTTTGCCTCAGCAGATGGCAGCTTGAGCTGGCAAGGAAAACGCATGCACATCTAATTAAAAACGGATGGTTAAGATGAAAGTTGCAAATGATTGGTAATGAAATGTATAACAAGAGGTAATCAAATCCTTTGACAAGCTCTGTGGCGAATCTATGTGTGTTTATTTGTTTTTTTTTAAACCTATGAAACAGGTTTGAAGTAATTATCTTCGAACCAAAACACACCTTTGCCGGCGTATCGAGTTTCTTTCTAATCTTTATTTTTTATTTTTTATCACCCCCCCCCCCCCCCCAAGACAACCGAAGGGGGGAGGGGGGGGGGGGGGTTGGAGGACAGGGAGGGTTTCAATATTGATCAACCATGACTGTTATCAGTTTAATGGCTGTCTACCGCTACAAAGATCTGGGACCTGGAAGCGGATTAGAGCAATACTGCACATAAGGAAATAATCAAGAGAGATAATGGAATTAACTGAACGTGACGGGGAGTAATTCGGACATTGTTTATGTGACTTCAGGCACGTTGAGTTCTGAACAAGAGGAAACCTACAGGGCAATACAGAGCTGTGAGATCTGCTAGAACGATGGCTTATACACATGCACGCTCACACATGCACGCATGCACACACACACACACACACACACACACACACACACACACACACTGCTTTCTCTCCTCTGGCCTTAATGTGTGTGTGTCTCGCCTATTGTTCACTGTGCATATCTGTCAAGAGTTTGTGTGCATTGTGTGTGTGTGTGTGTGTGTGTGTGTGTGTGTGTGTGTGTGTGTGTGTTAATGTGTGGGGCTGTGCAGAGGTCAAACGTTATTTGTCCTGCTTAACAAGTATTACCTGTCTGTGATTGGCTGTTCAATCTGGCCAGTTGAGTTGCCTACCGACCGGTTTTGGGTGTGTAGGTTAGGCATCTATGTGTCAAACAGAATGATTCCTTATGTGTGGTATTCATGACGATGTCATTGTAGACAAGAAGGCGTTTCACATGAATTTCCTCGAAGGCATTTTAGTCATTGATTTTACTCACAAATATTAAAATAATATATACATAAAGCAAAAAAAATGTCTCTACCTGAGTGGATTGTGGATTCTTGCTTTATAACAGAGATAGTACATGTGCACATATTCATGGATCTGGCATGGGGAAATCTGAGGCCTCACATTGGGTGTTTATGTAAATATGTATTTATATTTATGTGTGTATAGATATATATGTATATATATGTAGATGTGTATATATACATATACATACTATATATAGACGTATATATGTATATATATATACATATACATATATATATATATATATACATACTATATATATACCATCTTCAGGCTATTGCACTGCAAAACTCTGCCGCACAACTTTGTATATGGTAGTTAGATGATCAGTACACATATGATCAGTAAACATATGATCAGTAAACATATGATCAGTACACATATGATCAGTAAACATATGATCAGTAAACATGATCAGTACACATATGATCAGTAAACATATGATCAGTACACATATGATCAGTACACATATGATCAGTAAACATATGATCAGTAAACATATGATCAGTAAACATATGATCAGTAAACATATGATCAGTACACATATGATCAGTACACATATGATCAGTAAACATATGATCAGTAAACATATGATCAGTAAACATATGATCAGTAAACATATGATCAGTACACATATGATCAGTACACATATGATCAGTAAACATATGATCAGTAAACATATGATCAGTAAACATATGATCAGTAAACATATGATCAGTAAACATATGATCAGTAAATAAGTAATGATCAGTAAACATATGATGTGGGGTGCTAATAAATGGTGTATGAGCATGCGGTGTGCTTCTGGGGGGAGCAGTCTCAGAGGAGGCAGGATATCCTGCTTCTGACCTGCCTGTGAACGAGAACGAGGTTACCTCTCGCTTCTAAACACGTTGTGTGCCTGGGTAGGGGAATGCCCCCTTCTTCTTTTTTTAAGGAGTGAGTTGTTGCTAGAAATGGGCGTAGAAAGGGTGAAGGAATGAAAAATAGGAAAGGTTGAGTTGTCGCAGGTATATTGAATCCTTGTTTACGCTATAAAAGCCTAAAGGAGTGCCATTGACGATGATTTTTTTTTTTTTAATGTGCACAGTGCAGGCAGGTATTTGTTGTGTTGGGACATAAGTGTGAATGTAGTGTTGTACTGTAAAAGGGTAAAGGAACAAATTGACTAAACAAAGGTTTTGTTAAATGTTTTTATGTTGAGGGAATACATTTTCTTTAACCAAAAAAGGATCAATAATACACACTGACTTAAACCTCAAATCTGTTTTGGATGTCCCTTCATAGTTCAGTGTTTTAAGGTTTCTAGAACGTTCACTGAAAGCACCAAACATGATGAAGAACCTCTCCCAAAACATGATGAAGAACCTCTCCCAAAGCATGGTTTGGCAGTCCTGTTTTCCTGACAACCACCTCTTTCCATCTCCGCCCCCAGCCACCCCACCCTCGTCCCCTCCACCTACCCCTACTCCTCCTCCTCCACACTTACTACTCTCTTAGCTCTGTATGATGTTCAACTGGCAAGCCATCCCGGAGAAGTAAAAACAACATGGGGTTTCTCCTTTTGACTTCCTTCAGGGAAATAAGTGCACCGACTCAAAGTGGACCGACTTTAAAAGCCGGTTTGTCTGTCACTCACAGCAGTGGAATTAGTTAAGGGTGCAGTTATATATGAGAGAGAGAGAGAGAGAGAGAGAGAGAGAGAGAGAGAGAGAGAGAGAGAGAGAGAGAGAGAGAGAGAGAGAGAGAGAGAGGGAGAGGAAGAGGGAGAGGGAGAGGGAGGGAGAGAGAGAGAGAGAGAGAGAGAGAGAGAGAGAGGGAGGGAGGGAGGGAGAGAGAGAGAGAGAGAGAGAGAGAGAGAGAGAGAGAGAGAGAGAGGGAGGGGGGAGAGGGAGAGAGAGAGAGAGAGAGAGGGAGAGGGAGAGAGAGGGAGGGAGGGAGGGAGGGAGGGGGGGAGAGGGAGGGAGAGAGAGAGCGAGAGAGAGGGAGGGCAGAGAGGGAGGGAGGGAGGGAGGGGGGGGGAGGGGGAGGGAGGGAGAGAGAGAGAGAGAGAGAGAGGGAGGGAGGGAGAGGGAGGGGGAGAGGGAGGGAGGGAGAGGGAGAACAAGAAAGTTTAGTTTAGCAAGTTTTTCTGCTTGTCTTTTTTACGCCCTGGCCTCAGCTGGTGAAAAAGTGAGTCACATGTGGAAAACACTTACACCACGATGGAGAAGAAAAAGGAAGAAAACTAAACGAGAGAAAAAAAAGCTCAGAGGAGGAGAAGGAGGAGGAGCATGAGGGGGAGGAAAGAGAGGGGAGATGTTGAGATGGGGGGAGGGGGGGCTGGAGAATGACAGGACAGCCATGATTTAAAAAAAAGTTGTGTGTGTTGGGGCTGAGGGGATTGAAAAAGGGGCTGGGTGCTCCATCTGTTTGAGGAATTACAATATGCTCATTGGATGATGCACTGATCACACATTCAGCACCCACCTCTACCAACTAACCCCCCCACATCCAATTCTAAGTCTCTTCCTGTCTGTAGACACTTTGAACTCGGATCGATGCTACTGTTTCTATAGTGATGTGTATTAAACACTTTTTCACCAATGCCTCACTTCTTATTTACTCACTTTTACACCTTAAAAAATTTGGCCCAACTGTTTATATTTTTCTACACATTTTTATGGAAAAGATGCATTTCCTCATCATGTGTTTGTAGTGTATGTCTGTGAGGGAAACGTCAGGAGCAACAGTCCCTGGCTGTTTTGGTCTCAGTAGATCTGGGGAGAAGGTCTGGGACTCTCTTCTGGTCCCTGCCCCCTGCCAGCCCAGCACCGCTATCTGTATGGGCGTGGCCTGTGACCCCTGACCTCTCCGTGTGTGCGTGCATGTGTGTGTGTGCATGTATATATCTATATATATATATATATTTATATCTATTGATATATTGTATTATAATATATGTACTGTATGTGTGTGTGTTTGAACGCACGTCATTTGTCTTGAGTGTGAGGGGGGGTCTTCAGCAGCACCAGAGAGAGGAGTGGACATTTCATCCCCACAAGCTTTCAGATTGAAAGAAAAGCCTCAGAGTGAAAGAATGAGAGCTTTGTGTGTGTGTGTGTGTGTGTGTGTGTGTGTGTGTGTGTGTTTGAGGAACAGAGAAAGACAGTGAGAGGGAGAAAGAGGGAGGAATAGCAGGGGTTAAAGAGTCATTTAGAGAGCGAGAGAGTACAGATGTGGAAGGGGCCACATTTAGAATACTATACACATGTGGGAGGGGCCAGATTTAGAAGATTACAGATGTGAGGCGCCACATTTACAATACTATACAGATGTGGGAGGGGCCATATTTAGAAGATTACAGATGTGGGAGGCGCCACTTTTACAATACTATACAAATGTGGGAGGGGCCAGATTTAGAAGACTACAGATGTGGGAGGGGCCAGATTTAGAAGACTACAGATGTGGGAGGGGCCACACTAAGAAGAGTTCAGATGTGGGAGGGGCCACATTAAGAAGAGTTCAGATGTGGGAGGGGCCACATTTAGAAGACTACAGATGTGGGAGGAGCCATATTTAAAAGAGTACAGATGTTGAAGGGGCCACATTTAGAATACTACAGATGTGAGAGGGGCTAGATTTAAAAGAGTACAGATGTTGGAGGGGCCACATTTAGAATACTACAGATGTGGGAGGGGCCACATTAAGAAGAGTTCAGATGTGGGGGGGGCCAGATTTAGAATAAGGGGGCCTATAAAGGGAGGTGGGATCAACTTGAAGGAGAGGGGTCATTTGTGGAAGTGTGTGTAAAGGATTCAGCCAGACTGTGTGTGGGTGGGTGTGTGTGTGTGTGTGTGTGTGTATGTGTGTACCTGTGTGGTGTGTTTGTGTGGTGTGTGTGTGTGTGTGCGTGCTATGGTCGACCTGGGTCTCATTTGGCAACACAAACCTACTCTTTCATTTAATCTGCTCTCTCTTTTTCCCGCTCCACATCAAGGGAAATAAATAGCAATGTGGTGTTATTATGGAATACCCATGTCTGACTTTTCCATTTACAGTTCCCACCTAGAGAGAAGTTGTTTTTGTGAATAATCCAGAATATACATGCAAGGCTTTTGATGCAGGGAAGGAAGTTAATGTTGCCTTGGACGCTTCCAAGTTTAAACCTGGAAGGTGAAGAAAAGACATGAAAAGTAAACAAATGCCAAGTTAGAAAAATCCTTTGATGCTTATCATTTTTATCAAAGTTGGAATCAAATTGAGTAAAAAGTGCTCAATACACAAAACACTGTGGAATATACTGTACTACAAAAACGGAAGAAAAATGTGTGTGTGTGGGTTCTCAGACGAGTTTTGCCTATTCATTTTAGTCGTAATTAATGTAATTCATTAATACAATCCATTTATATCCAATTACCATGGATATAAAAATACATAATTATTCTTTAAACTTGAATGTAATATGGTGTTTTTTAAATAGAGATTTGTAAATTGAATAAAGGTTAAAGCGATTACAAAAATGGATTCAAACATACATGTGTTTTAAAACACGTACCAGCACATTGCACACAACATGTGTTTTCAATCAAAATATAACACTAATTAATTCATGTACACCTTCAAAGTTATCATTTGTTACACTACTATTACAACTATATCTGTCTGTCTGTATGTTTATAAGAATGACCAGAGTAACACTAGGACATCCACATTCTCCTTTACTTATCTCTGTGGAATTCAAGCAGCTCCTGCGTGCTGCCAACCGGCCAGCATCATCAAATGGTTCAATTGATTTATTATTTTCTCTCTGTCTACCCTCCACTGGTGCGTTATCACCAGTATATAGTGTAGGAATGGCAATTTTGTATCCACTATATCCCTTGAATCAATGTCATTTCCTCGCATTAACTACCGCCTTTTACAGACACAAAGAGGAGGTAAGCAGGATAATTCTTTGCCCTAAAGGGTATTGGAAGCCTATCAAAAGTGATCTGTGAATGAGCTTCCGTTCATTGTGCGTATTTGTGTTGTGCGTTGGAGACTATCTAATCTGTGAAGTAATGATGGGATCACGTTGTAGATTGTGCCTGGACTGTAAAAGTGAATCTGCAAAGTTGATCTCCGTACCAGACGGCTCTGTTCACCAAACCTTGTAGCCCTTGTTTTTGTCGTCAGTCGGACATTCGGTTGTGATCCTTCATGGTGGATAGGATTTAATTCCCTGTTGGAGCTAGTCCCCGCCCACTAGCAATATGATAACTTCACACAGGGTTATAGGGCTATGTAATAGCATGGGTTTAACCTGTAGAGGACCAGTTGCCTCAGAATGTACATACTATCCTACGTTTTTAAAACATTGTGGATTTAAAATGAGATTTGGACCACAATCAATCCACATTACTTACCCACTACATCATTTTTTTATCTAAAATAACTTGTTTAAGGGTTTGATTTTCTTTCAAACACATTTAAACACTCACTAAAATACAGAAACTATAAGCAAAAAAAGCACTAAAACTCTTAGTCTTTTTGTATTTGTCATTCATGTAGGATTTTGTGCTAACTGGGCCATAAAGGCTTTTATTGAAGGGACTTCATTTCCTTGGGCCATCTCGCCAAAACCTTCCACTACGCTGTTTAAAACAGTAGCTGACTTGGAAATCACTTCCACACTGGGATTCCTCTGGTTTTTGTGTCCGTAGAGCTAAGAAAATGTAAGACATTTGTTTAAGCGTATTGCTGCATATATTGCATGTTTGGAAGAATCAGAAATATGCAATTACTGTTTGAACATGTTTGTATGTGTCTGATCCAAAGTCTGTCCAAAGTCCATTCACCCTCTGATTTGCTTATAACTGGTCTACCGAAAATAGCTTTAAAATATAAAGCCCTATGTCTACAACTATTACCTTATAGGTTCACTGTTTCCATTTAAACAAAATTCAGTAAAAGAAAATGCTTGATGCCTGCAAGCCTTTCACATCTGTTTAGATTGACATGTCCACATTAGATCTCCTCGATTATTGGATTATTAAAATGGTATGTGTTGCCTATTGCTATTGCACTGCAGCGTGGCCGTTTCCATACTTTGCATTGTTGTTTGTGCTTCATGTTGATGCAATGCAAACTTGCAACCACCTTTCTTTGGTCGTTTTCAGTGGAGACTACATTCAAATGTTAAAATGTAGTATAGTAGTATATTTCCGCTGCTATACAGTAGCAGAAGTCCACATATGTATTGTTTGTAGCTACTTGAAACATTTTCAAAATATATATTTCAAATTATTATCACACCTTCTAAATGACATAGAAGTCACTTTGGTAAAGGTTACAACAGGTTACAAACAGTTAAAACCCTTCATAATAGCCAGAGTTATATCTTTGATCCTAATACACCTGCTGGACACACCGAGCATGTTCAACATTCATATACAGTGCACATTGTTGACCTTCTGCCTTAGCTCCTTTTTCTCTTCTTCTTCTTCCAACGTCCTTCACAGAGCATGCTCTGTCAAACAACAACAAGCTAAAGCATAAGAAAACATGTAGTTCTTATTCTCAAACTTCATGTAATTTATTAGAGTACACAAAACATTCGTTCATATAACCTTGGGAAGTGCAGTTGGTGTCTGGGAGCACCTTTTCCAACGGGAGTTTCAACTTTAAAGACTTTTTGCATTTCATGAACCGATTATATTTACTGCATACATGTTTATACCTTCAACTAATTGCCATGCAAACTAAAACCAGCTTATGTTATTATTTTAAACAAAAAAGCTGCCAAATTGGGTATGTTAACTTTACATTGCATACATTATCAGTTAACACAGCTGCTCTTTCAAATGAGAAACATGCACAAAATGTGACAGTATAACATAAGATATATCATGTAACAGTATTTTCTGTTTCAACTTGTAATCACCCAGTACTGAGGATCTGGGATTCCATCATGAGAAGTGTTGTAATCATGGAATCATAAAAATATGACGGTAACACTTAACAATAAGGGTACATTAATTAACATTAGTTAATTCAGTAATAAGCATTAACAGTAAATTAACAGTTAACTAATGTGTCTAGCAATAATAATTAAAAAAAAACATGGATGATGTTCATGTTTGCTAATGGTAGTCATATTAAAAATACTCATTATTACATTATTTAATAGGGTTAGGATTAACCCTAACCCCTAAGCTAATGCTGTACCGTAATGCTTATTACTGCATTAACTCATGTTTATTAATGGTTAATTAGTGTAGCCTTATTGTAACGTGTCACCACCGTGCTGCTGTTGAACTAACACAGGGTAGTCAGTGAGTGTTGTCAGGGGTGTTTTAGAGGGTACGGGGGTCACCCTGCACATCCCCGACACTGATGAGGATAAGGGCACCTATAGCCCGATGTTATGAATGGAAGGTCATCGCTCTTTCTCTCTCTCTCTCTGTCTCTCTCTCTGTCTCTCTCTCTTTGTCTCTGTCTCTCTGTTTCTGTCTCTCTCTCTTTGTCTCTGGCTCTCTCTGTCTCTCACTCTCTCTGTCTCTCTCTCACTCTCTCTGTCTCTCACTCTCTCTGTCTCTCACTCTCTCTGTCTCTCTGTCTCTCACTCTTTCTGTCTCTCTCTCTCTCTCTCACTCTCTCTGTCTCTCTCTCACTCTCTCTGTCTCTCACTCTCTCTCTCTCTCTCTCTCTCTCTCTCTCTCTCTCTCTCTCTCTCTCTCTCTCTGCGTGTCTCACTCTCTCTGTCTCTCACTCTCTCTCTCTCTCTGTGTCTCTCTCTCTCTCTCTCTCTCTCTCTCTCTCTCTCTCTCTCTCTCTCTCTCTCTCTCTCTCTCTCTCTCAGCCAGGGAGCCCTGTGGAGTCCCCACTTAGTCTCTCAATGGCCGTTCGGCCCACTCCTTGATTCTCCATTCACTTCTCACTGCTGCTCCAGTGTCTAAGGCTTATGCAGTCCACATCACACAAATTGCCTATATTACTCCTTTTTTTTATTTACTCCTTCTTTTTGCTTTTGTTTAACCAGCGCTGTGTTATCAGCTATTTATTATTTTGTGTGCATTTGACGGACTGTGAAACAGAAATCTCTCACCAAGGTATAAATCAATTTTCGTTCCATTTTGTGGACAGTTTCCGCTGGTTACAAAGATGTTTCTCACTGTCATTTATTCCTGATAGCATATTGCCTTCGCTATGCATACAGAACATTCCATATTACCACTGCTACAGTTCGGTGGAATCTGGCCACATAAAATGTATTGACTTTTGTGTTTGGCAGAAGTCGGTCTAGTGTCTAGTGTTAGTCTAATGGTAGTATCAACAGGTTATATGGATCCATATTGCTTACCTCTTTGCCTCTGTCCAGGGTTATGTTTGACCGTAACATATCGTTGAAGTCTTGTCCATCGACATGATTTGCCTTTGAGTTCTTAGAGATATACTGTTTGTATCGTCGTCCATTCCCTTTCTTCTGTTTTGAGATCACAAGACCACGTGTGTCATCTTTGTTGTCGGTTGTGGATCGCTGATATGAATCAAACTGTTGCCCTGTCGTCATGCCAACATAGCGGCGCTTCTCCTCTCATGTTCTAACTGGGCCTTTCGGACAAGTGCCTCACCGCTAAGGCTAACCGCTACAGCTAACCGGCACAGCTAACCGCTACAGACTTTTCTCATTTTATAATTCCTTCATTCGGTTGTTTTTGTTACGTTCTTTTTTTTAGTGCGAACCCGGATTTGACTCACCAAGCCGCTCTTCTGGGTCTTTGTTGTTGTCTGATGGGTCGTCCTTGGCCAGGGCAGCCAGTTGAACGCAAAAATAAGCCATCTTGTTTTATGGTCTAATTACCTTGATTGCTTTGCAGTATGAGCAAATATCAGGAGGTGATTATTTGCTAAGTTAGTGAAATGGTTATCGCAAAGTAGAATCAAGACTATATTGGTGCTTGAACACACAAAGGAAGCGAAAGTGTGATTGTATTTTCTACAAGACATCTTTGTTATTTCCAGAATTGTTGTACCTTTATTGAGCACTATTGATTTTGCCACACGTTTGTTTATGTTTTGTTTGCGTTTGTGTGTAGGGAGGCAATCGTGGTTGCAATACACTTGAAATTGCCTGAGAACAAATGAATGGAAAGCATGGGAAAACAAGCTGCGATGTTTTCTGCTCAATTCATTTCTCATGGACCAAAAGTATCAGAGTACTACTAATATAAGTTACCCTTCCACATAACCTAACATTATATGTTTGTGTAAACCATGCAGTCACGAACATGCAGCTTCCAACTCTTTGAACAAACACATGAATACCTTCTTTTTTTTTAAGTACATTGAACCGAAATGCTGTACTGTGAAATGATTTGGCTTAGTACTCTGCAGCGTTGCCATGCGTAATCACACAAATACTAGGATAATTACCTCTGTTAAGTCCTATGTGTTTTAATTTGTTCAGTAGACAATTACACAAACTGCTGTCTCCATGAGAATCTACACTGGAGATAAAGAAGATGTTGTCAATGTTAAGTCATCTATTTATAAATCATTAATTGATAGCTATTTATTTATCAGGATATCAATTAATTTGTAGAGGTTGATTCAACCTTTTCAGACGTATCGCTATGTGTGAGTTATTTATTTAGGTTGTTTATCTTTTGTTCAAGACGTCTTAACATCTGTTGGGTCATTAAGATATTCAGCAGGAGAATGAAAAACCCATTACTTTCAGGGTTACAGGCACTCATTATGAATTGTTAAAAAACGTACTCAAACACATCTGGAAATCATTGTAAACATGCCATATTGATAAGAAAAGAATATCTCCATATTACCTTTGTAAAAGACATCACATAGTTGCGCTGTGAACCACATTTAACATGCAGACAGCAGGTATTGTTTGTAATAAACACAGTATTATTTAAAATCGTAGATGCAAGTTATTCAATATCTAATAACACATTTTTAAGGGATTCTAAAAACACGAGACCAGCTGTTTTTAGTTATTGAAGTTGTGAGGCTATAATGACAACAATGCTGGACTATAACTCTCTGATTCTCATGTTTTGCTTTTTTAATAATAACTAATGCGTTCACAAAAGGGTATGATGATGGAAGATAAGTCTAGCAATTAATGGTAGAGTTGAAGTTATGAGCAAACATTCTCGAACGAACAAACAATATTTTCAGGGAGCGATACAGACAAATAAAAGAGCTGGATTTGACTCGAACAGTTCCTAGAAGTTGTTTTTCCTGTGAGCTTGTAAAACCAGGTGTCCATGCAAAATGGTATCCCTCATCTCTGCTGAGGGATATAGCAGAGATGAAGGATGTACGATGAAAACACATGTGTGTTGTTTCACCGTCACAGTTGGCCTGACCTGCTGAACCTAAACCCTAACCCTAACCCTTGACCTGCTGAAGCCTAACCCTAACCCTTGACCTACTGGACCCTAACCCTAACTACTTGACCTGCTGAACCCTAACCCTAACTCTTGACCTGCTGAACCCTAACCCTAACCCTGTTGGTTGTTTGGATGAATGCGCTGCATCAGCTGTAGAATACCGAGCAGCAATGAAAGTTTTTTATAAGGTTGGATCACGCTTCCAAATGTACTGTTGATGTTTCCTTATAGACTGTCTGCAGCTACTACTAACCTCCTACAGCTACTACAGCAGCCACTAACCACACAATGTTTGTTTCTGTTTATGTGTGTGTGTGTGTGTGTGTGTGTGTGTGCTTGTTTTAGGCATGAAAGCGATGTATTTATTTCATTGTTGAGTCATTTGAGTGGTAGATTGGTAGATTGGTAGCTACCTTTTGCTTTGAATCTTGACCCCAGCAGTCTGGGATGACCCTGTTTCAAGGGACTCAATACATTACCAGCTGTAGAAAACCTCAACTACTTCATTAGGAATAATACAAAAGGTACTTAGATATCTGAGGAGTGATATGTAATGCCCCTGAATGCTCTTTATTCAGAATTCAGGACATGAAAAATGCAAACTTCTGTTTTATGATATTAAATGATTATCTATCGCTTAGTCTTATTCATCGCTTGTCAAAGTGAGTCTCCTAAATGGAATTAATGAATTAAATACAATACATTACAATTAATACACTCACTCCTCTGCCCACTATAGTATATTTAGTGTGTGTATAAAAGTTGAAATACATTAAAATATGCAAAACCTCTCCCATCTTTAGCGCTAAGGATAGTGGAGTTCTCTCAATCAGTGTGGTCTTCTTTTTGATTTCTTGTTGACTCAGATCTGATGTTTGTGTTTGTTCGTCTGTTTGTATTTGTCTAAGAGTGTGTTTACCTTCTTTTTAATGCATACAAGTCAGTGTGTGCGTGTTTATTTATGTTATATTATTAAAACATAATATTATTATTATATTATTGTGTTTTATTATGTGTGCGTGTGTCTGTGTTCTTGTGTTTTGTATAAATACGATGAATTAATGCAATTGTTAAGTCCTTTGAGTGCAAAGTGTGTGTGTGTGTGTGTATTTGTGTTTATTGTGTGTGTGTGTATGTGTGTGTTTATTTCATGTGTATATGTGTGTTTGTGTGTGCGTGTGGGCTAGGCAGAGCAGATAAGTGACTGTCAGATTATGTAAGGATAACTAAATTTCTCTGAACAGTTAGCCCTTCAGTAGATTGGCAGCATTGGCACGGCTCCAAAGCTTGCACACATGCACATGCGCACACAGATCACACACACACACACACACACACACAAGCACACAGTGTTGCAAGTCTGCATCCATGAAGCACTCTTTTGTTATCGCTCCATCTTTCCTGTCATGATATCCTTTTGTGTTCCACACCTCCCTCTACACCTCCCTCCCTCCCCTGGTCCTCCTTTCATCATCGACCATCATCTGCCCCCCCCCCCCCCCCCCCCCACGTCTCCCTCTTCTTGGTTCTCTCTTCCTCCCTCGCTCGCAGTGCCCCCCTGCTCGGAGCTCAATGTCTCTCTACCGCTTTTGTTAGCACCTACACTGAACTCCCAGACGAAGAGCTTTCCACTACGTTCACTTTAATCACTCACACAGACTGTCACGTTTGCATATAAACACCACACACACACACGCACGCACGCACGCACAGTCTTTCTCTCACACACAGACACACACAGGCACACGCACACACGTGTGTTGAGTCTACAACGCGGCGGCATCTCAATTTGCAGCGTTTGCTTCCCGACCAGAACGTCTTCAGTCGGTAGCGTTACGAACAGCGACCGCTTTGACACAGTGAATGTACACTCTGAATAACTTATTCACACACACACACACACACTCGCACGCGCACACTCACGCATGCACGCGCGCACGCCCGCATGTACACACACACACACACACACACACACACACACACACACACACGCTATGTTATTGTTGACGTCCCTGGGTTTCACAGCGCGTCAGACTCCGCTAGCTGCTGTGTTGTATCAAAGGGAATGGCAGTGGAGGGCAGTGTTAGCATAGCAGCTGTTAGCATAGATTAAGAATGCGTGGCACCCCGTTGCTCATTGAAACAGGGCAGAAGTAATATAAAGAAAGTCAGGCCTACTTAGTCGTCTTGATAACCACTGGTGTCTGATGACAACCGATAACCTATTATAGGATTTAGCACTACACGTCTTTTTTATTCAGAGTATTTTCATAGCGAATGCCTGGGCCAAGATGCTATCGCGTGTAAGCTGTAAATGGTGTGCTGTAATCCATATTGATTTATTGTTTTCAATGATCTATCCCCACTACGCTGTGTTTTTAAAATACATGCTGTGGTCTTTTATCTGTGCTCCCCCCCCCCCCCCCTCCCCCCTCCCTGGGTGTGTATATGGCATGCGCAGCCCTGCCTGTGAGGTGGATCCCAGAGTATGAGTGGCTGCCTCTTTACAACCTTGCTTTCTTTCCTCTTGTCAAAGTGGGGGTTACTGGAACAAGCCATCCATGTTTGTCATTACATGGAATTATTAGCTGCCAGATGACAAGGCTTTAATGTGCAGGGTTCAACATATGTAGGGGGGCTACACACACACACACACACACACACACATACACACACACACACACACACACACACACACACACACACACACACTCGGTCGATGTCACTTTTATTTTATAAGTTATTATAATGTTTTTCATCTTATCTTGCTCTCCTGTTACCATCTTGTCAATTCTCTGTCAAATTATCTAACATTCTAAATACAAATGTAATACAATATTCATTTTTTATATAGTAGTTATTGATAACAATAAATAGAGTAGAAATATGTATTGTATACAATTGTTTTATGGTTTAGAGTTAGAGGGTTAGCAGCATACAAAATTTGTACATTTAAATTAAAACCACTAGGACCAACACACATGGCTGGGACTCCCCTGAACCAAAACAATCTCATGTATTTCATCGCAATGCTCCCAATATCCGTGCCTTTTGTTTCCTCCAGTGAAATTCCCCCAACAGCCACGCCAACAACAGCCAGCTAAGTGTTTCTAAGTTACTGTGCTGAGTAGTGCAGCAGGAGGAGGTGGTGGGGGAGGAGGTATGAGGAGGTGGTGGGGGAGGAGGTATGAGGAGGTGGTGGGGGAGGGAGGAGGAGGTGGGGGAGGAGGGAGAGAAGGCCTGCGCTTCTCTCTTAACTTTGACCTTACAAACCGAAACAGGGGGCCAGGGGAGATAACACAGAGTTCTTCTAAAACACACACAAACACACACACTCAGTTAACTTTCTACTTAGACATACACAGTGTATTGCCCCCTCCTTTCCTGCCCCTCTGCCTGACTCACCCCAAAAAGTATGTACGGGCTCCTCCGACTCATTCCTCTAATTGACTCCAGATTTTCCCCTCATCCCGTCTCTCTCCTCCCCCTCTCTCACTTTCTCTCCCCTCTCTCTTTCTCTCTGTCTCTCTCTCTATCTCCCCTTTTCTTCTCCCTCCTCTCTCTCCTCCCTCTCTCTCTCTTTCTCCCTCCTCTCTCTCTCTGTTTCCCCTCTACACCCTCCCTCTCCCTCTCTCTCCCCATTCCTCTGTCTGTCCATCAGTGTCCTCCTGGTCCCAGATCCTGGCCCTGCAGAGCCCTTGCTGCATGCTCCCACACAGGGGGGTTTGGAGGTATTCTTACCTGCGTGGTACCAGTGTGGCCACACATTCATCATCGCTTGTATTACCTGAATTAAGATTCAGATTCAATCTTCAAGTCTTCAAACTTCAAACCTCTACATTTGTTTTGTAGACCCTGGTTTGTTGATTTCTTGTGTTGTCGTAGACTTAAAAAAATATTAACTGGTATAGTTAGTTAATTGTAAAAAAGAAAAGAAAAAGGGGTCGTGGAAGAGGTGAAAATATTCACAAACAACCCGATAATTAGCTCAGTTCAGTGGATGGGATCAGTGGCCCTCATTCAAACCAAACGTTACCTTTCTGAGATATATTTTCAACGTATTTTCAAACCATTTCCCTCAGCCTGTAAGGGCTGTGAGTCATGGGTTCTGAGGATGATATTCTCCATTGCTCTGATTGCATTTTTATTTTATTAAGTGGGTCAGTTTCCAGCCAGGCCACCCTTGGGGATAAATCATTTCTGAAGTGCTATCCAAATGAGCGGGGGAGATTGAGAGACAGACATTATGCTACAGACAGCATAGGAGCATCAAAATGTTAGTTACTGTGTTATTAGTAATGTGGTTTTGGTCATTGCTTAGTAATTCATTTGATTTGTCATTAGGGTTAGGGTTAGCTGGGGAGAAATTGTTGTGTTTGAAACTGCCACAGCGTTTCTAATGCGAGACGTAGCAAAACAAAGTTTTGATTAACCTAGGTTACGGTATAGTTATGTTGATTTAGTATTTTACGCTACTACAACTCTCCTGCGTACTCTCAATATGGCGGAGTATCGCCAACAACAAATCCCATGATGCATTCTGATGTACAAGCCCCCGAATGTAGTAGAGTAGTCCGTGAATCCCATCATGTCTGAGACTGAGGCGTGGTTAAAGGGGTCAGAACTTTGACAAACACTGCTTCTAGTTGCATTTAAAAAAACGTCATACTCTGTGCTACAATGACGTGTAATTATAAGGGATCATATTATGCATGATTAAAGGCTGTGAGAGGTATCAAGACCATTCCGTTTGAAGATACAAATATTGAAGTTTCGGTAATCTGCCTAGAGAATGTAAGATTGGTTGTACATTGCACTCTGACCAACACTGTGGCATTTCCAATATAGCCGAAACCGAAGTGTTTCCTCCTTCAGAAGGCTATAGAGCGATATGGAGGGGGGGGGGGGGGGGGGGGGGGGGGGGGGGAGCGTGGCTCTACCATTACCTCCTCACGAGGTGCGTCTCACCTCTACATGGAAAAGGGAGACCAGCTGCAGTCCCTTTGATCATAGTTAGCTTGTGTATACACGGTACCACCACCCAGTGTTACAGTAAATGGTATGGAACGACAAGTGTGGAAGGTATTTCTTAGCCGTAGCTTAACCGTTTGAATCGATTGATTTAGATTTAATTCCACCATCCTCTCAATCAAAATGCTTTTGTTGTATCAGAAAAGTACAAACACGAAGGTTCCCAATATGCTATCCTATTAATAGAATATACTGCAATGGACCAAGCTATTGTGAGAAACATACTGTACGCTCTCTGGATGAACCCACACATAAAGCATGAGATAGGGTGAGGTTTATTCGCCAAACGGTGGACAATTTTGCAGATTGAAACCCTGTGTTTTTGAACAGCACATCCTTGATTATTTTATTGTTGTACAAAGCAAACAGATTCCAAGAGTAGTACTCTCAGTTACTATACTTGGAAGGTGAATGGATGGCACATGTGTACCATGGGGACCCTTACCCTAACTTTTACCCTAACCCTTACCCTAACCTTTACCCTTACCCTTACCCTTACCCAAACCCTTACCCTTACCCTTACCCTAACCCTAACCCTAACCCTAACCCTAACCCTATCCTTAACCCAACCCTGCTAGCAATGAGGGTCAAATGTAGCACTTGAAGCAGTTTTCTGATTTGATTAATTGTATGTACTCACATGATTCTTGCAATTTCTGGGTTGTAACATCATGGTTGATATTTGAACTTATTGTTAGTTGCTTTGAATAAAAGCGTCAGCTTAAAAAACATAATGTAATGTAATGTAATGAAGTGCCTCCTGGGAAAGTATCACACCGGGGCCATGTACCTAGGATGTGATGTGAGCCCCACTGACACACAAACTTGTATAACGATTCACAATTCAATAAAAGATCAATAAGGATAAGATAGATATTTGAATACCACATGTTTTTTACATCACATAATGAATGTAGTGGTACAAGGTTGTCGTCTGTCGGATATTGAAGACAGACGAATCCCTGAACTCATTAATGATCATCTTATTTTATCACTTGATTTAATTTATATCCAATACAACTTATATGCCAATACCAATATAATTGTATGTTGATGTATCTGTCCTTAACTATATTATAAGGAGAGAGAGAGACAGAAAGAGAGAGAGAAAGAGATGTAGTAGTACAGATGTGAGAACTCTGGTGTCAAAAGGGGATGTTCTGACACCTTGACGCCAACCTTGTCTGCGTTTTAAGATTGATAGCGTGAATGTTTTAAGATTGATAGCGTGAACGAGCGTGTGATTGTTCCTGCTCTAGAGAGGGGGCGCTCCCTCTTGTGGTGAGAGGCCAGAATCATCTTGGTCTGGCTAGGGAATAAAGCAATGGAGAGAGAGAGAGAGAGAGAGAGAGAGAGAGAGAGAGAGAGAGAGAGAGAGAGAGAGAGAGAGAGAGAGAGAGAGAGAGAGAGAGAGAGAGAGAGAGAGAGAGAGAGAGAGAGAGAGAGAGAGAGAGAGAGAGAGAGAGAGAGAGAGAGAGAGAGAGAGAGAGAGAGAGAGAGAGAGAGAGAGAGAGAGGGCAGGAGAGAGTGAACTTAGAACTAGTTGTATGTGCTCCATTGATCCCACAAGGTGGAAATACTATTTTATTAGATTTTTTATTCCTTGGGCTAAGGGCTCAGCACGTAGTCTCTATGACACAGGTGTGAGGCGTCTCGCTTGAGGTTAGATGCACTGCATGTGCACCAACAGGCAAGGTAAAGTAGAGAGTAGAACGAAAGAAAGGAGGAAAGAGAAAGGGAAGGATGATGGATTCAGGAGGGTGAAGACAGAGATGTAGTAGGCGATGGAAGGTTGGCAGAGAGAGACAGAGAGAATAGACAGATAGAGAGGGAGAGAGGGAGACAGAGAGAGAAGAGACAGAGAGAGAGGGAGAGAGAGACTATAGGGATAAGGAGACAGATAAATAGATGAAGGCAGTTGTGGCGACCCAGTTTCAGCCATGGTGTATTGTCTTTGAGGAAGGCTTTGAGGAGCTTTTGTTAAAGAAACTGCTGGTGGAGATAACCAGGAAATAACAATGTCATTGCATTAAAGATACAGTATATGGGAATACACATTACACACACACACACACACATGAATAATACAATTATTTTAATTAAATTTTTATTATTTTATTATAATTAAAGCAAATCAAACCTTGATCTATATTATTTTCTATCAAATCATGATTTTCATGTCTAGATGACTATTCAGTGATTTGTCATTTAATTTATTTATAATCTGAAAGCCCTGATGCAACTGAATGTAGCCCAGACTGCGGCATGACTGATGGTAGCAAGGGGTTCTATTCATATCCGAGTTCAATATTCCAGAAGTTAACATTCAAGACACTGGCAGCAGTCGCAGGGAACACCAGGAGCTGCAGCGCTTCAATCTAAACATTTTCCAAAGTGTCGTCTTTGGAACCAGTACATGTATTTTTATAATATTTTCCCCCCGGCTTTTAAGGAGTTATGAATATTCAAAGCTCATCCGTTTGCACAGCCTCTTATGAAAGTGGCGATGTCACCCCAAACGACCTGAGGAGACATATGCACCCTCGTCACGATCCACCAGTTCAATCTGAGTGTGGTGTTTTTGTTGAGGGTTAGTGTTTTTGAGTGGAAGTGGCGTGTGCGTGTGTGAGTGCGTGTTAGTGTGTTAGTGTTTGTGCATGTGTGTGTCTGTGTGTGTGTGTGTGAGTGAGTGTGTGTGAATGCTCTGCGTGTGAATGCGTGTGTACGCGCGCGTGTGTGTGTGTGCATGTGAGTGTGCATGTGACTGCGCGTGGAAGTGTGTGTGTGTGTGTGCGTGGGGGGGGGGGGGGGGGGGGGGGGGCAGGAAGAGCCTCACCCAGGGCACAGTGCTCTGTCTGAGAGGGAGGAGCGCCAGGACTGCTGTACAGCTGGACACAGGAAGAGGAAGAGTAAACTGAAATTAGCTGAGCAGAGTGTGGCACACTGGAGAAGGGAGGGGAAGAAACCCAGATGCATTAGTATGAGTGGGAGAGAGGAGAGAGAGAGAGAGAGAGAGAGAGAGAGAGAGAGGAGAGAGAGAGAGAGAGAGAGAGAGACATACACACAGAGAGGGAGATAGAGACAGTGAGCCATAGAAAACTAATGAGCTGGTTAGATATGCTAGAGACTTCTCATGGTGAACTCGCTCTCGCTCTCTCTCTCTCTCTCTCTCTCTGTCTCTCTCTCCTGCAGAAAGCTGGCTGGAACTAGCTTCCTGTCTGAGCCCTGAAGCAGGGGTGACGGTGGGAGAGCAGGAGGGAGGAGGGAGGGAGGGAGGAGGGGGTGTTAGAGGCAGTAGAACAGAGGAAGAAAGAGCCTGGGAGGGGGAGGGGGAGGGGAGAGGGGGAGGTAACAGTGGTGAAATTGAATGCTGGGGCGCCATGTTCTCACCGCAAGCGTTGCCATGGTTTCGGGGTAATTCTGGCGAGTAAGGATATTTTTTCCGATCCTGTGCAAAGGAAGAAGAGGAAGAATATATATATATTTATTTTTTTGAAATGGCATGATATTATCAACAAAGCGCAAGATGATGGAGAAAAAAGGAATACAAAAGCAACAACCTACCCCCAACTGCCCCCACCCACCTTCACCCTCGCCCTACCTCACCCCCACCCCCACCCTCACCCTACCTCACCCCCCACCCTTTCAAAAATATGCAAGAGGCGGGAGATAGAGTGGGAGGAGTCCATTTCAGAAGACGAAAAAGAAAGACGGTCTTCTTGTAATGGTGGGTTTTAATGCTATCCCGCAACCACCCCCCACCACCACCACCCCCCATAGCCACCACCACCACCACCCATAGCCACCACCATCACCACAACCAACGCCACCAACACCACCATCACCACCACCGTCACCTCCCACCACCAGCATCACTACCACCACCACCACCCCCTCATGACACGGCCTGTCACGTCCATGCCCCTCCGTCTTCAACCCCTGTTGTATAATTATCACATCTAGTACTGTTGGGTGTTTAAAAACCACCGTCCCCCCACACGCCTGTAAGCAAACAACAAACCCCCCCCCCCCCCCCCCCCCCCCCCCCCCCCCCCCCCCCCCCCCCCCCCCCCCCCCCCCCCCCCCCCCCCCCCCCCCCCCCCCCCCCCCCCCCCCCCCCCCCCCCCCCCCCCCCCCCCCCCCCCCCCCCCCCCCCCCCCCCCCCCCCCCCCCCCCCCCCCCCCCCCCCCCCCCCCCCCCCCCCCCCCCCCCCCCCCCCCCCCCCCCCCCCCCCCCCAGCCCCCAGCCCGCGGCTCCCAGCAGCCCTGCAGGTATCAATAGAACAAAGAACCATACTGTTAACTGGGCTGGCTCCTTCTGTGTGTGTGTGTGTGTATGTGTGTCTGTGTGTGTCACAGTGCGTGTGTGTGTCAGTGTGAAATTCCTTTGGGTGTGGTTTTGGTGCTTGAATAATTAGGAGGGAGACGGAGATTCTTCAAAACCTCACACTCAGGGTCATTTCTTGCACCGTGTGCTCATGAGTCAATAAGTGGGACTCGCTAAGGTCCATCCCATCTCTCCTTTCTCCCCTTTCTCTTCCTCTACACTTTGGATCAATATGTCACTCAGTCAATCAATCACTCAATCAATCAATTACTTACTCAATCACTTCCTGCCCATCCTCCTTTCTTCTCTGTTTCCTCATCAGCTATTTATTACATGATAACTGAGGTTGTCACAACTTCAGCTTTGACTCACGCCAACCTGGCTAGCTGTACTGTCTGGCTACCTCTTGACCCCACCCCCCCCCCCCCCCACACACACACACACACACACACTCATACACGAACGCATACATGTGCACACAGCAACAGCAGCTCTTGTGTAATTGCTGGGTTTGCTGATCATATAGTTGTGAGCTTGCCTGTGTGTGTGCGTTGAGGATATGTTAGTCTTAAAAGGGGTTATACATCAGAATGCATCATGGGATTTTTTTGTTGACTATACTCCGCCATATTGAGAGGACTCAAGAGAGTTGTAGTACTGTAAAATACAAAATCAACGTACATATTCCATTACCTAGGCTAATGAAAACGTTATTTTGGCACGTATCGCATGACAAACACTGTGGCCATTTCAAACACATCAATGTCTCTCCACAATGACAAAGGATTTTGTGATTAATTGCTAAGCAGTGACCAAAACACCGCTATTGCCAACACAATAACTTACATTCCTGAGCTCCTATGCACCCAAAATAGAACATCGATTCTTGAGTCCTCTCAATATGGCGGAGTACCGCCAAACAACAACAACAACAACAACAACAACAACAACAACAACAACAACAACAACAACAACAACACTGTTTTACAAGCCCTATTATGGTAGGCGTTGTGATATTATGGTATGGTGGTTTGTTGTGAATGGTAGCTGACATTGTGCTCTGTCTTGTGTCTTGTCAGTGTCCGAGGAGGGACTCTGGGAGTGCGGGCTGTCCTACGAGTGCCGAACTCTGCTCTTCAAAGCCATCCATAACCTGCTAGAGAGGTAAGAAAACATCGTGTTGTTATCAATATTATTATCAGCAGTATTATGATAAGTAATCATCATCATTATAAGGAATGCACCGATACCAGGACTCGGGCCCGATACTGTGCTCATGTACTCGTAAAACGTATCCGTGAACCCACAACGTTGTTTTTTTAAACGTGGTAATTGGTCCTATATGACCGTCAACATAGTAATCGATACCATTTTATCAACTATTAACTAACTAACTATTAACTATTACTGAAATAAGTCCCCAATTTAGAGAAAAAAAGGGGCACGCGCGCTGCGTGTGGACGTGTGCAGCTCTGTCTGGGCAGCGGTTGACTGCGGCGTCCGAGAGAAAGTTGAGCTTGTCGGACACTTACAGTATAACGCTACGGTGTGTGTGGACGGTGAAGCTCCGTCTGAGCAGCGGTGTGTTTAATACCCGCGTCCGAGGGTTAGGATTCCCGGACACCTGTAGTGTAACGCTACGGTGTGTGGTGTGCGGTGTGTGGATGGTGAAGCTCCGTCTGAGCAGCGGTGTGTTTAATACCCGCGTCCGAGGGTTAGGATTCCCGGACACCTGTAGTATAACGCTACGGGGTGTGGCGCATTTCATGTACAACATCGCTCATGATAACGCTCAAACGCCGCGACGGTTCTAAAAAAGTGTCACAAAGTTGCCGTGGGCCGTAACCATGGCGATAACCCCCCCCCCCCCCCCCCCCCCCCCTTTCCTAGAACTCTCAGCCCAAAACACATTATTTTTAAATCTCAAAGTGTTGGAATTCCCGCGGAAACAGTGGGTTCACTGGCTCTTTAAACTGTAACGGTATTATTAAGTACTCATGTAGGTACTCGGTATCGGTGAATACTCAAATGTAAGTACTTGTACATGTACTTGGTCTGAGAAAAAGTGGAATCGGTGCATCCCTAATCATTATCATTATTCTGGCGCAGTTTTTTTTTTTTTTTTTTTACATTTATTGGTAATTGTTTTTCATAATTTATTTATTAACAAATATATACATATATTTACATATTTTTGGTTTGATTATCAACTACTGTAGTTATGGTCTACAGGCATTTTATAGGGGCGTGTGGTTCAAAGACACTCATGCTCAAATATGTATAGCAAAAAGTAAAGGCGGTGGGGGCAGGCTGTGCAGCGAACAGAGACTTAAATACTTGAACAATAAACAAAGTGTCAAAATAAGATGTAGCTGTTGTTGAGTCTGCAGACCTAGAAATGTCTCTTAGAAGCGAAACGCTATGAATCACCAGTAAAGTAAAAATAAAGAGATAAAAAAAGAGTCCTAAAATACGGATGCCCTTTCCTATACGCTAATTCCACAAAACAATCATGACAGGAATATCCCACGGAGTAGCACAGATAATACAAAAAAACACAAAATAAAATTTGCCACTTGTCAAAAGCAGATTATTTTGCCATAAACGAGCGTGGCTCCACATTCCGCACAGGGCTAATCTAATTATAATCTCAATAGGTCCGGTACCTAGCTGTTCGTTCAGCCCTTCTGTTAAATGAAGCAGTGCACATTCTCCCTCTCTCTATTAGGTTAAGCCCCAGTGATCATCATAGGGGGCAGGCCAAATTAACCTTGCCATTACCTTGAAGAAACTCCTTTTGTGCTGGCTCTGTTTGAGCACAGCCATTGATACAGGTCAGGTGTAGTCTCAAGTGTCAACTCATTGCTGTGCTGGTGGTGATGACATTAGTATTACTATTGTTGATAAGAAGGATTCTCATCCAAACGCCATTTCATTGTTTATTCAGCTAATTCCGTCAGCCTGAATCGGTGGTTCCGTGATTGTTTCTTTCTTAATTATTATTTGGCTGTAACCTACAATCTGGGCATCGTTATCCTTCCTCACAGTTGACAATCCATTATAGTACCAGAGAGAGAGAGAGAGAGAGAGAGAGAGAAGCAGATCATATCAGAGTGCACGTGGAGTTTTATATCAAAGAGTTCATTCATCCCTAGATTATGATTGTGTTGGGGTGTTTACAAATTCCTTTCCCAAAAGAGATACTCGCGCAACAATGAAAGCCGCTATCAACGAGCAGTAGATAATGCTTAATTTGCCGGATTAATGTCAGACTGGTGACAGGAGATGACGCTCCTGCAGCGTGGTGGTTTGACAGTAAGCCGCGTGCTACACTGTACTCAATTAGGGATGACTGCAGTTGTGGTGAGGCTGATAGGTTGTTTGCAGATGGCGTCACACAATGGAGCCAACGTGAGCTGGAGGGCAGGAAGTGTTCACTGGATATGCGTACACTGGATCTACATACACTGGATCTACATACACTGTATATACATACACTGGATCTACATACACTAGATATACATTCACTAGATCTACATGCACTGGATATACATACACTGTATATACATACACTGCATCTACTTACACTGTATATACATACACTGTATATACATACACTGGATCTACATACACTGTATATACATACACTGGATCTACATACACTGCATCTACATACACTGTATAAACATACACTGTATATACATACACTGGATCTACATACACTGTATATACATACACTGTATATACATACACTGGATCTACATACACTGTATATACATTCACTAGATCTACATGCACTGGATATACATACACTGGATCTACATACACTGTATATACATACACTGGATCTACATACACTAGATATACATTCACTAGATCTACATGCACTGGATATACATACCTGGATGTACATACACTGAATCTACACACACTGGATATAGGGTTAAGACATGCGTTTCTTGGGGGTTGATGGTGTGTTGAAGCCTAATGGTTTAATGATACGATGTCAAAAATAGCAAAAGCATACACTGACTCAGGCAGAACTAGACGGCGGTTGTGCTTCAGGTTTTTCTTTCCACATTTGTGAACCAAGCCACACACCAAAAAGTGATTGGTGTGTGGTGTGTCAGAAGCTCAAAAAGGCTTCTGAAAGCTTTGATTTGCTGTGTGGTTTAGTACGAGGTCTGCAGTACGAGGTAATTTACTGTGTTTTGCTGACTTGAATAACAGGTAAATCGTTAATATCCTGTGATAAATGGGAAGGAAAACATGTGGATGCCTGGTTCCCTGCTTTCTCATAACACATGCGTTGTACTCATCAATGAATCAATTGTGATGGATTCATAACATAACATGAACATATCCCTGCAGCGTTTCTAAATGTACCTCATGGTTATCCTCCTATTGGACACTTGTGACAGCCTATGACCTGACGTATGGACTCTGATAGAAGACCCAGGAGAAGCAGACAGTGTTAAGGGGTGTATGCCTGGAAGACAAGTGAAGGGGGGGGGGGGGGGGGGGGGGTAGAGACACAAGATACAGTGTCTGGGTGGGGAGCGAACGCTGAATAGGAGAGCAGAGGATAATGAGGCCAGTGGGTGCCATCGCTGGGTTTTTTCACCGTTACTGAGGGGAGAAGGAGAGTGGGTGGGGGGGGGTTACAAAATGCAAATGTAGCTCTCCTCCCCCCCCCCCCCCCCCCCGCCCTCTCTCCCCCAACCAAGGTGAGAGGAGACGCTGGGGAGTTTTACAAAAGCACACTCATATAAAATTCATGCAAAGGGTATTATGTGTTATACATATCATTGGAAAAATCTGTTACGCGATGAGCATAGTTGCCAAGTAAGAGGATAACTCGCATCGTTTCGCGGATGCTTGCACATCACTTACAAGTGGAACAGAGTATTGATTTAGAATTTTGAATCAAACGACCGAATACGGCTACCAGCGATGATCTGATTGATTATTTTCTTCATCGACTCCCATGCTTTGTTTGTTTTTTCAGATGCACATGCACGACATAGTAATCTATACTAACGAGATATAAATCGGAAACAGCTTAGGCTCACAAATCAAGTCTCTAAACGCTTCGCTCAACTAGAGACCGAGGACATTCTCAGAGGTTTAGTTGCTGAAGCTGGGTGGAAATGATTGGAGTTGAAAAAGAGCCTGCCTTGCAGCACCAATCAAATGTCTTTGGGGCGGCCCTTCATATGGGGCGGCCCTTCATATGGGGCGGCCCTTCATATGGGGCGGCCCTTCATATGGGGCAGTGGCCCTTCATATGGGGCGGCCCTTCATATGGGGTGGCCCTTCATATGGGGCGGCGGCCCTTCATATGGGGCGGCCCTTCATATGGGGCGGCCCTTCATATGGGGCAGCCCTTCATATGGGGCGGCGGCCCATCATATGGGGCGGCCCTTCATATGGGGCGGCCCTTCATATGGGGCGGCGGCCCTTCATATGGGGCGGCGGCCCTTCATATGGGGCAGTGGCCCTTCATATGGGGCGGCCCTTCATATGGGGTGGCCCTTCATATGGGGCGGCGGCCCTTCATATGGGGCGGCCCTTCATATGGGGCGGCCCTTCATATGGGGCGGCGGCCCTTCATATGGGGCGGCCCTTCATATGGGGCGGCCCTTCATATGGGGCGGCGGCCCTTCATATGGGGCGGCGGCCCTTCATATGGGGCGGCGGCCCTTCATATGGGGCGGCCCTTCATATGGGGCGGTGCAGAAGACGGGTCACAGCAACATGTCTTCCTTGACGTTAAACATGTTACAGATATTTAAACAAAGTCGCTGGAAACCCTTCAACACATATACGTAGAACGGATTCAAATAATGTCCACGTTGCTCGGGCCATCCATTTCCAATATTTTTTAAAAAGCTCTCTCCGCGTTTCAAAGTGAATCTCCAGTTTGTTCCACTAGGGAGGGGGGTGGGGGAGAGCATCACTTCCTGTCCAATGTAAGGGCCGTTCAAACAGCTAACCTACCTTCAGAAATCCCCAGGAGTATTGCGAGAATATGACCGTTGGTTGATGAAAGTAATAAGGATTTAAACAAGGACTCTGTTCCTTTGTTTTAGACAGAATAACTATCGGAATCTAGTTGGAGGTGTGTGTATATACTGCAGCCTATCTGGTTAGACACAGTTCAATTTTGTCATTTGGTTGTATGTATGTGCCTAACTTTCTGCCTTCACCTTGTCTCTTGCAGGTGTTTAATGGAAAAAGATTTTGTAAGGATTGGGAAGTGGTTCTTCAAGCCATATCAACTGGAAGAAAGGCCTGGGGGAAATAGGTAAATAATGCACACACACACAAACACACACACACACACACACACACACACACACACGAGGCACAAACATCTTTGTGTACGTGTGTGTGGGTGTTGTGTGTTGGCTTCACTTGTTGCTTTTTTACTTTGACAATTTGGCACAGCTCATGTCAAGATTCATAAAATAAAAAAATAAGAAAATATCAAAGCAGTGATAATGATGGATTTGGTTACATTTGATCTGGAGAGCGTGGGAGTGTAATTGTGAGTGCCATGTAAAAATCAACAACCGCAAATCCCCAGAAGAGACCTTGACTCATCGGCAGATGAAGAAAGGAGCGACCAGAATTGATAGGTTTTGAAAAGGTGTCACATTGTGAGTGCAGAGCGTTTTGGCATTTCAGAAGTGAACAGCGTCCTATTATTCACACTCAGCTGCTACTTTGCAATGCATGTCTGTAGCTGGTTCTTCTGGCTTGTGTGAGCCGCGCTGTGCATGTTGACTGTGATGATGAAACAGGATGCACAGGTTTTAATGATGCAGAACAACAGACTTCCTTGTTTTGTGTTTGGTTCTTCGTGGTTTTTAGCTCAGTCGTTTTTTGTAATTTCATGATGCGATGTCGACTCACAAGTCAGTTTCTAAACGCTTTGCTCAACTGGAGACAGTTTACAATCTCCCAGGTTTTGTTGCTGAAACTGGGTAGAAACAATTCGAGACCACAAAAATGCTTCCTTGCGGAACCAATCAAATGTCTTTAGGGCGGCTTGTTTGCTTGTAAACTCTGACCTACCAGCAACACGTGCATTATGGGACGGCTACCAAAACGTTTGTTGATGTTTGTCCCGTTTGTGAACGAAACCTATTTGATCAAACGGAATCAAGACCAAGACGTTTTGTAGGCAGCAAACTCTCAGATCGTCTGGCATCGCGAGACTAGGGGCGATGTCATGAAGTCCTGACTTTAGGATGCATCTCAATTGAAGTTTTTTTTTTTTTTATACACATGCACAAAAAACGTTCCCTTTCTTAAATAATAATTATGGTATATTTTTGTTTACAATTAATTCAACAATGCCTACACTGCCCTCTTCCCATTCACTGTCTGAGTCCTGTGAGGTAAAGGGATTTTGATTGGATTCACAGTTTTCTTTTAAGTAGAGGAGGAGTGTGGATGGAGTGTGGAGGCGGAGGATGGCACAGTAAGAAGGAAGGAGCCGTTCACTCCATCCAATATATATTGAAATGAAAACCATGGGTTTGATGGGCCTGGTCTCTCTCTCTCTCTCTCTCTCTCTCTCCCCCCCCTCTCTCCATCTCCCTCTCTCTCTCTCCCTCCCTCTCTCCCCTGTTAAGACAGATGGGGTGCTGTGACTTGACCCTCCTTTACTGTGTGTGTTTGTATGTGTATGTGCGTGAGTGGATACATGTGTGTGTGTGTGTGTGTGTGTATGTATGTGCGTGCACGCATATGTGTATGTGCGTGCATGTGTGTGTGTGTGTGTGTGCGATGGGTTGGCCTGGTGTTGACAAGCAGAGTGCGCAGGGAGTTCTCCGAGGAACGAGCTCTCGTAAAGTGCCTTACTCTGCCATCGTTCTTGTTCATTTACATACAAAGCACACGTGGAGACAGGCGTCAGTTCAAGTGTGAAGGGCCGGTCCCACGGTTGTGGAAAGTGCATGAGGGAGCTATCACTGGGGCTCTCCAGCAACGCGTGCGTTTGAATCCGTGTGTCTGCGTGCGTTTGTATCTGTGCGTGTGTATCTCTCCGTGTGTGTATCTGTGTGTGTGCGCCTTTGTGTGTACGTGAGAGTATTTTGTAGACCACCTGATTCCGTTTCAGTTTGACAGCTCTGTCTTAAGTATCTTGTATCCCGCCCCCTGCTGTGGAGTCTACCGTGACCCCTTCCTGGTGTGAATTATTGAGCGCACCGCTCCAGGGATAGACATGGATGGAGAGACAGAGAGGGAGACAGAGAGAGAAGCACACTGATTAATATTTAGGCAGAAACACACTAGTTCAGTGCACGACTTGCCCACATGCACCAAAGAAATCAGACTCGCGTTGGTTCCAACGAAGACACAGATTCCAGCTGAACTGCAAAACACATTGCATTTCTTATCCTCCCATTCAGTGACATCAATATATCTAACAACTAAAAACATGGCATCGTGTCATCTGATTTGCTGAAAGACATATTCTCCATTATTCAATCATCTGTGGAACACATAAGCATAGCAAGGTGTGATGTTGATGCTGAGTGCTTATCAACCTTTGATTCCTTTGTCTCGCTGTGTCTGAATCCCTTTCAAATCCCGTATCCGTGCCTTTAATTACCAGCAGGGGGCGCCTCTGAGGTAGTAAACCTCCCAGGGGCGCCACGCTCCGGTACCCAACTGATTTTGCCTCTGCTGCTCTGGGTTACCACTGGGTGACAACTGGGTGACCACTGGGTTATCGCTGGGTTACCACTGAGTTACCACTGGGTTATCGCTGGGTTACCACTGGGTTACCGCTGGGTGACCGCTGGGTGACCACTGGGTGACCACTGGGTGACCACTGGGTGACCACTGGGTGACCACTGGGTTACCACTGGGTGACCACTGGGTTCTTGCTGGGTTACCACTGGGTTATCACTGGGTTACCACTGGGTTATCGCTGGGTTACCACTGAGTGACTACTGGGTTATCACTGGGTTACCACTGGGTTATCGCTGGGTTACCACCGAGTTACCACTGGGTTATCGCTGGGTTACCACTGTTCTCCTGTTCACCTGCTCTCTTGTCCTTCCATCATGGGGGAGGAGATCCTCTGTCCCCTCATGGTCTGGGTCACCATGCTCTCTCTACCTCTCGCTACCTCTCTTTACCTCTCTCTACCTCTCGCTACCGCTCTCTACCTCTCTCTCTACTGCTCTATAGACCTCTCTCTTTTGCTCTCTCGCTCTGTGTCTCGCTCTGTTTCTCTCAATCTCTCTCTCTCTCTCTTTTGCTCTCATTCTGGAAGTGAAGGAGCTTCCTGGGTTGGTAAGGTGTTGCATCAGATGCAAAAGGGAGAGAGAGAGTCTAGGGGGGAGGGATGAGAGGAGAAGGGAAGGGAAGGGAAGGAGGGAGACTTAGTGGAAGCAGAGACAAAGTGTTGTTAATGCATGGGGAAGGGCTTCGGTTTAAAGTCTACATTACTGTTTTAACACTGACTTGACAGTTAAGTGCATCTCCTGTATGTACCTCATAAAAGTGTTCCTTCACCTGGCGCAGGGAAACCTGCACATTGATGAGGTGCCTCGGTGTGTCTGGTACCCCCTATTCAAAGGTAGGTTCCTGTTTACGAGGACGCCGTAAAGAAAAATACAACTACCATATTTAAACGTGGAATGTAATTTGTTTCGATTATTAGATTCGATTATTATACCACTCATCTCCTCTCTTTACCTACTTTCCCTCTCCTCTCCTCTCGTATCCTTGCCTCACATCTCTTCATTTTCCGTACTAAAGAGAGGTTTCAAGGTGGAATATTTGAATGTACAAAATGCGAATGGGTCGTGTAAGCGTGCTTCGCTGAAGCGACAGGAGGGAAAAATAAATAGATGCACCTTATTTGGAAACGGTTTGGGGCGGCTGGCTGAATGGATGACTGCCTCCTGGATGGCTGAATAAATAGCTGGCTTTAGTGGCCAGCAGACAGCTGGGGGGGGGGGGGGGGGGGGGGGCGGCTGTGGGCCGATGGATACACTGTAACTAATCTACTTCAGTTGATTGGTTCAGAGTGTTTGAGATACAGATCACCCACTGCCCAAATGTGCAAGCGACTGATGACCTACTCGGGTCAGTTTACCCACTAGTCATTCACTAGTCATAGTGAATGGCTGTTTAACCGACCGTTCCCAAGGCACGTGACACATGTGTAGGTGATCAGTTATTCTTCCTTTTTCTTTCTTTCTTTCTTTCTTTCTTTCTTTCTTTCTTTCTTTCTTTCTTTCTTTCTTTCTTTCTTTCTTTCTTTCTTTCTTTCTTTCTTTCTTTCTTTCTTTCTTTCTTTCTTCTTATGCAAAAGGATTACGCATTGCTCGCTTCCTTCTATGTTAATATTTACTTGTTGCACTCGGGTGTGTAGACTGAAGAACAATAAGCAGGATCACGTAGGATCCGGCGGCATAGTCTGGTCTAGTGGTTAGGGTGCTAGTGACTCAGAGTCCGAAGGTTAATAGACCATCTCCCTGCTGGGTTAGCTGCCTGAGCCACTCTAGCCTACTCATGAAGGACTTTGTCTCTAAACAGACATTGTTGTCGCAAGTTGCTTTGGATGAAAGTGCGCTCCTTCCCTTGGAGCGCAAGCACACTAGCATGATGCTATGTGTGTGTATCAGGATTCTGTGGAGCGCAGCTTTGATAGAGACCTCCAGTATGAAACGTTGCATGTGTGTTTTATATGGTATTTAATAGCT
>JACYXH010000495.1:27500-32500 GCA_026745465.1 Lota lota | reverse complement strand
TTGCACTTTGTATGCAATGCATGTGCACACACTGTGTATCTAAAACTGCATCGCAGAGGCTTGTCCATAATTACGTTATTACTTTGTACATATTATTCTTAAAATAACACATTGTTGTTTTAGACAGGTGGAGATAATGTACAAGCATTTTTTAGTTTTTTACTTTAATGTGGATGCATATGCTCTCAAATACATAGACAGATACGGCACGCACACAAACGCACATATGCATATCATAACATGTGACCATATGGTGCCTCACATGCCAATACACATGATCTGTTAACACACTGAAGATGTAGCCATGGATGACGCCATGGGCCATTCTCGTGCTAGCTGATTGATTTCACTGTTAGCATTAATTGCGTTCGATGGCCATTAAAGCTAGCTATGATCTCAACAGTGTGTACAGCAAGTGTAGAGACATTGTAATACCCCCCAGCCTCCCTCTACCTCTTTCTATTGTACTTGTCTCTCCCTCTCACTCCCTATAGCCCCATCTCACTCCCTCTCTCCCCCTCTCACTCTTTCTCTCTCTCTCTCTACCTCTCACTCTCTCTCCCTGTCACTCTCCATTACCCTCTCACTCTGTCTCTCCCGCTCTCTCTCTATCTTCTCTCTCTCTCTGTCCCTGTCTCTCTCTTTCTCTCCCTCTCTCACTCTCTCAAGTCAATTCAATAAAATTTGCTTTATTGGAATGAATGATGAAACACTATTGCCAAAGTATGTGACAAACATAACGAATCAACAACACAGTTACAAATAAATACATTCTCTCTCTCTGTCTGCACTCTCTCGTTCCACTTTCCTGTCTCTTTTTTCTATCCCTCCCTCCCTCCCCCTTCTCTCTACATGTCAACCTACACCTTCCCTCAAATCTCTGCTCTGCATATCTTTATCTTACCCCTCTTTATCTCTCTCTTCCCTCCCCTCTGTCTCTCTCTCTCTCAGGATCTTCTCTCCATCCCTCTCATCCTCTTTTTGCTGCCTCCTCCTCCTCTGTTCTCTCTCTCCCCCCTCCTCCCCCTCCTCCCCCAGCACTGTCAGCCATGGAGCGAGTCTCCACCATCACTCCCCTTCATTTATTAATACCCCCCCCCCTCACCCAGACCAGACCAGTGCTCACTGCAACCACATCCCTGCCTACTGCCCTCTCTCATGCACACACACACACACACACACACACACACACACACTCACTCAAACACAGACACACATGCATGCACACACACACACATGCACGCCGCACACACACTCTCATGCATAGGTACGCAGTCGCTTGTACTCTTGCACACACACATACACACACACACACACACACACACACACACACACACACATATATACACAATACATGCACACAGGCAGGCACACACACACACACACACACACACAGAGGCTGCACAAATATCCCTGAGGATGCAGGTGGGCCAAGTGTGTCCACGTGGACACGCTTACTGTGCAGGAAAATGCCCTTTCAGAAAGGACAGAGGCCATGCGTCTCCCAGCTGCACTTCACCTCCCCATTAAGAGCAGCAATGTTTCTGTGTTCTCCCCCCCCCACTCTCCAATCGCAGCCGTGAGTGGTTGTCCTTGGAGGGCCGTGACAAACAACGTTCGTTACTCGTGGAATTATGGGATGGTTTTTTGTGACTGATTACCGTCCGCTGTGCGTTGGGAGCCGCCATCGTCTTCGTAGTGTGGTTCTTCCTCTCACGATCCCTTTTGACCGAAGTCCTTCTCGCGCTCCGTCTGTTTCGTTTCGAGATCGCTTCAATTAGCGACGACACGGCCAGGTCTGCATTAGCAACCCAGAGAGCGTTGTTGTTGTCGTTGTTGTTTTTGGTTTGTTGTTGTTTTTGTTGTTGGTCAAAAATATACACGTTGATAAAGCGTTGAAAAGTCAGCAGGTGAGCACAGCCACCAGTAGACAACATAGACTCTCATCTGAAGAAGGGAAGAAAGCGAATGGAAAGTGTTGCAGCGTGTCTGTCTGTGTGTGTGTGTGTGCATGTGTCTCTGTGTGTATGCATGTATATGTGTGTATGTGTGTGTGTATGCATATGTGTGTGTGTCTCTCTATGTATGCATGTGTGTGTGTGTATGTATGTCTGTGTGTGTGCTTGTGTTTGTGTGTGTGTGTTTGCATGTATATGTGAGTGTGTCTTATTTCTGTGTGTGTGTGTGTATCCATGAGTCTGTGTATGTGTGTGTGTTTATGCATGTGTGTGTGTGTGTGTTGATCTCTTTGTGAATGTGTGTCTCTGTGTGTATGTGTGTATGTGTGTATGTGTGTGTGTGTGTGTATGTGTGTGTGTGTGTGTGTATGTGTGTGTGGTTGGCTCGACTGGTGCTCTGAATTGCAACTTTTCCCCAGAGCCAGGCCAATGCTGCTATTTTTAGCGCCTCATATGGTGTAATGGTGTAATGATGCACGAGGACACTATGGAAGTACTCAGTGACATTGAATACTGACTGCATTTTATATTTACCTTACGCATTGTCGTTTTGTACAAATATGGAAACATTGGCTCTGAAGTAAAATACAAGTTAAAAGAGGTCAGTGATAGCTATAGGCTATTCGGGTGTGTGTGTGTGTGTGTGTGTGTGTGTGTGTGTGTGTGTGTGTGTGTGTGCGCGCGCGCGCACACGGGTGTGTGCGTTTGCATTCTTGTGTGTCTTGCGTGTGTGTTGGGAGAAACCAATCTTGGAAAGGAAATGGTTTTGTGTTTGATGTGTCCTTCAAATAATTCTCCCCACATGTGAGGGAAACAGGTTTCTACATTCATGTGGATGTAGCTGCTAGCTTTTTTCCATCTCTGGTCTTGTGATGTTTTTATTTTTTCACGAGCCATCGCCGAGGCTGACTGCAGTTATGAAGCCATGTTATTCTTGGGGAGTGTCAGGAATGTTTATAAGCTGAGGAACTGGCCTCTTTCGTCTCGTCGGTGCGTTCAGCGCCACCTGCAGGCCACCGGAGCTCACTCTCAACAGAAGGATGCTAGGAATAGTTCCCATGTGTTTCTGTGTGTCCCGAAGTTGAAGTCAGTGGCATCTGATGATGTCATTGACAGAAAGGTCAATTTTGTTAAAGGGACCATTATTGTTTTTATTATATCATAATAATTCATAATAATTACTTGCATTTATATAGCGACACCCATTACATAGTGAGTGTGTGTGTGTGTATGTGTGTGCGCGTATGTGTGTGTGTGTGTGTGTGTGTGTGTGTGTTGGGTGGGATATGAAACCCCATCCACTATCCACTATATTATTATGAACGTATAATATCCTAACGGCACAGTTACAGAATGCATCCACTTCACACTTTAGGGTCAGCGCGGTGCAGGGGCCCCCCGAGACATCAAGGGAATGGCTGTCGATTAAAGGGCACTTGGGTGGCAGAGTGCTGGGCGTTCTCACTCATGCAGATCACTGGGACGGCCGGCGCCATTACTCCTCCGTTGATACAAAAGTGTGATGTGTGATGATGTGCTTCGTCACAGAGAGTCTCTCCTTGAGGAAGGTGTAGCAGCACGGCCTGCTGCCTGCGAGGGCATCCATGCAGTAAGGGAATGCTGAACACACAGGGGTGGCGAAGGGGATCACTGTTGTCGGGCAGAGCCAGCGTGCCACACGGTGGCACGCTGGCTCGAACGCAGTGGCACCCAAGGGCGTGTTCTTAAAAATGCCTTTCGATGAGTATCGCCCCGCCGTTAAGTCTTCTTGGGCCGACAAAGGTGCATCATGTGTTCTTTTTTTTTGCAAATGGATGAAAAGCAAGCAGCGTTTTGAATAGTCTGAGTTCAGGGTGCAGTTTATGGTCATTTCCAGGTGGCAGGTAGATGGATAATTGCTTTATTCATTCCTGAACACACATTTTCTTTGTTACGGCAGTTCTTCTAAATGTTTAAACGATATACAACGTTTATAAATAAATAATAATAACAACTGCAAAAATGGATGAATAAAAGGATACAAATGCCATAGGGGTGCTAGTGTGGTGTATGTAAGAATGTTGTGTGCAACTGTTGTGTTTCATGTGTATTCGAAAGTTGGCTGATTGTGTGTTTTTTGACCTCCTCAAAAAACCTTATAAGAAAGAACAACATGAGCACCCAAACACCAAGAATGAGTCAATATCCCTACTGTCTCCAAGCTAGTCTCAGCCTCTCCCGTCCCCTTGCACTGCGCTCCTATACGGGTCTCGCCCTGCAGGTCTGATTCACACAGCAAGTTAAGCTGTGCAGCGTCGTCAAGATAAACAGGATTCTCGTTGGCTGTCGGCATTGTCACTCACAGAAATGTAGACGCATTTCTGTGCCCGCAGCACGGGCCAATCAGATTTATTCTAATATTTACATCCAGTCCACTGGATCATCTTTATTTTGTTTCGTAGACCTCTGAGCAATTGTTGTAAAACACATTTTAAATCACGTCTGTTTTTCTAGAATACTGTTCCCCGGTGTGGTGCATGATTTTGTCATGCTTGCATGTCAATCAAGACCTCTTCCTAAAAAGGAAGGCGTCTTTGAGACCATCTCCGAGCCAACAAAGATATTTGATGGAACTATCGAAATCCATAGTGTGCCGTTGACCTCTGGATCCGTCTCGTTCCTCCCCAGCGAGCACCTGTCCTGCTCCTTCTCCTTCTTCCTCCACGGGGAGAGCAACGTGTGCACCAGCGTGGAGATCTCCCAGCACCAGCCTGCCTACCACGTCACCGAGGAGCACATCCGCCTGGCGCAGACCTCCTCCTCCTCCGTCCAAGGTTTACAAATCGCCACCGGCACCACCAGCACCAAAACATTAGCTATTTTTATCATTATTATTATTATTATTATTATCAGAATATCTGTCAGGATGTCACTTCAGTGTTGTGCTGTGCTGTGCTGTGCTGTGTTGTGCTGTGTTGTGTTGTGCTGTGTTGTGTTGTGCTGTGTTGTGCTGTGTTGTGTTGCGTTGGGTTGTGGTATGTTGTATTGTGTTGTGTTGTGTTG
>JACYXH010000495.1:0-20000 GCA_026745465.1 Lota lota | reverse complement strand
CTACCCCCAGTAGTCCTACATCATGAAGCTACCCCCAGTAGTCCTAAAATTATGAACCTACCCACCTGCAGTAGTCCTACATCATGAACCTAGCTGCAGTAGTCCTACATCATGAAGCTAGCCACAGTAGTCCTACAGTAGTCCTAGAATTGAGTTGAAATATCGGAATGGACACTATTGGACATAATTAAAAATGCTTCTTAAAATAGTAGAATGATGTGGAGTAGAAATATCTAAATGAACAGTAATAGACATAATACAAAACGTAAAATATAAGAATGATAAAAAAGTAGAAATATCTGAATGAACAAAATGAGACATAATTAAAAAGGCAACTTAACATATTAAAATGATACGCAGTAGAATTATCTGAATGAACAGTATTAACCATAATTTAAGCACTAGGCGAACATCAACGACGCAAAGCCGCCATCTGAGACCTCTCTACTGGTCGTGTTTCAGGTCCAAACAGCAGGCCAAACCCAACGCCGCCAACCCATCCGCCGGGGCCAACTCCGTCCTCTCCTCCTGCTCCTCCTCCTCCTCCGGCTCCTCCTCCTCCTACCTCCTGTCCTCGGCCAAGCACGCCAAAGGCTCCGACAAGAGCGACAAGGGGGAGAAGCCGTCCAAACGTCCCGCCGCCGCCACCCCCTTCCACCACCGCCTGTGTGTCGCGGCGGATGCCCTCTTGGATCAAGAGTCCTCCTCCGGTCCGCCGCTGGGGGGTCTGGGTTCCCTGGAGCAGCAGCAGCAGCAGCAGCAGCCCTGTCTGGACCCCCTCCCTCCCTCCGGACCCGGCTGCAGGTTCCCCAAGATCCTCTCCGACGGCAGGAGGGCCAATCCTAGGTCCCTGCTGCACTCCCCCGGTTCTCCGCTGCCCCCCACGCTCAGTCCACACCCCCGGGAGCAGGACCCCCGGGAGCAGGACCCCCGGGAGCAGGACCCCCGGGAGCAGGACCCCCGGGACCCCCTGCTGGGCCTCCCCGTGGACCCCCTGCCCCCCTGCCCGGACGGAGGAGTGGGGGGGGGAGTCGGAGGAGGCTCCGGGTCGGGGGGGATGATGTCCAGTGAGACGGCCCTGTACGCAGCCCTGCTGGAGCCCAAGGACACCAGGGTGGGCTGGTGGAGGGCCTACCGCATGCCCAGGAGCAACAAGGCCGACCCAAAGCCCCCCGATCTCCCCGTAGATCGCCTGGGGGAGATGAAGATGGAGACGGCCTCGGACGGGCTGGCGCTGAAACGGTAAGGGAGATGGGTGTGGGTCAAGGTCAGGCTTAGTTTACCCCTAATCCTAGCGCCATAGTATCGGGGATGAGATAGTCCAATGGGGCTCGACTCCCAGCCGAAAAGTTGTGGGTTGGAACCCCCATGTCCGCATTCTACTATTAGGAATCTCTGAGCATTATGCCTAAAACTTGTTGGATTGGATTGATTTGATCAAATTGTGTAGTGTGTACACTAGGGCGGAAAGTTGGAATATACATGTTTACAAGTATTAACTTCTTCCTACTCCTTTTAGAACATCTATTTAGCAGTTCATGGTTTTCTTACTTCAATTTTTTTTTTTTACTTATTTAATTTATTTTAATCTAAACTTAATCTAACCTAATCCAAACCATTTGATGAAAGAATATGTCTTCTGAAGGTGCTGGCGTTGTGAATACACATGATCATCACTGATGGCGTCCCTTCTGACCCCATTAATGAGTCGTATCCCTCGTGTTCTCCAGGTTGTACGTGCAGACCCAGAAGACGTTCAAGATCTCGGAGGAGCGCGTGAAGGAGCACGTCCAGACCTTCAGCCTGGTCCGGCCGGGGCCCGGCTCAGAGGGGCCCAGGGAGTCTGGGGAGGACCCCTACGACTTCAAGGAGGACCTAGATTACACCTTCTCCACCTCCAAGAGACTCAGGGGCCAGGGACGGGACCCCAGCAGGAGAGCCAAGGTGGGTTGGATGTTAGGGTCACGTGAATGAATAAATATATATATATAATTATACATACATATAGTATAGTCATACATATGTACAAACCAACATATATATAAATATATATACATATAAAAATTAGGGATGGAAAGGTTCAAGTCAAAAATCTGAACCGTTCGGTTCGCTAGTCACGGTTCAGGGCATGCATATATTGTTTGGTTCATTCAGTTAAAGAAAAACGTTTGGCGCAGTAATTACGGTACCCAGTGAAACTTCTCAGTCTCGGATGACGTGTAGTCGTTTTTCATTTGGTGGCACCCGAACAAATTTGGTCCCACCCCTTTTTTCACCGCTTTGTCGCAGTATTGGCATGTCCTTTGTCACGTACCATCAATCAAACTACAGTTATTTTAAAATAATCACTCACTTTAAATAAAATGTTTAATGTTTTTATCGCAAAGGTGGTCCCTAATTGTTTATACCGCCAGCGCCTCGACAACTCTTTCCTCACCAACCAACTATTCACGCTCCTGCTCCTATATCAAAAAGCTCTACCTATTCATAATAACACCGGCGCCGCCATACAGCCGCGCATTAGCTTCCAGTCCTGCTAAAAACCTTGGCGCGCATCGCAGCGCCCTTACCACTCATTATATCAAATAAATTAAGTTATATCATAACTCATTATATCAAACGCAGAACAAGAGCTAAAATCGACGCTGCCCGACGCGGCGCTCCGTAGCTCGTCTGGTGTGCGACCCGCTTCACATCGAAGCTCTGCTGTTACAGAGTCAGACTCGGACCGAGAGAGCAGAAATGAAGTGTCTTCCTATTTCAAAATGTTAGCTGGTGGCGCAGCGCCACTATTCAATTGTTTGGGGGAACCCTATAATATATATATTATATCGATTTTATTTTTTTATGGGCACTTGTGTCACATGTCACACATGTTGTGTCACATTTTTTTTAACCATTCCACCCCTAATATATATATTCATACATATATACTGTACATACCAACATCTATATATATACATATACACACACACATATGTACATATATATACAATGCACATTGGTTGTAGTTTGTATGCTAGATCATGGGAGAGCTGAGATCCTAAACCTGCACTATGCACATTGTGGAAAATAGCAATCTCTAGTGTCTTGAGTTGTAGCTACAGTTATAGCTACAACTCAACTCAAGTCTTGAGTTGTAGCTACAGTTATAGCTACATCATTTTCAGATTTACTGCTGTGTGGGGGAATTGGAACAGAATAAAACGATTTATAGAGAAAAATTCCCTGGATAAATTGACTTGTGGATGGGTGCGTTTTATTCTTGAGAATCTTTCTAGTTCAAGTAATTTTGGAGAAAATAGCTGAAGTAGAAAACATACTGCAGGTTTAAGATCATATTTATTCTTCATCTTCACAAGAGGAAAGATGTATTTGTTTGTGTTGTATTTTAAACCCTCAAAGACTTTCCTTATAAATGTCTAACCAGTTGTAACATATTTGCCTTTTAATATCATTGCCCAGGGGCGGAAATGTAACTCATGTGTACTTATAATTTAACTATTGAGTACAAATGCCAAATGTGGTTTGGGATACATTTTCAAGGTTTTGTTAAAAAGAAATACAGTTATAATTTTTTAATCTTCAAAGAAATGGCTTTTTGGATATTTGAGCAAAAACTCTTCACCTAACTGCATGTTATAACCAACTACAATGGTTATTTTGTATTATACTGCACTGGGATTCATGCTAAATGTAATTATGCATTTTGTATGATTAACTGCATGACTTCATGTCCTGCTTGTCATTAAGTATTCTCTGTGAATCCACGTCTGATTGCAGGCAGCATCAAGCTACCACACTTAGCTTTGAGAGGAGTTCACATAACATGTTATTTGTATCTGGAAAGTTTGCTCTCTGAACTCTTTGAATCGCAGTTCAAACACATGGTTATACGATATGTATGTTTGCTGTATAGTCATTTAGACTCTTTGATCCAGAGTGGCGGTTAAGGTTACGCTAACCCTGCGCTGATCCGATTTGTGAGGAGGAGCAGGCATGCCTATGGGTCACGTTGCGTACAGAACCTTTTAAATTTGGCTAACCTGAACCTTTACAGAACCTTTTGGCTTTAGCTAACCTGAACCTTTACAGAACCTTTTGGCTTTGGCTAACTTGAACCTTTACAGAACCTTTTGGCTTTAGCTAACCTGAACCTTTACAGAACCTTTTGGCTTTAGCTAACCTGAACGTTTACAGAACCTTTTGGCTTTGGCTAACCTGAACGTTTACAGAACCTTTTGGCTTTAGCTAACCTGAACCTTTACAGAACCTTTTGGCTTTAGCTAACCTGAACCTTTACAGAACCTTTTGGCTTTGGCTAACCTGAACCTTTACAGAACCTTTTGGCTGGGAGTCAAACCCCCTAGCTCCCACTGCCCTTACCCTAACCTAACCCCTAGCCTTACCCTTACCCTAACCCTAACCCTAACCCTGTATTAGTGTTAGTGTTAATGCTTGTGTTATGAATCAAACCACTCGTATATTAGGAAAGTGACCCTCAAGATGTGACCATTCTGTTTCCTTCTTGATCACATGACTAGGGTGAGGACATTACCACCAACAGTGCCCACCTGGACGTTAACGACGCCATGTCCATTTTCAGCTCCGCCCCCAAATCAGGTGAGAAAACCATTTACGCCATTTACTAATGCTACAAGTCTTCATCAATAACGACTTCTTAAAGTATTAATCTTGAGGATTTTCATGTAAATCAATGTATGTTATGTCACTATCTATCTAGAATGAGGTAACACAGTGGTGATTGAGTCTATAGTTCCCCTGATGAAAGCCCTTGCATTTGCAGTATTGTCAATGTTACCAACTGGGTGTCGGTGGTGAAATTCCCGGGAAAAATCCCAAAGCTGCACAACCTGGACCCTATTTTCCGATCATTTTGGGGCGATGGGACTAATGCGGACACCAATTCTTGGAATTGGTCCAGTGGAGAACGCTGCAGCCTTAATCCGTGGAAATGGTCTGCGGTGTAATCTGTTGGGGCAATAGTGATCGCCAATGTACGTCCTCTAAAAGTGCTTGATTTGGCCACTGACAGGCTCAGATAATATTCTATCATCATGGAAAGGATCCCTTCAGAGAAATACAACTTTTATTTTCCTTTTCGCTTGATCCAGTCTGTTTGTTATTGTGTTTAACCAAGTCTCACTCAAGGATAAATTTAGTTGTTGCAGGATATTTCCCTATTGTCGTTACAATCTCAGCTCTCCTCACCCAAATCCTTTCGAAAGCACTATGTTTTCTGTAGTCCAACACAACAAACTCTCTTGGCTCAAGCTCTAACTCCTGTTTCCACATTTAAGAGACATTTCATATATTTGGTTTGTTTCAGACAGACGAAACCCTCGAATTTGAGATTATTCTAATGTCTATCTGTCTAATATCTAGTTAGCAGTGTATTCTCGAAACTAAAAGACTTAGCCAGCACTCTAAGATATATTTCAGCACACCACTTGCATGTGAAAAAAATAAGAACAATAATAATGAATAAGCACACCACCCCTTCGCTTTTATGGTCTGATAGGCCGAGTTGGGTTGGGGCGTCCTCGCTGGGCCTGCCCTCATGAAGGGGTTATGGTAAGGGTTAATGGGTTAATAGGTAATAGTAGTCACATGGTAGGCCCATGGTAGTCATGGTAGGCACCTGGTAGTCACATGGTAGTCATGGTAGTCACGTGGTAGTCACGTGGTAGTTACATGGTAGTCACATGGTAGTTACATGGTAGTTACATGGTAGCCACATGAAAGGCACATGGTAGTCACAAGGTATTCACATGGTAGTCACATGGTAGTCACACGCTCGCACGTTTTAGCCCACGCACTGGTGGGTGCGCACGCTAAAGTCTATCTCGAAGTAAGGTGTAAGACTTCATTGGCTGTTATTTAGTGAGTGAGTTGTGTTGGCTTTGTTTGTACTGACCAAATTTTTGTTTTACTTGTTACAGCTACGGTTGAATCGGGCCAAGATGAAGGATCAGCGAAAACGAACCCTTCCCTGACCAGAGAGGGAGACCTGGCCGTCAACATCTCTGATCTGGATAACATCTTTGATGAGGATGACGAGGAACTAGGGGTAAGGATGCTAAATGTACAACGACCATTCCCAGAATTGGGCCTCTGGTATAGTGAAGAAATGTTGGCTACCAGCATATTCAAGAATACCAATACCAATGGGGAATATCACACCCAAACGACATTTATCGAAATATGCGAGCAAATAAAACACAAATCTAAACTGAAAAGACATTGAACATTCAGTAATTTGAACGGTCATTCCACTGTAGTTAATGATGATTTAAGACATGACATAAAACTACACTGATTTTCCTTCCTCATACTTTGCATCATGTGAAGACTGTATTTCTTGATTGACTTCTTATACTGAATTTATAGCACCAACTGGGAAGCATGCTAACCTTGATGACTACACAATATACCACTTTATAATATTGAATTGTCGCCCAGCCTTAGGTAAATTAGCTTAAAATGTACCGACGTGCGTTGAGATGAATTGATTGTAACGTCTTTTTTAGGGCACTTATCCAAACCAGCACTCCACCATAATCCCCCAATCAGCAGAGGATCGCCCTCCTGGGAAGGAGGGGAGAGTGGCCGTACCTTACCCCTCAAGTGAGTGCATCGCTACGGCTGTGGCCATCCACCCCTCCAACATCACTGTATCATCCACCCCTCATGCAACACAACATCACTGTATCATCCACCCCTCATGCAACACAACATCACTGTATCATCCACCCCTCATGCAACACAACATCACTGTATCATCCACCCCTCATGCAACACAACATCACTGTATCATCCACCCCTCATGCAACACAACATCACTGTATCATCCACCCCTCATGCAACAACATCACTGTGTATCATCCACCCCTCATGCAACACAACATCACTGTATCATCCACCCCTCAAATCATCTCAACATCACTGTATCATCCACCTCTCAAATCATCTCAACATCACTGTATCATCCACCCCTCATGCAACACAACATCACTGTATCATCCACCTCTCAAATCATCTCAACATCACTGTATCATCTACCCCTCATGCAACACAACATCACTGTATCATCCACCCCTCATGCAAGGCAACATCACTGTATCATCCACCCCTCATGCAACACAACATCACTGTATCATCCACCCTTCATGCAACACAACATCACTGTATCATCCACCCCTCAAATCATCTCAACATCACTGTGTATCATCCACTCCTCAAATCATCTCAACATCACTGTATCATCCACCCCTCATGCAAGGCAACATCACTGTATCATCCACCCCTCAAATCATCTCAACATCACTGTATCATCCACCCCTCAAATCATCTCAACATCACTGTATCATCCACCCCTCAAATCATCTCAACATCACTGTATCATCCACCCCTCATGCAAGGCAACATCACTGTATCATCCACCCCTCATGCAACACAACATCACTGTATCATCCACCCTTCATGCAACACAACATCACTGTATCATCCACCCCTCATGCAACACAACATCACTTTATCATCCACCCCTCAAATCATCTCAACATCACTGTATCATCCACCCCTCATGCAACACAACATCACTGTGTATCATCCACCCCTCATGCAACACAACATCACTTTATCATCCACCCCTCAAATCATCTCAACATCACTGTATCATCCACCCCTCAAATCATCTCAACATCACTGTATCATCCACCCCTCAAATCATCTCAACATCACTGTATCATCCACCCCTCAAATCATCTCAACATCACTGTGTCATCCACCTCTCATGCAAGGCAACATCTTTGTCTACCATCCATTGCAAATTTGTTTAAAGTGACCTCATTGGTTTGTGTATCTATCCTGTATCCGCAAAACGACTCACCCACCTCTGTTTCAATGTCCTCTATGTTCGCCCTCTCTTTCCCTTTCTCTTTCTCTCTCTCTCTCTCTCTCTCTCTCTCTCTCTCTCTCTCTCTCTCTCTCTCTCTCTCTCTCTCTATCTATCTATCTATCTATCTATCTCTCTATCTCTCTATCTCTCTATCTCTCTATCTCTCTATCTATCTATCTATCTATCTATCTATCTATTTATCTATCTCTCTCCGTCTCTCATTCTCTCTCTCTCACTCTCTCATTCTCTCTCTCTCTCTCCGTCTCTCTCTCTCTCTCTATCCCCCTCTTTCTCTCTCTTTCTCTCTCTCTCCCTCTTTCTCTCTCTTTCTCTCTCTCTCTCTCCCTCTTTCTCTCTCTTTCTCTCTCTCCGTCTCTCTCTCCCTCTCTCCCTTCAGCAGTAGCAGATCTCCAGCGTATGTTCCCCACCCCTCCCTCTTTAGAGCAGCACCCGGCGTTCTCGCCCATCATGACGTACCGCGACAGCACCTGTCTGGAGACCCCCGCCCCTGTGGTGGTGGGTGGGGACCAGGGCATCACCCACCACCACCACCACCACCACCACCACCACTACCACCATCACCATCACCCCCACCCTGAGTACAACATGGAGCTGGAAGAGGACAACGTCAGTCCCCGACATGAAGACTTCAAGGTGGGGGAGGGGGGGGGGGGGGGGGGGCGTGGGTGTGTGTGTGTGTGTGTGTGTTTGTAGGGCTCTAAGGACACTATGCCCATTTTGCTAGCATATGCGACAGAAAATAGAGCTTTGCTGCTATCGTGGAGAAAACAACAACTTGCACAAATGCAGTAAACAACTTGACAGGATATTTTTAAATCGAGTTAACTAATTTAGTTTTAATTTATTCGTTCCATTTTTTTACTGTCACTTGAAGGATGTGACGTTTTAGGGATCTAGTCATTCATCCAGCCAGGCATTTATGACATGTGTCCTGCCCTTGCAGCGCGTTCTCTTGTACGAAGCTAGACAGCCAGCTAACATTTAAAAGTCCTCCAATAAAGACACAAGGCTTGACTTGTCTTGTATTCACTTTAGTCTTGTTTCTTCACTTGGTACACTTTTGTTATTTCTAAAACTGAAACATTACAGAGACTGGACTGCCAGCCGTCAGAGCCGAGCCAGCGGGAGATCTAGAAAGACGCACAGAGCGCACAGTTTTAACTTTGAAAGCAGCACAATATGTGTTTAAACTGATCATTGAAAAGTGGCAAACAATATGGATGTATTTCAACACTCACACAAACAACCAGGCGCAACATTCCTGTCATGAATGAGGTCGTCACATGTACTTTAAGTTATGTCATTTTAGGCGGGAATTCTCAAAAGGGGGGAAGGCAGTTGGAGTGGAGGATAACTTGATGGTCCATCGCGGGACTAACCCAATCTCACCACCCCCCCCCCCCCCCCCCCCAACCCCCTTTTTAGCCTCCCCCGGGCTGCTCGATGTTCTCCCCGCTGACCGACCTCCCCAGCCAGCGCCTGCCCGCGCTGCAGCTCCCCGAGCTGTGCTCCTACCGGCCGTCCTGGGCCCTCATGCCCAGGACGGAGCTCTACGCCTCGGCCATGCTGCACCACACGCCCTTCCTGAGGGACGGCTACACGTGAGTCCCTCCTCGCTCGCTAAGGATCGCTCGAACGTTCTGGTGGCGAGTGTTGTTTTTCCTCTTTAGCCGCTTTATTGAGCAAGATGGTTTTTTTTGTTGGTGTTCCCGGCGGTTGCGTTACTGCCCAAGGAATCAATTGGGCTGAGCGAAACAAACCAAAGGGCAGGGAGGAGCGCTGGGCTGGGCGGGCGTGCCTGGAGTTATTTGTTTTAGTCGACCTTTGCGTCGAGGCGGTGTGCGCGCGCGCGCGCCCCTGGCCCGCCGTGGACACCCGACTGCAGCGCCCACCCGGTTGCGGGGTCCGTGGAGTGTGTCTGGCGTGGCTCTCTCGTTTCCTGCGCGCAATGCAACCCGGGGCATGGTATCAGGGTAAACCTTCACCTTCTTTCATGTCCTGTTTCCCCCCCCACCCCCCCCCCCCCCCACCCCCCCCCACACTCACAGCAACGTGCCCAGCGTCAGCACCCTCACCGAGCAGGACTATGTCCAGATGAGCGCCAACGCCGCCTCCGTCGGCACCCCGGCCACGCCCCGCTTCTCCGTGCCCACGCCCCGCACGCCCCGCACGCCCCGGGGCCCCAACGCCACCAGCTCCGGCCAGGGCTCGGTGAGGCAGGACGGCGGCACGGAGCCCGGCTCGCCGGCCTCCTCCTCCGCCCCGTCCACCGGCCTGCCCCCCGGGGCCTCCGTGGACCCCCTGGCGCGGCCGGGGCCCTCGCTGCCCGAGGCCCACAGCCTGTACGCCGTGCTGCTGCTCTCCGACTCCGTGCTCAACCTCTTCAAGGACCGCAACTTCGACAGCTGCTGCATCTGCGCGTGCAACATGAACGTCAAGGGCGCCGACGTGGGCGTGTACATCCCCGACTCCACGCGCGAGGACCAGTACCGCTGCATGTGCGGCTTCAGCGCCGTGGTCAACCGCCGCCTGGCGCACGGCACGGGTCTCTTCCTGGAGGACGAGATGGACATCTTCGGCCGGGGCTCCGAGGCGGGCGGCGCGGCCGAGCGCCGGCTGGCCCTGTGCCGGCGGGACCCTCCCATGGGCGACCCCGGCGCCAAGCGGCCGCAGGATTCGCCGCCGGCGCCCCCGTCGGTCGTGGCGCTGATCCGGGAGCAGTGCTCGCACCCCGTGGCGTCGCCGGCCTCGCTGCACCGGCCGCCCGGCTGCCCCTGCCGCGGGCGGCGCGGCGCGCTGCTGCTGCAGAGCTGGACGGCGGACAAGCAGTGGGCGGACGGGGGCGACGCGTGCGCCGAGTGCTACAACGCGCTGGAGCAGGGGCTGCAGTACGTGGACAACCCCGCGGGGGGCGCCGTGGACGCGGCCGTGGTGCGGAACACGGCCCTGCACCCCTGGTCGCACGCCGACGGTAAGTGGGACGCGTCCGCACCGTGTGTGTGTGTGCCAGGGCCACGCAGGGCGTTGAAACGGTCGCCCGATTTCGGCCCCCACAGTGAGCTAGTCGCCAAAGGTCCGCAGTGCATTTATGGAAATAAAGGAAATGAAATCAAATGAAAATAAATATTAAATATGAATATAGTTAATTAATAACGTAATTGAATTGACGATCGCATCTGTTCATTTTAGGGAATAATTGCAATCACAATATCGGGCAAAATAATCTAAATAATATTATCTAAAAATAATCGAAATAAACTATCATTTTTGTCATGATCATGCAGCCCCAGGGGACTGGATGTGTGGTGGGAATGGGAACACTGGAAACAGATTCTCAATCTCTGAACCATTGTTATAGTAAAAGCTGTAATAGGGTTTGGTAAGGGTTGTGCTCCTACATCATTTTAAATGTGTATGCTCGATTGAATGTGTCCAACTGTGGATGCAATACTTTATTGTGGATGTAATACTTTATTGTGGATGTATTACTTTTTTGTGGATGTGTTATTTGTGTGTATCATCTTTTTGGATGATACACAACAGCGTCCTGGATGCTTTATCTTGTAGATATATATGTGTGTATATTTGTCTTTGTTGCCATGCTACCTTCCTGGCCACATTATCTTGGTTGCAGACTTTGTTGCTTTGTCAATATATTATCTTTGTGAAGGCTTTGTTTTTGTGCTTGTTAATGTTTATGTGTGTGTGTCTGCGTGTGTGTATGTCTGTGTGTGTCTGCGTGTGTGTGTGCGTGTGTGTCTGCGCGTATGTCTGCGTGCGTGCATGTCTGAGTGTGTGTGTGTGTGTGTGTCTGTGTGTGTGTGTGCACGCGCTTGTGTGTCTGCGTGTGCGCGTGTCTGTGTGCGCGTGTGTGTCTGCGTGCGTGTGCGTGCGTGCGTGAGTGCGCGCGTGTGTCTCTTGTTTGCAGTGGTGGACATGAGCGTGCTGTCGTCGCAGGAAGTGGTGCGCATGCTGCTGTCCCTGCAGCCCTTCCTGCAGGACGCCATCCAGAAAAAGAAGAGTGGCCGGACCTGGGAGAACATCCAGCACGTGCAGGGCCCGCTCACCTGGCAGCAGTTCCACAAGATGGCCGGGAGGGGCTCGTATGGTGAGTGTGGGTGGGGGGGGGGGGGGGTCCGTTCATACCGCCTTTTTTTTTAGCCATTCATAATCTACATGAATTAGTGCAGAGGCTTTGGGTTACCTAGCTATACCTTCATACTCATTTGCACAGGTCACGTTCATTACTATCAACTTTATCGATTTTGAAGCTGCACTATGTACGTTTTCCAATTAGCGGTCTCTGGTAGTTTATGCAGCTAGATTGGACCAGAATAAAATTATCAATGGAGAATATTCCCTGGATAGATTGACTTGTGTTTTGGCCGTCTAATTCTTGAGAAACTTTCTAGTTCAGCACTTTTTGATTAGATCAAATAGCTGCAGTAGCAAAATGACATAGTCCACGTTTAAATAAATTGTATTTATATTGCCTTTAATCCCAGTAAAGGTCTGAAAGGGCTTCACTGGTCACATGTATGACCACCCCCCCCCCCCTCCCCCCCAAAAAATCAAAGCCCTCTCAAGGGCCTAGGAACACACCAGAGAAGAAACCTATAGGCCTTTCACACATGCAACACACAGCCGGAGATAACCCCTATCAGCCGTGTTCACACACCCTGGAGGCCCTCCGTGTACTTTAGGCGAGGGGTGGAGCCTGGGTGAAGCGCGCAGGAGGCAGGCCGCCACGCAACGACGCATGCATCGTGTTTACAACACGTCGGAGACGGCGGGCGAGACTTCCAAACTCCGTAGCGCTGACTCTTTTGTGCGGCGAATGTCCACACTGCGTTGATTCAGACGTGCCCGTCAGTGTCAACAGAAGGCCGGGGAAAGCAGAAACGAAGATAGGAACGCAAAATACGGGCGAGAAAGAGGAAAGAAAGCAGCTGCACTCGGGTGCTCGCGGGTTCGGCGCCAGTCGCGCGATAGAAACGCCGCGAACACTCGCTCACTCACTCGCCCTCCCGCTCTCTGATTCTCCGGACTTTACACTAGGGGCCCGGACGGGAAAAACTCCGGGTAGAAAAAAAGGACGGCGATTCGGACGTTTGCGTTCACACATACACCCTTCCGGGTATTATCAGGAGAATGTCCGGCCTACAGTGCGTGTGTGAAAGGCCTGCCAGAGAGGAAGACAGACGGGGCAGCATCCCTCCTCCAGTGGTGTTAGGAGGGGGCAGCATGTAATGGCAGCATAAAGCAGCGAACGTAAAGGTCAAGTATTATGAAGTAGTGAGCAAGTAGTAGTTAGTTAACAGCATCGCAGCGCAACCCAAGCAGCTCAGCGGTGATGTCTCTCTTCGGTATGCCTTCGCTCGGTGGATATGGTTTCTGACCCCCCCACCACCTCCACCCCCACCTCCCCCCCCCACCCCCCCCACAGGTTCGGAGGAGTCTCCCGAGCCGCTGCCCATCCCCCCGCTGCTGCTGGGCTACGACCGCCAGCGGGACGTCCTGGCGCTGTCGCCGCTGGCCCTGCCCCTCTGGGACAAGCTGCTGCTGGAGCCCTACGGGGGGCCGAGCGACGTGGCCTACCTGGTGCTCTGCCCCGACAGCCCCCTCATGCTGGCCGGGGCCCGCGCCTTCTTCCAGGAACTCAGCGCCGTCTACGAGGTACGTGCGTCGGGGGGGGGGGGGGGGGGGGGGGTCGCTCAGCCTCTTCACCTCCTTGTTCACCTCCTTGTTCACCTCCTTGTTCACCTCCTTGTTCACCTCCTTGTTCACCTTGTTCCGGTAGAGAATAAACAGGGAGATGTAAATACATGTTTTGTTTGTTTGTTTGTTTGTTTGTGTGTGTGTGTGTGTGTGTGTGTGTGTTGGCCACGCATGTACAGTACAGAGGCTGCTAAAGCCGTAATGTGTAGTCTATTCTTTTGTAATTGTTTTTGTGGTATCTCATTAAATAACGATGTGTGCTTATGTGTCGGCAAAAGCACCACACACAGTTGATGATGTCATGACATGCAGCATGTGAACATCTGTGTGGCTGTCTTCCAAGAGCCTGCTTTGCGTTTAATAATTCGAATTGCGCACGGAGAAAGGTTCTATTGAAGCGTGCCGCCATGATGCTACATCACCACACACCCCTTTCCTTCCAGACCTGCCGGCTGGGGAAGCACCGGCCCCTGTCCAGGGTGTCCCGGACCGGCATAGTGCGTGTGGGGGAGGAGGGGGAGAGGGCCGGCCTGGAGGACCAGCAGCCGGACCAGTGGTTCACGGGACCCTGGGCCGGCCAACACCACAACGACAACCTCAGCAAACTCAATCTCTACGCCTCTGTTTGTAGGCAGCAGCTAGGTGAGCAAGGTGCCATGTGCCAATAAAGGTCCATTTGAATGATCTGTTGGCTACGCTGCGTTTTCTGGTTTCGGATTTTCTTTTTGTCATTTTGTCATGGATTACCTCCCAGGATTCTGTTTCCCTTGTAATTGGACTGCATTTAAATAGCTCTTTTCTGACCTGTGACTACATACAGTGCTCATAGGGGCCTCACATTCACCCATTCATACACACATTCATACACCCATTCATACACACATTCATACACACATTCATACACCAGCGGTGGCGTCAATCATGCCAGGCAACAGCCAGCTCGTCAGGAGCAGTGCCCTGGCCCTGGAGCAAGGCTCTGTCTCAGGGCATCCCCACATTTAGCAAGGAGGAGCCGTGGATCGAACCAGCATCCTTCCTGTTGCAAGACATCTGCTCGACCTCCTTAGAGCCGTCTAAGGAGGCTCTAAATAAAACAAGTGTTGTTTTATTCTCATTATTGATTTGATCCCTCTGTATTGCCCATGTTGACGTCACTAACCTTCAATGTAACTGGAGTTCCCTGCAAGAACCTCAATCTATAACTAGAATCATGGATCTAAGGTTGTGTAATCTCTATTCCATGAACTTTGTTCTTCTATCCAGCTCCTCAGTTGTCAGCCTTACCTTTGGACAGCAGTCTCCTGTTGCCCCCCAACCAACCGCCCCCCACCGCCGCTACCACCCAGCCCCCGGCGTCCTCCGGCCAGCAGCCCCCAGGGGCCCCAGACGGAGAGCAGGCCCCTGGGGCCATCAGCTCAGGAACTACCCCGGCCCCGTCAGGCAACAGGAGCCAGACGGGGGAGGCAATGCAGGGAGGGCCCCCACCTCCTCCTTCTTCTTCCTCCTCTTCCTCCTCAGCACCAGCCAACACACCAGCAGAACCCCCAGAACTGTAGGAACCCAAATCCTCCTCTAAGAACATGTCCAAGGGTTAGGGTCTAACGCTAGGACATGGTAGTGCTGCTCTGCACACTGTGCAGTTGTTTATTGATGTTATATTTTTTTTAAGTATAATTTTGTAGTTAGTCAAATTTCTATGATATACTTTGATTGTTCTCAGCCTTACTGGTAAGTCGCTTTGGATAAGGTGTTTGCTTAGTGACTCAATGTAAATGTACATAATACTGTATTCACACTTATCAAAACCATGTAGTTTGTGTATAGTATAGAGAAAAGGATTTCATATCTGAACTGGGTATGGTTCAGTTCAGTTTCAGTTGAAATTCTTTACTTGGTGACTCCAGGCAGCAACAAAGAATACAGTAAAGAATACAGTAAAGACTACAGTAAGGAATGCAACAAAGAGTACAGTAAAGAATACAGTAAAGAATACAGTAAGGAATGCAACAAAGAGTACAGTAAAGAATACAGTAAAGAATACAGTAAGGAATGCAACAAAGAGTACAGTAAAGAATACTAGGAAACAGCTTCATCTAAAAACCAGATGAACCCTACCACAAACTGGGCAGGACTACAAACTCCACTGTTACATAAACAATGAAGTAAAAGAAGCAAACATGATACGATTGTGGTTTTAGCTGCACACTAAATCACGGACTAAATAGAATGATTGGTGAGTTAAGTTTTACAGTACAGTCCTGGGAAACAGGAGGCACATGGGGATACAATAATTGGCAGTTATGTTTTGTGCTTCCAGATGATTGGCGGGTTTTTTTGTTTAGTTTTTTCACAATGAACAGCACGTCACAAAGTTACACATTTCACAAATTGTCAACCAGAAAATATGCATTATTTCATATATACACACACATACACACAGCACTACTTGCTACTTATTGTTATTTATCATTACATACTTTGTTATTGATCTTGTATTGATGCTGCTATGTGACCGTTGAGTATCCAAGCCTAAGCATTTTACTCTTGCGTACTTGTAGGTTAAGATGTAACAAAAGCAACTCTGATTCTGATTCACTATTCAGAAGTATGTCGAGTGTAATTCCCTTTTGTGCGTTGTGTCATATGTTCTCTTCCAGGACCCCTGAGCAAGCGAGGATAGGTATCCCCACGCTGGGGGAGTCGGTGGACAGTCTCACCCACCCGCCCGCCATCGTCATCTACATCGTGGACCCCTTCCTGTGCTCCAGCGGAGCAGGGGACGGGGGAGGCGGGGGCCAGGAGGACGAAGGAGAGGAGATGGAGCCAGGCGGCATCTGGCTGCTGGGGCTCCTGCGATGCTACACGGAGATGCTCAAGTTGCTGCCCGAGACCATCCGCCCGGCGCTGGTGCTACAGGTACAGACTGGGCACGCCCGGCGCTGGTGCTACAGGTACAGACTGGGCACGCCCGGCGCTGGTGCTACAGGTACAGACTGGGCACTGCCCGGCGCTGGTGCTACAGGTACAGACTGGGCACGCCCGGCGCTGGTGCTACAGGTACAGACTGGGCACGCCCGGCGCTGGTGCTACAGGTACAGACTGGGCACGCCCGGCGCTGGTGCTACAGGTACAGACTGGGCACGCCCGGCGCTGGTGCTACAGGTACAGACTGGGACGTCCGCACGTTCCATCACAGCAGGGGGCGCTGTGCATGAGACGCGTTGAAGTACGTCTGAAGAAGTGGGGTCGCTTGTAGTGGGGGGGGGGGGGGGGGGGGGGGGGGGGGGGGGGGGGGGGGGGGGGGGGGGGTCTAGACTTTTCTATGCACTTAGACTTTCACAACAACAGATGCCCCCCCCCCCCCCCCACACCACCACATATCTGTGGTGACCGTGTGTGAACATAGTGTGAACATGGAAAATGGAACTTCGCATACATTTGAATGCAGATTATGAAATACTGGACAGGAATATTTTATCTACTTCAATGTCCTTGCAGTAGACCCTAAAATTGTTGGAAAGACAAGGATTGTGGACCCCCCCCCCCCCACCCCCCACCCTCACTGTTTTGTGTAGTTTGTACCTCAAAGTGCAAAGCTGGCACTCAATCGTCACACTCTGTATCTTTTGAATGTGCGTGTATGCATTCAGCACCGTGTGCTGCGTTTAAATGGGACCCCCGTGAATGTCCTTTCTGTTGTCCTTCCCCTCCCCCCCCCCCACCCCCACCCCCACCCCCCAGGTGGTGCCGTGCCAGAACCTGCTGCAGCCCGCCAGCGGGGAGGGCCGCTTGTACCTCCAGCAGCTGCGCTCCCTGGCCTTCTCCTGCTACGCCCAGTGCCGGCGCGTGCTGCCCCAGCACACACACGTCAGGTCGCTGACGGGCTTCGGACCCGTGGCCACGATCAACTCCGTGCTCAAGAGTTCAGAGGTAGGGGGACGGGGAGGGATGGAAATGGAATGGCGATCAATATCACAAACCCCACCCAGAGGTGTATTATTTTTTTACTTTTATTTTAGAATGTAAATATTATGTGAATGAAGAGTTGTGTTGTTTTTGTGTGAAATTGCTCGAAAATAGGGGACTTGTACGTATTGTGTTGTCACAAACTGGATTAACGTAACACCAGATGGGGCATGTTCCTACATCTTAATCCTACATTTGGATGTGCATGGATGTGTGAAAGTGTGAGATGTACTGTATGGTAGGCTACTAATGTCACATGGGATCGAACACCACTTAATAACATAGATGATTAAAATAGTTCATCTAACCCAATCTAATGTCATGCAATGTAATGTAGCATCATCTAATTGAATATATTGGCCCTTAATGCCTTCATCCCTCTCCTCCCTCCTCCCTCCTTCCCCCCTTCCCTCTTCTCCCCAGCACCCCAGGCCTGTGCAGCTGTACTCCCCCCTCTTCATCCTGGGACCCCCGCGGCCCAAGCAGCCAGAGCCTGGGGAGGTGTGGGCGGAGGTCCCTCCCAAGTACAACGTGCTGTTCGTGGGTTATTGCCTATCCCATGACCAGCGCTGCATCCTGGTATCCTGCACCGACCAGCAGGGGGAGCTGCTGGAGACCTGCGTCATCAACATTGACGTCCCCAACAGGTGAGGGGTTAACGTTTAACCATTCAGCGCCTTCCTGTGCAACACAGGAACAGGAACGAAGAAAACAATAATTTGAACTAAACTATTCACAGTTTCCCATTAGCAGCCTCTAGTGGCCTGAGCTGTAGCTACAGTTACTGGCCTGAGTTTCCCATGGTGGGGGGGGGGGGGGGGGGGGGGGGGGGGGGGGGGGGGGGGGGGGGGGGGGGGGGGGGGGGGGGGGGGGGGGGGGGGGGTGGGGGGGGGGGGGGGGGGGGGGGGGGGGGGGGGGGCACACTAGAAAGCACTTTATTCTTCAGAAGCTTTCTAGTTCAGATATTTTTTTATGGACTAGCTTTTATATTTTTTTGTCTACAAAATGTATATATATATATTACAATATGTATTTTCTATATTGTAATATAGAATATATATATATATATACACAATATTTTAGAATATACTTTGATAGTATATATAAACTAAATATATTCTAAAATATTGTATATATATATCATAAAATATTGAATAATCATAAATATAATGTAATTTAGTTAAATAAAATGAATGCATGTACTTTGACAAAGAGAGACAAATCTCTAACCCGTCTGCCTCATCAAAGTGTGTTGATGTGTTGTGTGCCCCCTGCTGTGTGATGCAGAGCACGGCAGCCCAAGGTCTCCCCCAGGAAGGTGGGGCTGCAGAAGCTGTGGGAGTGGTGTGTGGGCCTCATCCAGATGAGCTCCATGCCATGGAGGCTCGTGATTGGTCGACTGGGTAGGCTGGGGCACGGAGAGCTGAAAGGTAATCAGGACACAAATATTTACATTTTAGTTTTAAAAGAATAGTTTAAAAAGTATGTTTTGTCATGGTTTTGATATATAACTTTATATACTTTACAGGAGTGTCAAATTCAAACCTACCATGCCATGCTGAGGGTTGTGACTAAAATCAGACATTTATTACAATGATTCTTTTTTTTTGTTGAAGAAATATAAGTAGGCTAGTAACTGTATTAAATAAAATAATATTGCATGCATGCAAAGTTCAAATATTATAGTTTGTCCATGTTTGTGGGTAACTTATCAGAAAAACAGATTAATAAAGTTAAATAGTATTTATCATGTGCTGAACAATGTTTTTGTGTAAAATGATAATTGCAAAGTTAAACAAAACCCATTTGGATCACGGTACTACTGTCTTTCACAAAACAACAAATAAGGTCATGGTATTCAGCAAAACTGTTTGATAAAGCAAAATACTCAATGCAACAAGTTGTGTCTCAAATTGCATGGCTTACTTTGGAAACTTGAACGGGCACAACAATAGGGCATTTAATGCCAAACTTAAGCAAAACAAGCACTGTGCTTTCTTTTGAGTTAAACTCTTACCACTGTGCACTCTTGTCTATTCTAGGCATAATGTCCTTTGCTATGGCCACTTTCAATACCGAGAACAGACGCTGGTCTGGGAGGTGGGATCTGTGGGGTCTCTTGTTCAGTTTCAACGTTGTCAACATCCGTCCGCAGGAGTAGGTGCTTCCGAACGTAGGAACGATGCGTGCGGCGTGAAGGCGGAGCTGTGTTATTGATTCAGGGAGCGGAGGTGCAAACTCAGCAAACGTTTCGAGCCTGGAGTTTTACATTCAGGGTGTTGAGGTGCTCTGTCGCGTCGCACGTAAACGCCGAGTCTCTCGTCCACTGCTCACCCTCAGGCTCGGGGGGGATGACCTTTTGCTCGATTTCCCA
>JACYXH010000494.1:255000-468206 GCA_026745465.1 Lota lota | reverse complement strand
CAGAGACCCAGAGACCCAGAGACCCAGAGCCCAGGGAGGCAGACCGTTTTGCGGCGGTCTCCCCGCCAGCGTGGAAAGGCAGCCCTGGGTGGCTCTCGCTCCAAAGCCTGTTTGTGGATGAAAGTGTAGCCGCCCTGGGGTCCGCTCGCACAGAGAGACGAGGGCAGTGATTAAGGGGGCGCAGGAGCACGGCGGCCCTTTAATTTGGGGGGCTGGGTTGGGAACGGGGGGTGGCCGTGGTTGGGGTTGTGGTGGCGGTGGCGGTGGCGGTGGGGGTGTATCTGTAGCCAGACAATGGCGATTACCTTCCTCTTTATCTGGCGGAGAGGAGGCTTTGAGCGAGCAATCTGAGGAGCGGAGGAAATGGCACGACACGGGATTAGTGGCACAACAGGACGGTAAATTAAATGTTGGAGATGAAAGAATGAGGCTCTGACATGCATCAATAGAGAGCATTCGCCGGTTCTAATAACAGCGGCCCAGAGAAATACCTGTAGAGATTAGTGTGTGTGTGAGCGGCAGCGAGAGGGAGGAAAGATACACATTACAATAAATGACTTTGGACGCCTTTTGTCATGTGACAACCCTCATGGGGGCGGTGAATGAGGAGTGTGTGTTTCTGATCATCAATGAAACAAAACAAAAACAAATGTGTGTGTGTGTGTGTGTGTGTGTGTGTGTGGACACCTGGATGTGGGTGGATGTGTGTCAAGCCAATATGAATGTTGGCTTGTGAATATGTCTTTGGGTGATCATCGGTGTGTGTGTTTGATATTGTGTGTGTGAGTGTGTGTGTGTGTGTGTGTTTGATTGTGTGTGTGTGTGTGTGTGTGTGTGTGTGTGGTGTGTGTGTGTGTGTGTGTGTGTGTGTGGTGTGTGTGTGTGTGTGTGTGTGTGTGTGTGTGTGTGTGTGTGTGTGTGTGTGTGTGTGTGTGTGTGTGTGTGTGTGTGTGTGAGAGTGAAGGTATACCAGCAAGTTAATCACAAAAAAGCAGAAATGTACTGAAAGCATTCATGTAAGAGAATTTACAGCTAATGGCATAATCAATATTGCCTGTAGCTCGTTTAGGACAGATGAAAGTCGCACCACTCAAACGGACTGCGATTGCATTTTTAATCGCTTAAGAGGACGTTGTAATGCTGGGAAGAGATGTTGTGTTTGCTGGAGCTCAGCCAATTTAGGTTGTCACTCCCGATGCTACACTATAGGTTAGAGTACCACTGCATTGGCGCTCTTAAGAATATAATTTGATAAACAATTTGAAAGACCTTTAGCATTATTGAACAGGCATTCAACGGATTGTGCAATAAACCACAAATGCATTACAGAAAATATAAGACCGTGAAAGTCATCATTTCATTAGGAAACATTCAAATGAGTAGAAATAAACTATAAACAAGCATGCATTACCATCCATTGTCCTGATTGACAGGAATTATATATACATATATAAATACAAGACAATTAAATATATAAGGGAAAACCATTGGTGAAAGATACAAATCGAAGGAACAGAGGGAAAGAAGGAAGAAAGGAGAAGGAATGATGAATGGAGAGTGTGATACACTGGTGACAGCTGAGCGAAAGACTCAGATAGAACAGGTCCTGAATGATTCAATCAAAGAGTAGCTTTATCTGGGTTATTACTATACTAAAGCAGCAAGATGAAGAGGTTTTTTTGTGCCTTAATCTCAGTTACAATAGATGGGAACAAAGCCACACTTACAAGCACTATCAGCCCCAAATATCAAATCAGCTCTAGCTGGCCCTAATCCTGCCAAACAACATTGTTGATTCATTGGACCTGTGGTCAGGCACATACACAGCCTTGTGTCCAGAGAAACACACACTGACGTGCACATGCACACACACACATGCACACACACCACACAACCAAGGATGTACTAAACACACGCATACACCTTTCTACATGGGCATGCACGTTCACATAGAATTTACTTTTTCGTATGGACCTTCGTCCACACGTATGTCACCTTTCTGTTTTGTCTTCTGGGTTTTTGTTACATCGATGGATAAGACAAGTATAAGCCGGTCATTGTGCTCTGACTTGAATCACATGGTTAGAGATAACAATCTCAATGTACCTGAATGTGAGGAGACCGTTTCATAACACCACGATGATACCTGGATGATTAACCTGCTCTTGTCAGGCTCTCCTCACCTATGATGTGTAGACTGCTGTTTGCATCTGAAGTATTACAAGGACACGGAGTAGGGCCACAGGCATTTGTATGCTTAGTTTAATTCAACATAACAATTCACTTTTTTGCTCTTAACTCTCAACTCACAAGCACGTTGCGCTGTGGGAGCTCTTCGTGGTGGAGCTTGCGTTTGGTTTACATTTGGTCCGCGGTTCGATCCCAATTAGTCTGAATCGTGTCCTACCCAAAAAGCACAATTTTGTCTTGTCAAATTCTGTGCAACGAATATGCAGCCCCATTGTCTTTGCCTCTCTGCCTCTCTCTCTCACACACACATACACACACACAAACATGCAAGCGCGCGCACACACACACACACACACACACACACACACACATTTGCTGAAGCAGAGAAAATATTTACATGGCATCTCTCCAATTTTAGACTCATCATTTCTGACACCATCTTCTCATTGGATGTGGACATGTTCTGTTGAAGGTAACAGCACTGAAAGCAGAAGTACAACATTAACCATGATTGCTTTTTGGGGGGGGAAAGCAATTTTGAAATGAATGTGTCCTCCATACGTTAAAAAGTGGACAGTGATGTGGATGCACTCTTTTGTCTCCGGCAGAGAACTTAAAAAAAAAAACATAAACCCAGATTACTTTACCAACCGGCACCAGCCGATTTCTGCAGCATTTCCATGACAGCAGAACGACACACACAGCACAGTTGGCGACTGTCGAACGAGGGAAGGTCCTGTCCACGCTGCAGCGACTGCAGCGGTGGAAATGTCCTTGCTCAGGATGGCACTTGGCAGAGGGAAAAGGACACTGCCAACTTCATTATCCCACAGAAAACAGGGTAATTATTGTATTTGTTAGCAACAAATCAGAGCACAACAGACTGCATGTCCCTGTCCTGTTTTGAGCATCTTAATTACATGTCCCCATCCCCACCACCACCACTCCCTCTGCATCCCTTCCCCTCCCTCTGTTGTTGTTGCTGCTGCTGCTGCTGCTGCTGTTGTTTTGCATATAAAAGGAAACGGCTAATTGTCTCGGCTATAAATATGCGCCATGCAATTAGCGCCCTGGCCCGTATTATCACCTCGCTGTTTGGTGTGCGCCGCTGACGACCACACCGCTAGATTCTCCCCATCTAAGGGAGGTTTGATGGTAGTGCGCAGCCTTTGTTTCCCACCACACGTGACAGTGTCTCAACTGTCGTCTCACCCCTCCGCCTGGAGGCGAGGGGGAATGCACCTTGACGCCCAGTCAGGTCAAGTCATTCATGGTGGGGTGAGGCGCTGCAAGAACGCCGCATGGAGGACACCATGGATGAAGATGGATGGAGAGGTGGGTGGTGTTGTGTTGGGTGCTCACAGTACTGAAGGGCTGAAGTGTGGCCAGTGAAAAACGGAAGACTTATTGGTGCATGAAGGTGCATAAAGAAGGAGCCAAACCGCTGTTTAGAACCTACAGACTAAGAAATGCTAAAAAGGGAAACTTGGGGAACATTTATCAGGCCACTGAAACAGCATCTGATAAGAGGGCCTTGAGAAAGGCATGGGTAGGGAATGAAAAAAAAGACCGGCTCGAAAGGCCAAAGAACGTGGCCATTCTCCTCCACCTCACCTAAAATCAAAGGAAAAGGGGGAGGCGGGATAGGAGAGAGGTGGAGAGGAGAGCAAGCGGACGGGGTATGGGAGCCTTCACGGATGATTGCAGCCCAGTTTGAGCTGCTAAAGCGCAGACATGAACCGCTTTCATCTCCCTTCGGGGTCACTGTCCATGGAGGGAAAACGCCTGTCATCTCGATCTGGCTTGCTCAAACCGAGCTTCTCAGCTCCTGCAGCTTCCCACAGAACTGAGCCATGCCCCCCCTTGGGCCAGATCCATCCACCCCAGCAGGAGAAACATCACCACCCAACCCTCTCAGAAGGCCCCACCATTCAACCCTTGGAACCAGATGCATGGAGAGAGTAACAGGGAGTTCTGTTATCCTTTAAAGTGAGTGGGGAACCAAAATGAGAGAGAGAGAGAGAGAGAGAGAGAGAGAGAGAGAGAGAGAGAGAGAGAGAGCAAATAAAGGTGGAAGAGCGGGGCTGAGATGTATTGAGACTGACCCCAATCGGTGTAGAGAGGCTGGCTGGAGCCTGGAGGCTCGTTAGTGGTAGGATCCTTGGGCTCCTAATTGGGAGGGCTGGGGCCCGGTGGTCTGAGAGGGGAGAGGGCCCTGAGTGCTGTCTTTGGAGAGGGGATAAAGGGGGGTGGGAGTCGGTGGTGAAAGGAGGGGGGGCTTTCCAAGTCACATGAAAGTTTCTGGGGATGAATGTAGCGTAATTAGATCAATAAGTAGCTTAATTTATCGCAACAGAGGATATCAGCAACTCCACGTTAGAGGCAGGCCAGAAGATTAGTCCTGATCGGCGTTTCCAAAACACGATTAGCCCTCCCGGCACAAAGACCAGGCTCTTTCACAGGTTCCAACCACAAGGGCCGGGATTAGACAAACATGGTGAACAATCAGCGCTGGGTACGCTCCCCTCAAGTCTGCCCAGCCAGGGGGCCAGCGCAACCTTTGGCCCCCCTCCCTGGCCTGCTCACAACACTGATCAATTAGACCATTGTAGGGTCAATTAAAGTGAAGAGAGGCTAGACCAACAGAAGACCTTTTGCCTGACCGTCCAGGTTTGAAACCCACTGTACCTCAACACACTCACCGTGCACCCCGAGTGCTCACTTTATTACCTCTCTTCTAAACCATCTGTTCGTTTGATATCCGTTATGTGCTTAGCTCTAAATACATTTAACCTATTTCAGACTTGAGATCATAGGTAATAGATGTGTTTAGGTTTCTTTATTTTATATCCATTAGGTCATGGCCATGTAATAATCACTTCTCTGGGTTTGGGGGCCGCTAGTCTGCTGGGTTTCCCAGGAGCCCCGGGGATGCACAGCATCATTGCTAATTGATTGTCCCTTAGAATGTCCTCAAGAATGCCAATAAAGACCCCAGCATTTGCTCATTCCATCCCCAGCCTCGTGAATCGTGAATGCAGCCGTTTTTTTTTTTTTTTATACACAAAGCTTTCAGATCCCTTGATCCTCTACATCCTTCTACATCCAGCTTCCTGATCCCGGGGGGGGGGGGGGGGGGGGGGGGGGGGGGGGGGGGGGGGGGGGGGGGGGGGGAGTAGTGGGGAGTAGAAGAAGAAAGAAAACCCCAATGGGCATAGAGCCAAGATGTTTGCAGTGGAGCCAATCGACACTGGAGAGGTTGCAGGTGTCAGGGTTTCCCAAAAATGAAGCAAGTGCGTATTGGAAGTGTCCCTTTGTCAAAGAAAGGTTGTACACAGATGTTGGGGCATTCTTGAGCTGTTAGTGAGTCACTCAGACTTCAACTTGCAGTTACCTAGCTAGCGAGATAGCGTTAGGGTAGGGAAAGAGAGACTGGCCATCTTATCTCCGACTACAAGCCGTACTTGTACGAGATCAATCCAAATATGGTCAACACTTCCTGAATGTATAACGTTTAATAAACACACCAAATATCCCTTCACGATATCATCTTGACAATGTGAGCCATAAAGACGGTGGATTTCTTTTTGTCAAGGGTACTAACACTGATAAATAATCAATCACCAATATAGACCTGGCTTCCCACCTTATGTTTATCAATTGCACCTTGCAGAGAGAGTCCTTTGTTTACCCTTGGGCAGCCAGTAACTTCTACATGTCCCTCTGCGTGAAGGCCTCTGGGGGCCTATTATCCTGTGTGACTATGCAGCTCCATGTAGTGGTGAAATGGGGCGTCTGAGAGTCAACATACAGACACCTACAGACTCAGTATGCTAGCGGCGGCCTCACCAGGACACAACCAAGCCATTTTGTCCATGCAGCTCACTGTAGTGAAGCTCTATCTGCCGTTAGGATAGTACAACCTACGTAGAACACCATAGTTTCCATGTTTTACCACAGGTACTGTTATTTACCTTGTGTATTCTTACATAGCGTTTGTGTCTTAGCAATAGGAACACTCATAGCTGTTGCTAGCCTGTCTCCAGTGAACGCACGCTGCAGAATTCTGTTCAGTAGATAGTAACTGTAGCTTCTGCTGACATAATATCCTATTACATTGTATATTAGCTCAGCCACTTCTTCATCCACTGCCATCCACTGACAAAACGTCTAATTCCTCCGAACTCTTTCTAATTCTCATTATCTGAACTAGTCCTTCGAGCAGAAATCAAGCTTGCTCAGACATTTTGTTAAGTGGTGTCTTGACCTCAAAAATCCCTTGGTGGCATCAGATTGGAAGATTTAGGAATTGAATAGAGATGATGGGAAGACTTACCTAAAGAAGAACCTCCTGCATGGACGAAGAGGACAGACCCCCGGTGATGAAGATCTGGTCATCCAGATTTCATGAGGTGCAGAGAAGCTTCACATTGCTGCTAACCTTTATTACATTGTCAGTAACTTTGAAACCCTGACTCCACAGACTTCAAAAGACAAAAAGTCGAGCAAAATAGGATGGATTAGACCACATAGACCTCAAGGACAGACCAATCACAGCCTTGACCAATATCTGGTCTCCAGGATGGGCTCTCCTCATACATCCCTCCACACCCAAACTCAAACTCACAGTCATGGCACTTGTTAAGCCAGCAGCTGTTCGACTACTGTATTTGTGGCGAAACAAATGTCGGCTCTCCGGCAAACGAGGGAAAAACAAACAAACCCTGAGCTCAATCAAGCAATGTGCTATGTGTGGCTTTCAGCGCGCCCTGCCTCGCTCCGCCAGCTAGCCCTGCCGCAAGCCTTCACCGCACAGCAAATTAGAAGCCCCCGCCATCAGGCAGACAGCTGGCGGCCGTCCCCCGGGATGCCAATTAAGTTTGTAAAACATTTAGACAACAAAACTGTACAAGACACACCAAAACTATATATCTTCCCGCGGAGGCAATCGTCCCTGCGATTCCCAGCGGTCCTCACAATGACCCTCGTCCCCCCCCCCCCCCCCCCCCCCCCCCCCCATCTGCAAGCGCCTCGAGGAAATACCAACCGCAACGCAGTCAGGCCCCAGAGAGCGGCAAATATGCTCGGAGAAATACATGAATACCAAATCAAAGCTATTGATTTACCCCGGTAATTGTTGTTTTAAGCAAATTAAGAGATGATGTTTAATTAATGGATACTCCGGAAGACGGCAGCGACAGGCCATTACCGATTCAACATTATCCGTGTGGGGGGGGGGGGGGGGGGGGGGGGGGGGGGTTACAGACTGTCGTCTATAGGACTCCACTTCTTTTAATGGGAGACCGTGCTTTTGACAAGCCAAAGCAATTTGAGGCAAACAGAGGCCCTGGAACCGGAGCAGCGAGCAAGGCTGGAGCAGAAGGGGTCGTTGAGCCGCCGCGCCCCACACAGCGCTGTAGGAAGCCGAACCGTGGAGGAACATTTCAAAGTCCCTAACCTGATGAAGTCGCCCTGCCTAGCACGTACTGAAGTAGTAACTTGACGTTTTTGACCCCCACCCCCCCTCTTCAAGAAAAGAAGAAGAAGAAAAAAGTTACGGGATTAGAATAACACCTAAGTAGCTTTTAGAACATTTGACTCTTAAGCAAGAAAGGGAATATGGCTGCCCTAGGCAGGATAGCGACCCACGCACTCTCTGCTGGACCAGCAGAGAGGGGGTAGGGGTAGGCTATTGCTACTACACCACCCGCCTCCTGGAGGCCCACTCGGGATTTGGTTTCGCGTTTCACGCAACGGGAAAGTGACAGACGCAGTGACAGCACACGTACCTCATTAGGACGGGATCTAAAACCAGCTCCTGTGGCGTCAGTACATGAATACAGGAACTATTAGTCCCCGCCCACAGCCACCAGTGCATGCTCAGGGCACCTTAATCAATGTTAATTAGCCGAGCGGTGATTCATGTTAGAGCTAAATGAAGTTATTCCATCGCGAGCCGTGAGTTCCTTTGAAGATCGTTCATTGTGTCAACATCCGCCTGTTTGATTTTCTTTAAGACAATATTGTAACAGAGAGAAAGAGAGAGAGAGAGAGAGAGAGAGAGAGAGAGAGAGAGAGAGAGAGAGAGAGAGAGAGAGAGAGAGAGAGAGAGAGAGAGAGAGAGAGAGAGAGGTGACAGGAGATAGGCAAACACGCAGGGCCATGGTACATCGGTCTCTCATGAACCAAATAAGCCACACACACACACACACACACACACACACAGGGCCTTATTTGCAGATTCATCATTGAGGTGGGCTGTCACGTTTCATTTATTTTAATAGGACAGAAGCTTTCCTCACTGAGGAGAGGTTGATTTAAAGACAACACCCGTCTTTACATTTGTATTTTATTTGAAAGATAATAACGTTGAGAACTCAAATGTACACAGAAGCTACGGGCTTACGTAGAGTGTGAGAGAGAGTGAGCGGCACCGTGTTTTCCTGTGTACAATTCTAAAAGACGCCATGTCTGCACTGTCATTATTGCAGTGAATGCTACGACGGTAAACCGAGGCTCTGGTCTCAGAAACGAAGCGCAACATGGCTCATTTCTGCCAGACACAACACACATCAGGAGACTCAGCAGTGTCTGACAAGCTTTGCTCGTGTTTTGGATTGTTTTATTTTTTTTTACCTTAATTCTTTTTTTCTCCTGCGTGGTTTGATCTCGTGCACCTCGAGTAGGGTCGCGATTCTTTCCAGCTTGACGAGCAGCGCTGCAACACAGGCCTTGTCCGCTGCTGTCAGGGCCCTGATGGAAAAATCCCATTCTCTCTGGTCACTGTTCATTTCAGTAAAGGCGGTGATAATGATAAACACGTTCATAGGCTGTCTATGTCTAGTGAACGGTGGACTTGCCCAATGGATGTTTAACCTGCAATAGAGAACGTGACGTGCACCTACATCACCAAGACAAATTCCTTGTATGTTTAAAAAAACGTACTTGGCAATAAAGCTTTTCTGATTCTGATTCTGATTCTGGAGGCCGCGCATTACCCACCAGCCCGTCTCTGCTGTAAAGCAGCGGCACCGGTCAATGGACCGAGCGGCTTCGCGGTCCACATCTCTGTTCGCCAGTGCGCTCCCCGTTTGACCCTTTTCCCCACCGAGGGACAAATGAGGCAGAGAGACGCTTCACTCGCGTCCCCTATCCGATGACCTCTCGCCTTCGCCCCACTCGCCCAAACGGTGACGCCAGCGGCAGCGTCAGAATGCTCGTACCACACACCGATCCCAGTCTAGTAGGTGATCTTCTCCATGCGCTCTTGGCTGAGTGGACCGGGGTTCAGTCTGTTGAAATGCACACCGGGAAGCTCGGCGACCGCTGGCGCTGATGACGCCGACAAAGGAACGGTTGTCATTTTCCCTGCACGAAGTGTACCTTCAAACGCACGGATGTGGCGTGGCTGCTTTCTGAAGCCTCACCTCTGAGCCTGTTGTCAATATGCACAGCCGGTGCTAATCACCCTTAACCTGGCATCACAGGGCATCTCCCTCTTTTCTGCTGCCCTCCGACAATTTAAACATCATTTTAACATAATGGCAGGAGTTTTATCAGCCAAGTGACTGCAGCCTCCGCCAGTATAACCGCAACTAATGGGATCTAATCTTTACAATAAGGGGCATTAATATATATGCAGATCAGCGGAAGCCACTGCTCTGCTGTCACACACACACCCCAGAGAGACAGAGACACTCTCTTTCTCTCTCTCACCCACACACACCCACACACACCCACACACACACACACACACACACACACACACACCCAGAGACAGAGACACTCTCTTTCTCTCTCTCACCCCCACACCCACACACACACACACACACCCACCCACACACACACACACCCACACACCCACACACCCACACACACACACACCCACACACACACACACACACACACACACACACACACACACCCACCCACCCACACACACACACCACACACCCACACACCCACACACACACACACACACACACACACACACAGGGCTAGAATGTGTCATCTGGACTGCATGTGTCACTTAGCCCTTAATTACGGTCCACTTGTCCAAAATGTAAATATGTAGTTTTCTCCGCGTTGCGTAGCATGTGTGTTTGAACAGGGCTGTGCTTGTTACTACGGGAGGAAAAAGGACACCACCGCCACCCCCCACCCATCACCCGTTCTATAAGGCTCACTCGCGGAGGTAGTGGAGGCGGAGGGGAGGGGGTTAAGTCATTGAGGTTGGGGCAGTTGAGGATTGCAGGTTGGCTGGACAAAGCCACTCTGTGCATTGTTGGGTGGTAGGGGATTAGGTCTCTCTGGGCTGCAGAATTTGCCTTCTAATTAAAAGGGATAAGAGTTAGAAAACTAGAGAGGAGGGAGAGGGAGAGGGGGGGCACTGCTACTACTGTAGGCCAGAGGGTCGGGGGTAGAAACGCTGAAAGAGAGGACTCGAGGTTTGGGTCACCGTGCTTGATCCCATGACGGGGGCAAAGAGTTACGGAGGGCTTTTAGTCAGCTGCTCGGGGATGCATTTTGCCTCCTTTTCGCCAGTGGGGTCATACCGTGCCTGGAGGATACGGCAATGACAAAACATGGCGTTCAGGTCGGTGCGGTACAATGCGACTGATCAAAACAGGCGTTATTTAATCGATCAGCGGATAGGACAGACGGAAAAGGTGCTCTGGCAGGGGATCTCAGAGCACGCACAGAGCTCGCACGACCCCGCTGGCAACGGCCGTATGTTCTGCTTATTTGTTTTATGGTACACCGTTACCCAGCATTCAAGTGGATCCCAAAACCAAAGGAAGGCCGCAGCTCCCAACATATGCGACACAGTGAATGGCTGAGAGACCACTTGGGTGTGTGACGAGTGAAGCAGCAGCTTTGCAGGCCCTGCCTTACTGGTCCTGGTTGGGGGGGCCCCTTCGTGTGTATGTGTGTGTGTGTGTGAGCCCAGCTCATCTCTCAGTAGTGGGCTCAGCCCTCTGGGGCCAGCATGCGCCTGTTTTGTTTCTCTGTCCTCCGGCAGGGGTCCCGCACCCCTCCGGCCCCCCCCCTGTGTGGGGAGCCCCTGGTTTTAAGCACACACACACACACACACACACACACACATACACACACTGCTTATTTTCCCCTGAGCCCTAGGAGGTTAACGACATGTCAGCGGAGAACAGGACCACTCGCCTCCACCCCCCCAACATCCCACCCCCACCCACATACACTCAACACACAAACACACACACAAACACACATACACTCAACACACAAACACACACACACATTCCCTCAACACACACAAACACACACACACATACACACACACAACACAAACACACCCACATACACTCAACACACAAACACACACACAAACACACATACACTCAACACACAAACACACCCACATACACTCAACACACAAACACACACACACACACACCCACATACACTCAACACACAAATACACACACACACACATACACTCAACACACACACACACATTCACACACAATCCCACCAACACTCCTCCTCTTCGTCTGCTAATCAACATTTAACATCTTCCATGGTCATCGACTCCATCCCAAACACAATCCCACATGTAGTGTCTGGTTGCTGAAGCACTTCTTTCCTTACACCCCCCCCCCCCCCCCCCACCCACCCACCCACCCACCCACACACACATAACCCCCACCCTCCCCATAGCTCACCTTTTACTCCAAGGCAATCCGATTCCTCTTCGGAGTGTGTGACGGGAGGGGGAGGTGGAGGGGGTGGGGATCCTTCATCTCCTCACTGATCAAGAGTATGCCCCCCCCCCCCCCCCCCACTCCCTCTGTTCAGCAGGTCCAGGGATGAGCAGGTACATATTTGGGGGGGAGAGGAAGGAGGAGGAGGAGGAGGAGGGGCAGCCTGTAGTGAAAGAATCTACGCTGAGCCAAGGAGAAGATTAAACGCTGGCTGCCCCCACATCCCCCCCACCACCATCACCACCAATCCAACCACCACCACCACCACTATCACCACCAATCCAACCACCCCCACCACTATTACCACCATCCCAACCACTATCACCACCATCCCAACCAATCCAACCACCACCACCACCACTATCACCACCAATCCAACCACCACCACCACTATTACCACCATCCCAACCACTATCACCACCATCCCAACCACCATCACCACCAATCCAACCACCACCACCACCATCACCACCAATCCAACCACCACCACCACCAATCCAACCACCACCACCACTATCACCATCATCCCAACCACCATCACCACCAATCCAACCACCCCCACCATTATTACCACCATCCCAACCACTATCACCACCATCCCAACCACCATCACCACCAATCCAACCACCACCACTATCACCACCAGCCCAACCACCATCACCCCCAATCCAACCACCACCACCATCACCACCATCTCAACCACCATCACCACCAATCCAGCCACCACCACCACCATCACCACCACCACCACCACCATCCCAACCACCATCATCACCAATCCAGCCACCACCACCACCACCACCACCACCACCACAGCCATCACCCCCACCATCACCCCCCCCCACCTCTGACCAACACTATCCGCCCAACACTCACTTCTACTTCACTGTTACCCCGGGGGGGGGAGGGGGGGGGGCCAGGGCACAGTGGAGAGCAGAGCCAACTTGTCATCATAGCAGGACGAGCACATTCAACCGTGTCCCCGGACCCTCCCATCTTATTCCAGACCCTCTGTTGCCCCTCCACCCAAATCCATCAAAGCCGCTCTCTTGGCCCCTGCCCCCGTGGTTTGCAGCAGCGCGCTCCGCTGGGGTCTTTTCTTCTTTAAAGGCCGGGGGGGGGGGGGGGGGGGGGAGAGGCCCCGGCTCCGTAGTCTTTCCAGGCATCCAAATTAATTTGCGTCTGGGCAGCGATATAAGCAGCACGGGGCTGTGTGGTGGGAGTGTAGGGCAATGACATGCCTTGGCAGTCTTGGCTCCACAGGCTTGCTTTCTCCACTCCACCGCGGCACCTTTTACGCCTGGGCCCCCGCTAGCCGGGAACACATGGGGGGGGGGGCACGTTACCCCATTTAGGGAGGAGAAAAAGCAAATGCCGTGTGTCGCCGAGTACTGATTGACAACCTGCATCATGAAGCAGTCCAGTGTCGGTGCTTGGCATTGTGAAGTATGCACTTTAAAACTGTGCTTCTTTTTTTTCAGCATGTATTAATTATTCCTTCTCATTGCAAGAGGATGGTTCCATTTATGAGGACTTAAAGCCGGGCTTCATGGTGAAACACATTGTCCTCGTTGAGAATGAACTGAGATTGTTACTATTGAATTTCTCCCCAAATCCGCTTACTAACTTTCTGATCAATACTTCAAAACAAGATCAATTACATATTAATAAACCGGCTAAGGACATCTACAAAACAGCATTCCTTTAGTTTGAAAAATTGGATGTCAAAGTGAACTAAATGCAATTTGACATGCAATTGAAGTTGTGATCCAAAAGAGGGAGACTGCAGTTAATGCTTAATTAGCGCGCCTAAATAATAATGCAACATACACTAATAATTATTGCATGTACCCATTATGCTAGCTGCACTGACAATTAACCTTTCTCAAATAGTGATTTGCAATTTGAGTAAATCCTGTTATCAGCAAATATAACACATGGCTCACACAGCCACCCACAAACACACAGGCGACCACAGCACTCAAGGAAATCTATGCAGTGTTTACGGATGGAAAGCAGAACAACAAAACAAACAGCAGATATCCACTTTCAGTAAACACCACTCAGCCACTTACATCTTTCCAAAGGCTTAGAGAGGGCGGGGAATCAACTTTAGGTGGTTGCTGTGAATGTCATTGAACTACTTGTGTTTATGCATGCTTAATATTGCCGTGACAAGGTCTCCTTAAACATACAGCGAATGCTTCGAAATGCATCGGGTCACTTCTCTCCAAGGGGCGATTTTATAAATGCTTCGTCTTTGGCTGGTGTGGAAATTGACAATAATCATAAACAAATACCATTTGAAAGAGATCGCCGCGGGAGAGGAGGAGAGGGGCGAATGGTAAAGCACAAAGGAGAAGATCATGTAGGGACGTCGTGACGGCCCCTCCGTCTTTGACCAGGTTCAAGCAGGCAGATGGCCATGGCGTGTCCAAGTCTATGATATAAGATCACTGGGGCCAAAAGCACAATCATCCAGGGACATAATGTAGGTGAAACAGAGTTGGGATTTCTGTGAGTGTTTTCCCCCAAAATGCCTCTCCTTCATCTCAATTTGGCAGCACTTGGCCCGTTGCCCACTCACATTGTGTGGACGGCCCTGCCACGGTTGCCATGGCGATGTGTGGACCTACACGGGCCCTGGAGGCAACATGGCGGAGGGGGGGGGGGGGGGGGGGGGGGGGGGTTATCAGCAGCAGACTCCACTGGGCCCCATCCAGAAAACCCTGGAGCAGGGGGGGTACAGAGTTCTACACGGACTCCTCTGCCATGTCCCCTCCGTCTCTGGAGAGTCCCTCCTACCACTGGACGCCGCGCACCCCTTGTTCTGAAGAGGCCTCGCACCAGTGGAGGCCCCGGGATGGGACCCTGTAATGTAGGGCTCCGGCCTGTCCACTGGGGGCCGGCTGACTGACTCCCGTAAGCCCGGGCCAGACGGGGTGTGGGCTGGGGTGGGTAAGGGCCAGGCGAGCTGGACCGCGGCCCAGTGCGGTGACTGCCTGTCTGCCCAGGCGCTGGGCCATGCTGCCACTCCTCCCTGGGCTCGTGCCCCTGCACTTGGATTTCAAAGGGATGTGACAGGGAGGACCGGCTTTCCCTGGCTATGGACAGAAACCATGCCCTTCCAATACCTTCCCCGACGCCCACCCCTCCTTCCCAAGACAGCTTTCGGGCCTCGGCTCTCCTTGCCCCCCCCCCCCCCCCAAATACCCTAACCCCCGAGCGCTTCCTCCGACAGCTCTTGTGCTCCAGCCATGAGTCCAGGCCCCCACTCACACTGGGGCTTTCCCACCACTGCTGCCTCACATTCGGGGAGGAGATGGGGGGGAGGTTGTGCTGCTACACTGCACCCATCTGCCCCACGTCTCCCCATGCTGTGGACCATGATGCTGTAGCATGGCTCCATGGGCACCCTAAAGACGTTGGCAAGGGCCACCGCTGTAGGCCTGGGGCTCCCCTCCTCCCCTCGCCTTTGTAGTCCCACCCCCCCCCCCCCGCCCCCCTGTCTACCGCTCATGTGTAAACCCTGTTTGGTTTCAAATGTACTTACACACACCGTAACCCCACGTGTAATCATGTTTGTTTAATCGAGGCAACTAGTCATAGAGGGAGCTTGCTAAGTGTGCATGAACCAGCCTTCACTGGTAACTGGTTCAGCTTGCTCCCGCCAGAAAGCAAAAATGTTAAGTACTTGTTTCTGTTTTTTCGTCTTCGAATGAACCATGATACATGGGAAAAGGCAGAATCATTTGAAAGGACAACATCTTAAAACAATTCTGTGCGCGTGTACGGACACGTCTCAAAAGCCTCAAGCACGTGTCAGAACATGATGTTCTGTGCCTGAGCAGGATGCAGTGTGGCTGTCTCACTCTGCTGGAGCCTCATTTAGCAACTGGCCCATCATCAGTGAGTATCTCACGAAACCAAAGTGCCATTGAAAGGCTGCGCTTCCATCGGCCAAAGAAAACACCCTCAACACTCCTCTACATCGAGGTAGGTTTCTCTCTTCATCGCTCTCTGTCTCTCTCTGCATGGCATTTCTCTGGCAGGTTTCCTCTGTTAAAAAAAAATCCATCTCTCCTGCTCCCAGCATTCCCACAGCCAGACTCCCTGCTCCCAGAAGGAAGGCATTGGCTTTGGTGGGTGGGGTATGGGAGCAAGATGCCCCCCCCCCCCCCCCCCCCATTCCCAATGTCCTGCTCCAGCCTACACCACATTCCACTCGCCGCTGACTGGTCTCCCCAGCAACCAGGAGAAAGGTGAAGACACAAGAGAACCGGGGGCAGAGAGCTGTGGTACTAACAGGGCATTAGCATTATGCGGTGAAGTTGAAATTAGCACTGAACAATGCTACTATAGCACACAAAATACCATGACTTGCTGTGGCATCATCATGGGGGAATACGCGCGGTGCATGAAAATGTTGCTACACAAAATCGTCTCGTCTAGTTGACTGTCTTCACCCTGTGATTACGACATATTCTCACTGTAGTTTCAAGAGCGGGGGGGGGGGGAACCCACTTCAAAACACAGAAGTCCCACACAGTGTCACAACGGCGTCTTCGACGTCAAGGATCAACGCACTGTAACGCACCGCAATGCACTGCAACGCACCGCAACGCACTGCAACACACCGCAACGCACCGCAACGCACCGCAACGCACCGCAACGCACCGCACCGCAACGCACTGCAACGCACCGCAACGCACCGGGCTCACACGGCCATTGGCGTTGACCCTTCACCATGACGATGAGGCTTATGTTATCCCTCAGTTGAGCACACACTCTCCTCCCCATCCCAGGCATGTGAGATATGGGGAGCAGCCGCGGCGGGGTGGGAGGGGAGGGGGGGGGGTTCTGGGGGTGTGGGCATGCGTGCCAAGCAGACCCAGGCAGAGTGTCTCGGCCCGGTCCAAGCTGCCAGTGGACAGCTCAAGTAGCGGTGCCGCAGAACAGGGGGGAGCCACACAGCACTCCCCCTTCTCCTCCCCCTGCCCCTCCCCTCTTTCCCAGCCCAGCCTCTGTGTTTACTCTCCTAATTACAGGGGAGGGGCCGGCTGACAGGCGAGCCATCACAGATTCCCAACGGGCCCCCGGGGGACCGGGGACGCTGTAAACACCGGCCGCTGTCTCTGCCGATGGTGCCGGCGATGCCCAACTGTCGCTGGGGAGCCTCCGCTGGCAGGGGCCACGGCCCAAAGAGAGATATTAGAGACATGAGGGGAACTGGCAGAGTCTGCGCTAACAGGGGGGTTACACTTGAGAAGTGGAGGGGGAGGGGGGGTGGGGCGGGGGGGCCGAGGGCCGAGGGCAGCGCCAAAGTGTCATTCAAAGGCAAAGTGAAGTTTGGATGAAGCACAAACACACTGGCTTACACACACACACACACACACACACACACACACACACAGAAGTGCTCAAGAACTTGGCTCACCTTCCTCTGAGGGGAGTTGGTGAGATGTTTGAAATGTAGTTTACACCACACTAGGATACAGAGATTGTACAAGATTCACTTTTTGTGATGGAGAGTAATACTTTTATTGCACTCCACCACTACCCAAAGTGGACTGTGTGTGTGTGTGTGTGTGTGTGTGTGTGTGTGTGTGTGTGTGTGTGATCCACTAGAAGTCTAAATCCTCCAAGTGGGATGAGGGGGGGGGGGGGGGGGGGGGGGGAGAGAATCCCTGTTAAACCAGTGTAGTTGACCCCGACAAATATTTGGGTCAGATAGAGAAAAACAGAGAGGGGAATATCTGAGAGGGAAGAGGTGTCTGTTAACTGGTCCGTCCTACTGGTGAGGAACCCCCCTACACACACACACAAACACACACCATTTCCCTGCAGGTGGCACTCACCTCCACCCCCCCACCCCCAAAGAAGCAAGACAAGAAAAGCATTTTGATAAATCATGAATAGTCACAGTTGTGCAAGCGCAGTATGACCCTTTCTAAAAATTTATTATGGGGATTACACACAAAATCTCACAATGTAACATTTTAAAATGTGTTATGAATGCCTCCCAGAATTCAATTCAAATCCTAGGTTACCAAATAAGCCTGAACAAATCCTTCCACTCTCAGTTCTTCCTTCTTTGAAGATTTGAGAAGTCCAGTCTGCAGGGCAGGTTTTACCACGCCACACACACACACACACACACACACACACACACACACGCACACACGAAACACGCATACACACACACCTCGGCACAGGGAGACGGCTAGCTACAGTGAGGTAGAGAAGGCCATGCAGAGGCCATGTGTGTGTCTGTGTGAGCATATGTGTGTATGTCTCAGTCTGTGTGTGTGATGGGGCGAGTGTAGCGAGAGGGCGAGAGACAGCGAGAGCGAGAGAAAGAGAGCGGGAGAAAGGGCATAATATAATACAGATTTAATATGGACAATCATGTCAACATTAAATATACCAATTGCTCAACTGGATTTAGAAAGACTGCAGGATGCTGAGGAGGCCAAGATGCAATGGTAATTCTACAAAATAACGCAATAAAAAAGAATCATGATAATACATGTGATCAGCGTTACAAAAAGGAAATAAAACTAGACTAGACTAAATCCACAAAGATAAAACCTTTAAAAGTAGAAATGTGAAAGAAATACAACATTGCTGTGTTGTTTGTTTTTAGCCAAAGAAGCAACAACACTTTGTGTAACTTGGGTGAAGTGACCTCTTCAAATGTCAAATTGAATCCGAGTTAACCTTAAAGCACACACACACACACACACACACACACACACACACACACACACACACACACACACACACACACACACACACACACACACACACACAGAGGCGTCTCCCCATCACTTATATTTGTCCTTGTGGCGTTTCCATGAGTCTTCTTGTTGTTCATTCCAGCGTGGTCGACGAGCTGTTTGCTCGCTGTCGAACTCCTGTGTTGACACAACACAAACAATTCCAGCATTGGTTCAAAAAACATATGATATTAATGGAGGATATGTGTGTGTGTGTGTGTGTGTGTGTGTGTGTGTGTGTGTGTGTGTGTGTGTGTGTGTGAGGGGGGGGGGGGGGGGTATCCTAGGTAACCTTCACATTTGAATAGAAATAGATTTAGTAGAAATAGACTGCTGTTTCTAAAGAGCTCACGAAGCATAGACTCAGTTGGTTTACAGTATCTACGGTTTCAACCGTGTACAGAAGTGTGGTTATCTCTTACAGTGCGCCGCTGCTATAACTCTATTATGCTAATAAATACTACTTCAAAAAATCGTAAGGAAATCACAAAAAAACGTTTTTGAGGCAGCATAATGTGGATATTAATTACACACACATACACACACACACACACACACACACACACACACACACACAAGATACAAAGTGCATCGTTTTTTTTGCATAAGAAATGATGATTGAAGAAATGAAATTGCGATCTGGAAGACATGATTTTGTATCAATAACTACGTTTTAAAACAGAAAAGATTCTTGTGGTTCATTAGCGTGGACACTCTTGACAAGACCGCAAGCTTTCCTTGCTTGTGTCTGACAATCTCTCTGCTTTGAAGTGAGCGCATGAGAGTCAGCAAACTCTTCCAAAAAGGGACACTGAATGGGGTTTCTCCTCCCCCACCCTCCCCCAGCCCCCCTTTAATCCCCGAGGAAGACTTTGAATGTGTTTTGATGACCTCTGGGGTCAGTTACATGTTACATTACACAAAGGTTTGAGCTCCACTGTGGCTGGAGCAGCACGGCAACCGAGAGAGGAAAACCATCCATTAAGGTATTTTATCAAATGTGTGCTGCTGCCTTTCCCCCCCCCCCCCCCCCTCACTCACACACACACACACACACACACACACACACACACACACACACACAACAAAATCTCCACCAACCTGCTATAGGCTAATTAAAATACAGCTTGCGATTATCTCTTTTTTTTACTTGCTCTCTCTTCCTCTCTCTTTTTATCACACATGCACGTGCGCACACACTTGTGCGCACAAACACACAAACACACGGCATCTATAATTGCTGTTTGCCTAGATGTTAAATTAGGGATTGCATCCCCCCCACATCATTTTACCAACATCAATTGCAAATGTCATTTTGACACTAAATAAAAAATATCAAAGTCCTTAATAGACGACTTGTTTGTGTTCTTGTGGTGTGTTTTCTTTTTAAATATGCATATTTACAATTGTAAGTCATCTTGTGTTTTGACAAATGCAAGGAAAAAAATATTAATAATTCGTTTTGTTGCATTCAAATATGGAATGTGTTTTTTCTATTTCAAGTGGAGAGTAAAAAAGTAAAAACAGATGCAAAGCAATAAAAAAAGCATCTAAATGTAATAATTAACCATAAATCAGCTATTATGGTGGGATCTACAGCCACTTTTACTGCGATTTAATTGATGTCGCAGGGATAAGAGGGGCTGTAATTGTTTTGTTTGTTTAGATTATGCTGGTTTCATTGGACAGGATTCATGCTCAGAATACATTTCGTCCACATTCCCCGTATCCAAGCATGCGCGTATCCAGCCGAAATAAACCTACTCCTGAATAATATAAGTGAGAAAATAAAAAAATGTATGTCATTTGAGTGGGATTTAAAATAAATTATTATAGATACAAGCCTATGTATAATATAGTATAGGCTACATAAATACCTGGCTATAGTTTATATGCCTATTAATTTCCTTACATTTAGATTTTTGTTTATATATATATATATATATATATATATATATATATATATATATATATATATATATATATATACATACACCAAAAAAAGCTGGCAAAGGGTAACACAGAGAGAGGGGAGTAATGCAATTCTCAATCATAATAAGAACAGATGATACCTATAATAGACTACTTCACTTTGTATAAATTGGCTAAGGTCGAACAACTTGGCCTTTTGCGTGTTTGGAAAAGAAATCGCGTTAAACAATATCACAGGTTAGGCCAAGAAAAAAGGATTCCCCCTCGGGATGATTCCGGGGAGCAAAGAGGGAAGACGTCGTCAATTAGCGGAGAGTCAGTGGGAGCTGATTGCCAGAGGCGTTCCTCGTTCTCCCCGTAAACGTTCTTTAAAGATAGAGTCCCCGCGGAGGTCCTGCCTCTAGAATTTAATAAATGATTTAGCAATTTGAACGGCGAAGAGCAAGGGAGAGGGAACAGATAGCAGCATCGGACGATTTTCAACACGGCAGTTCGTTAGTTTAAGATACATTACCATACAGCTGCCAACCATTTATAATTACTCAAATGACAGTAGGCCTACTGTATTGTACCATATTTATTATAACAGACTGATATTAAATAATGTATAGTTGTATGGCCAAAAGCCATCAGGTTTATTGTAATGTTGGGCTGTTAAAGATAATTAATGCAATATCTAAATGGCATGGCAATTTTGTATTACACATTATGGTTTGCAAAATATACGCATTTTTATCATCATTTTTTTAATGTCATCATTTTATCATTGAACAGTTTAAAAGCTCTTAGATCCAGGCCTAATCCAGAAATGCATCGACGTGTAGGCTACAAGGAACAAGTAAATGTCGAATACCTGAAGCTGCACCTGTGATGCTCTCTCCCTGGCTCCTCCAGTCTCCGGCTCCATTCCATCAAACTGCCGGGGAGACGGGCACGAGCACGACGATCACACGCACACACACACACACACACACACACACACACACACACACACACACACACACACACACTTAGAACTTGACATCTGACGAGATGCGAAGGGGTCTTTTGTTTTGTGTTAGCCTATTAATCCATCGGTCATAATCCACAGATTCTTCTCGGGATCAGAATCTGTCGAGAGATGTACGACATTGCATTGTTATAGCCTGAAAGCATTGCCTTTCCTTATGCACCCATTCCTAACTGCAACACGACATGTGATGCTATTTTATCAAGCAACTACGCCTAGCCTACACCTTTGACACTGGCCTTCCACTGGGACAGAGAGAGGCAAATGACGATTCACAGAATCCACGGTCTGAGCCTGTGTTTATAAATCTAAATCAATATTCAAATCTAGTGAGCGGGTGTGTCCGTGCCAGCGGTGTGTGTGTGTGTGTGTGTGTGTGTGTGTGTGTGTGTGTGTGTGTGTGTGTGTGTGTGTGTGTGTGTGTGTGTGTGTGTGTGTGTGTGTGTGTGTGTGTGTGTGTGTGTGCGTAGGTGTCCCACAAAGCCTCTTAAGATGATACATTTACCATGCCTTGACAAAACCATCGGAATATTATTTTGGGATGGGCACGCCGGTTCCAAATTTAAGTGACGTACACCAGAATGTATTTATCCCAGCAGGTTAACATCAATGAAAAATTTATGAATTAAACAGCGGTTGCAAACCAATATTGTACATTTGCATTATAAATGCATTATAAAATAATGAGAAAAATAACAATTGCCAATCATTATTAGCCATGTATTGTTGTTGTTAATATTATTGTTATTATTAAAGCATTTATAATAGGCCTATAAAGTAGTAGGCTATAGGCTGCAATTGGAAGTATTATAGCAGTATTTTCATCTTGTATTTATTTTTATTCATACTAACAGGTATAATAAATACATATTCATCTGTAGTAAATATATTTTAAAAAAATGAAATAGGCCTACCTTCAGAAGCGTCCTTGGCTTTGATGTTCATGTTCAGATTATTATCTTCCTTGGGATCCTGCTCAAAACAGAAAATGTCCACCTTATCAGTGACATGACGGGCTAAAATGGAGGGGAGCATCTCTCTCAGCTCAGCAGCACACTCCATAGAGGAGGCGAAACTTTTGTCAACTCAATCTTGGCGAATTGTCTTGAATTCCCAAACGTGTGATAGGGATTCTGTAGCCGGGGTCTTCATCAACTTCGTCGAAGCACAGTGGCCAGCTCAATGGGTGTGAGGAGTGTTTTAAGGAGAATAAACCTCACTAAATCCCCTGGTGCGACGCATGCGAATCTAAGAGGACCGGAATGTGCATGAACGTTGTAGAACTACATTATTACCAAAACGACTCTATTTATTTTACACGCAAAGCGGAGATGCGCTGTTTTAAAGCGTTCACTTCCCATGTGTGCCATTATTCATGGGCCATTTGCTAAACACCCATTAATAGTTAAAAAGATTAGGATTCAGGCTACGCAATGTTTGCATTTTAATAATTATTGAAGACACGCACAACAACAACAAAAAAGTGGGTTATAGGCAAAACTTTCATTCAATAAATGTAAATGGTTGAGTTGCGTTTGTTATCCGCCTGCTCCTCTGTGAGAGGACGTTGTCAGCCCTATTCTCATCTGCCATTGGCTGAGGAGTTTGCGTCTAGCGGGCGACATTTGTTTCTCAGCAAATCTCTCCAGCACGAGTGTGAGGAGCAGGCTGTTCTGTCCTCCTTCCCACCCCGTCATATCCCGCCGCGCCAGAACCTCAGCTCGGTCCCCCGGCTCCCATTGGCCAGCAGTTTGTACAAATCCAACTCAGGCGACTTCCCTCACAACACAGACTAAGCCGCATGAACCGCGGCCGCCGTGCTTTTTCTCCCCCCCCACCCCCAAAACATTGGTGCAACTGCTGAGAATTCTCTTTATTCGCTCATATTCTTTCTCCATTTGAAGAGGGGCTTCTTCTTTTTTTTTTCCTTCACCGGGACTGCGCAGTCTGCATCATTTACTTCACCGGAGGAAAATAGACAGACAACGAATCTTCTGGCGTTCACCAACACAGTAAGTTAGTTATCATTATTATTTGTAATATTAAAATTAGAATTCGGCCTATTATTAGGCTATGAGGCTACTACATATAATTATTATAGTGATGTTATTATTATTATTAAATTATTAATGATAGTAACGATATTATTATTATTATTATCAGTATGCCCATTGGTGTTTTTAGAGGGACACCGTTTAAAATAGGTATTAATTAATGCTCATCATAAACCCCAAATAAATGTATACTATTTACAGGTCGATATTTTAACAGGTTAACCGACTCATTATTCGGGCAATAACGCCTACTAGACGCTTTCATGTTGCACGTTTTTCCATCAGGGGTGATATGTAGCCACACTTGAGTTGGCCGATCTGCGTGAATCGTGCGCGCCTGTGGGCCACTGCCTCGGACTTGAATCTGGAAGTAGGCTACTTACGAAAGGGTTCATTTCTGTACGATCACTTCCCTGTCCTGCATTCCGTTGAATGTCCGCCGTGTGGAGGCAGGCATTCGGTAACAGATGGGGTATCAGAGGAGGTGGGTGGACTGCTCTCCCTCTCTCTCTCCGCCTCCCTGTGCGCTCCTGCACTGAAAGGTGGATTTAGCGGACTTGTTATTCCACACGTTAACTTGCCCTCTCAAAACGCCTGGGCCTATTTCCACTTGCGCACGGTGACGGCGTTGCGCTTTTCAACAGCCCTCAAAACCGGACCGCAAAAACAGAGACAATTAATTCAATAATATTTGACGGCGTCTTATAATGCCCTATAATTAGGGGCAATACTCAGGCGTGTACAAAAAAAAAACCGACAACAAAAACGATGGACCTAGTTTATCATAATCCTAAATCAGTGCAATTTGGGAAGGTCGTCTAACATTTTACTTTTTAACCGTTAACAAATCAAATGAGAACAACAGGTAGGCCTAGACATACCTAATCGGTCAACTAAAACGAACATGGTTTGAGATTACATTTCAGTTTAGGTGAACTCTTTTCTTCTTTTTAGGGCAAATGGTATTTTAGGCGCCTGGCAACATGGGGCCAATGTTAACTAAAAGTCGACATTGAGCCAGCAGCAATTAGGGCGCGCGTGCCACTCAGATGAACTCGTTAATGAACTAACATTCATAATCATTAATTATTGGACAAGGCCATCATTGTTGAGCGGGTGTTCAACTGTTGAGTCTGGTTTAAGTGGGACACATTGCGTTGTGAGGGGAAAACCGTCGGATTTTCTCAACAACAACAATTGTTACTCGTTGATTAAATGTCCCACTGCAAAAGAAAAAAACGTTGTATCATATTATTTTTCCATTTTTAAAAACGCGGCAGTAAAAATACAATAAAATCATTGTATTCTTATTGTGGGGTTATTTTAGTTTTAAACCTAGTCTCTTTCATTTAAAAAATGAACTACTATTTATAGACCCCTTAGTTTGTACCCTGAAATAATATAATAAAAAAAATTAAAAGAAAAAAGAGAAATATTCATCACTTACATATTATAAGTTACACAATTATAATAAAACCACAAATCCAAAGATGTTACAACTACGAAAGCAAGCATTGGGGGAATGAGCAGATTGATCTGCTATGGGTTTTGTCTGTACTAAGCTGAATAGGCCTTGTTATAGCACATCGCATTAAATCGATCCTCTATTATTGGCAATTCTCTATTATCTATTGTTTTGGGTTTTTCCACACATCCAATGTAGCGTGGTACGTCTGTTTGTCATGTCACATGACTTGTTGCAATAATTTGTTACTACATTGCCCAAGGGTGTGGGTGTGTGTGTGTGTGTGTGTGTGTGTGTGTGTGTGTGTGTGTGTGTGTGTGTGTGTGTGTGTGTGTGTGTGTGTGTGTGTGTGTGTGTGTGTGAGAGAGAGAGAAAGAGAGAGAGAGAGAAAGAGGGAGGGAGCGAGCGAGAGGGAGGGAGGGAGGGAGGGAGGGATAGAAAATGGTCGAGCGTTTTTTAATAAGCAACACTCTGATGATGACAGCTGTGTGGTGCTCTGCAAGAAAATCAGTTTCTTTCTTTGCAAAACCAAACAACGAGTCGAGTAGGAACTAATTGTTTTGTCTTTTTTGGGGACAGGTAGGCCTATCCGCGGACGACACGGCAAATAAAGCAACTCCGAGCACATAGCTGGTGCTTCAACCGTTTTCAAGATTTTCTCCAACTTCAACCCCCAGACGAACATTAGCATGATGTCGTATCTCAAGCAACCCCCTTACACAGTCAATGGACTGAGTTTAACCACGTCCGGAATGGACCTATTGCATCCGTCAGTAGGATATCCAGGTACGTGTCCCACCTTTTCTAAGGAAGGGCCAGCTGTGAGTCCTCGGACTGCCCTGAGTCTGGTGCAGATAGTTCACACGGGTTGTAGCCCCAGTACAACATTCAAAGGTTTACATTTATAATTGGATTGTATGTGGTGGGCCTGTTCTTGTGGTGGTAATTTGACCTGTTGGAAATGTAACCTTTGTCGACTTTTAATGTTTGTTACACAAAAATATAAATATTCGTTTCGTTTATTTATTTTTATTTTATTTATTTTTACTCTTAGCAACGCCTCGCAAGCAAAGGCGGGAGAGAACGACGTTTACGCGCGCCCAGCTTGACGTTTTGGAGGCGCTGTTCGCCAAAACGCGATATCCGGATATTTTCATGCGCGAGGAGGTGGCGCTGAAAATCAATTTACCTGAGTCCCGTGTACAGGTGAGAACAACGAAAGCCTTACAGAGCCCGGTGATTAAACAGGCCATCACACGTGGAACGCTTAAAAACGTTGTTTTTGTAAATACGGTTTTCTAATTTATTTACTTTTTTTTTCTTTTCCATAGCCTAATTTTGGCAAAAATATATGGCCACCATACACATTTCAAGGCCAATAATATCTATTCGTTCTAGGTGTGGTTTAAGAACCGACGGGCTAAGTGTCGCCAGCAGCAACAGCAGCAGCAGAACGGGGGCCAGAACAAGGTGCGGCCGGCGAAGAAAAAAAGTTCCCCCACCAGAGAAGTGAGCTCCGAGAGCGGGGCTAGCGGACAGTTCACACCCCCAACCAGTACGACCACCGTACCCGCTATTCCAGCCAGCACCGCGCCAGTATCCATCTGGAGCCCGGCGTCCATCTCCCCGCTGTCCGACCCTCTCTCTACCTCATCTTCGTGCATGCAAAGATCTTATCCAATGACCTACACTCAAGCCTCGGGCTACAGCCAGGGCTATGCCGGTTCAACCTCTTACTTTGGCGGCATGGACTGCGGCTCTTATCTTACTCCAATGCATCACCAGCTGCCGGGCCCGGGCTCGACCCTCAGTCCCATGGGCACAAACGCAGTAACAAGCCATTTGAACCAATCCCAGGCGCCCCTCTCTACTCAGGGATACGGGGCTTCGGGGCTGGGGTTCAACTCAACAACGGACTGCCTGGATTATAAGGACCAAGCGGCCTCGTGGAAGCTGAATTTCAACGCCGATTGCTTGGATTATAAAGATCAAACTTCCTCTTGGAAATTCCAAGTCCTGTGAAAAGAACATTCTCGTGTCAAGTGCAGAATCGACCCCCTCAAACAAAACGCTGCCATCCCTCAATAAAACATGATTCAGACTGGTTCATTGGTGTGGTGGGGACGGCGGGACTCGGTGGTCTCCAGGTTGCGGCTTGACGTTCGTCCCCAGGAGGAAGTTTAATTTATTTTAGCGCTGGCAAAGATGAGTTCTTTGTTTCACATGACGGTTATCAGCGCGTGCCTGAATGCGCGTGCCTGAATGCGCAGGCCTACACGAACACCTGTTGGCCAACCTTGGGGACAATTTAGAGGGGACTCTTAAGACACCTTTTCCAGCCACGAAACAAATGTCTGACCACCAACAAAACTGCCAGACACGACAACGTGTTGACTTTTGGGATGGACGGGCCTCTTTCAACCACATTGAACAACTTTGCCGTGTAATGGCAGAGGCGCGTTCACGAGGACGGTGTGCGAGGACTGCGCGTCCACGAGGCGACATGGATGCACTACTTTATTTAAGAAAAAAGTGTTTATAAGGAATCAATATGTAGTTTCTAAGAGACAATCAGTGTGCGTCTTATATAAATGGTACATATGTGTTTTTTATCTGTGCTAGCCTTCGAAACTGTGATCTGTTGTATTGTATGCAAATTGTGAGCCCCTCGCATAAGATTCTGCTGTGATTTTAATAGATTTCTATACCTTTGTTTTGCTAATGGTTAAATTATTGGTAGTGCATACAGAGGTGAGATTTCCCGAGCACAAGCCAGTAATAACCAGGGGCCAGCCATACCGGGAAAAAGTTCTTAATGAGAGATCTACACTTGCGCAAGAATCCCCCACCGGTGGTCACACGCATATGGATATGGACCCCTACTGGTTTCACAGATACTGTGGCCCCCGCCGTCCAAAATACATGAATAAAGGTCCTGTGAACCGACCCAGCTCATTCATCAAGAAACTCAATCTTGTGTGTGCGTGTGTGTGAAAGAGAAATCACGCGCATTTACGCGTCGGTTTGGTACTAGCTTTTCTGTTGGAGAAGTGAAGTGAAAGACGAAGGACTCGATGTCTTCGTTTATATTTATTTAGGTTATTTAAACTTTACCGCCATATGGCCATGTAAAGTATTATGCCCCATATAGCCCATAGGTCTGAAGCTTTTTCACTAGTTTAACATTTTGGACCACAAGAAAAAAGAGAGAGGAAATAATGGGTACTAAATGAAAACGGTAGCATGTGTCAAGTTTTAGTAGGAAATGTTTAAATTGCCTACGGAATCGCGACAGCTCTGAGTTTCCACCCCATCCCCTGCCATGACATACCTTTATTTAGGCTTTTAAATTACACATTTGGGGATTGCACATATGTATTTTTACTTTCCATATTAAACGTGAAATCATCGAAAGGGTTTGAGCGTCAACTGTAAAATTAGAGGCATACCAATAATCGAATATATTGTAATGTGTAATATAAAAAAAATCCATACGAAACAATGTCAAAACTGCAGTAATCCGAGCCTAAAATATATGATAATCCCAGTATTTCGCCGGCGGGTTTGGTTCGGGCACATCTAGTCCCGGCGCCAGATAAACCCCATGCTGCTATTTAGACTGCATTGAAAATACCGCTTTGAACCGAAATTATTCCAATTCAACAACACATCACAAATATATGCCTATGAAAGTTTTCCAAGATTTTTGCAACAGCTAAACGGCTGTCTAAAATGTGTATTGGCCCCCAGGAGCAGTGGCCCCCAAACTCCTCCAACTGTTGAAGTGCGTTATTGTCTAGCCGAGAAGAGTCACGCAGCCAATCGGATCTTTAATGACTCGACGTGGCTCTGCACTGGGCTAATTGTTAGGAGTCTAACATTCAATTAGGATCCTTGACATTGCCAATAATCTCTCTTCCATTGAAGTCTTCAGTGAAGGAGCTCACTAATTAAAAGCGTTGCTTGAAATAATCGAAGCGTTACAGAGGAAAGCGACTTTGATTGCAGTCTCAGCTTGGCCTGAAAGAGGGGTGCTGGTGCCCCCTATTTTCCGTTTAAATTATATGAAATCGTTTATTTGAAGAATTTAAAATGGTCAAAATCAATAACGTGTAACGCATGAAACAGGCTGAATTATGGATGACTATTGTAATCGTTTACATTAACACGTGTAGGGTATTAATAAGGCTATTATTTACATAAAACAATTGTTCTATTCACATCCACAAAAATATGTTTTTTTATGTAACAACTTAGGCCTATTTTAGTCATATGTTCCCGGGTATATCGTGGGGACCTGCATTCCTATAAAAAGCCATAAAAATAGATCTTACCGGATTCGGAAACTATCTTTAAAGAAACAAAACCTATGGGCCTAAAGTTACCCATATACTGTAAAATATTATCCTCCTCTTCTTCATCCCAATAGCCGTGGACCACGGCCTACACTGGGCCTATAACAAAAGCAAATAACTAAAACACAAATAACGAATATGAACAAAAGTAATGGGCGCAATAATAAAACATAATAATACTATTTTGTCCTATATGACCTGGATTAAGCCGTCGGCAGTAAGATGCTTTATTAAATGATTCATGTTAGAACTGTTGTCAATTTAATTTACAGAAAATTGGATTATTAGCCTACATAATATATTATTCAATATGATATCTTGCTTAACTTGACCCAGAGTAATAACTGATAGCATTTAAATGTAAACCATATCAAGCATCGTTTTAACAATAGGCCTATATCTTTTTTTGATAGGCCTACAATATGTGCTGTATTTAGACTTTTAAAAATCAAACAGCAAGATAATGGGCAACCTTGAAAATAGGCTATTCCACTCGGCCTACCCCTCACACCTTGCATGAGAAGGTGGTCCGAACGGTATTTGTTTTAGCCTATAACGCCGCAACGCACTGCCGGCTGGAGCGCGCTCAGACGCACCCAGTCAACTACACCCGCAGAGTTTACACTGTTATTGTGCCGCAGACTACTATTGCAACAGCATGTGTTTCTGGCACTCACGAAGGTCTACACAAAATTACACAATACAGAAAACGCGGTTCGTAATCTATCATTTACCAAATATTACATGGAGCACATGTAGGGCCTAGCAACATTGTGTTAGTTGTCAATTTAATTTAGGCCTGCCTCTGTGTTGGCCTGGCGGGAGCCCGGAGGGGCGGGGCCTGGCGGGGCCCGGAGGGGCGGGGCTTGGAGAGCGCGATGGTTGGCCCATGGCGCTCGGGGACTTTAATTGAGCAGGTCTTTCCTTTCTGATTCAAACGACTCCTTTACGCTTTAACTCAACCGCAAGCTCCAAAGTCTAACCCGGCCGGGTGAGGACGTAAAGTAAACGGTAAAAACAGGTCTACGAGTGCCCCACATCTTGGGAACGAGAAAGCCACAGTGGATTATTATAGCCTACCGTGCGTCCAGAATATTGGCTACAAGTTTTAATCAGGGCCAAGCAGCGCTCAAGAGCATATGGGGCCGCCAGACGCCATGTTAATCTCTCTTCTACTTGGTCCAACAATGGGATATAAACACCCCTTGTCTTGGTGATAACAACAGTCATATATGATGATTCCACGCAAAGTTCGGCTCGGGAAACTATCCAATGATGCGACATCTGTCCCAAGAGAGACCCTTGATGATGTCCAAGTTATAGAATACAGACCTAACCACTTATTTCACGATTTGTGTTGAAGGTTTTACTACCAAAAAATTATAATCGAAATATATATATAAATACAAAAATATATATTCTAACAAGAGATGCGAAATGTTCAACGTAAAATGATTTGAAGAGGATTATGCTCCTTGCGTCGAATTCTTTTTTAGACAAACATACGAGGATCGTCCGTAGAATAAAACGTTTATCGATCAATTTTTCTGAGGTTTTTTTAGACGGAAAATATAATCGAAGACACATTTTCAGGACTAGTTTACCTCACAAGCAACTCATTTACAGTGCATTTGAGTCCATAAATAAGAACAATAAAATAACACAGGCCGGATTAGGCCTATCAACTTGAATTTATATTTTCCCAAAATTTAAAATGCTTGAAATTACCATAGACGTCATGAATAAATGTAATAATACGTATAGTTTACGTAATAACAGCTTAACATTAGGAAAATAAAAGCGCAATACAAAATAAACTTCGCACAAGGTCTACATATCCTGGGCCGATTTAAAAAAGGACCACAAACCGATAATGACCCCCAGCACTAACAGATGGGTGCGTAAAGAGGGGCACCCACGTATTCCACAGTAGCGCGCTGCTTGGTCCAATAACCCAATTCCTCTATACAAATTCCTTATCGGTACCATCTACCTGTTTTCACTAGGAATGATTTATCAGTCGAACACACACCGTTTTTTTCTCCCAGACACGTATGTCCAAGGGCAGTATGGTTATTTTTTTAAGGCAACAGTGTCTAAAGCTTTAAAATCCTTTAACTAAATATGCCTGAACGCAAGCCCAGTAATGTTCGTAAGTCTGCGTACGGCAGAGAGGGCTTATCAGTTCATTAGCCACTTGATGGCCTATTTTAAGTTTCCGTACGTGGGATAGAGGGCAGTGGATGTAAATGTGACCATCCATTAGCGGGTCATATTTTGTTAAGCTATCCAAAAGGGTTGACAGACTGAACATCATAAGAAGATTATCAAATCTCAGCATATGTGGGGGAAAAAAATATTAGGCCTCCACTAATGCTTTTGGGTCAAGTTAATTCAGAGTTGGTTACAGGCCATCTAGTTAGAACTATGTTCCAAAATCTGTATTGAAAAAGTAGAACAGTGATCAGCACATAGGAACAATGTAAACAGTGTTTCCCTTGGATCAGAATCATTATTGATAATATTATGCTGATCCGGCTACCATGCAAAGTACCAGGAGATATGTTTTAGGGCGTGATCAATTAAATCAATTTTATTTCAGGAATATTATTGAGCCAAATTGTTCATGACTATTAATTGTAATAATTAAAGAGTAAGAAGTAAAGGCATTTTATCTATATCTTAACTTACTCATTGCAGAAAAACATAACCGAGGAATATAAGCAGATAGTTAATATACTATATTTGCTTTAGGGTCTTGAAAATAATAATAATGATAATATATACCATTCACTGAAATGTATTCCAGAGTATGTTGTCAGTTCAGTGACATGGCTTTGAATTAGGTTTGTGTGCCATACATCCCATAATATTAAACCTTTAATGAAAATCTCCCTGGGAGACAAATGGAAACACTTTGATGGTGGATTATGCAAAGGACCTAATGTCCTGCACACAAGCGTTGGTGGTTAAGAATAAGAGTGGTCTTAGTGTGTGATCCACACATGTTCTCATTACTGACCACTAACAGTCCCCTCGCCAACACAGCCACGGACTCCCTCAGATCAAACCCAAAACAGATATGACCACCGGCCATTGGCTGATGATCGTGCCCTGCAATGGCTTAAAATCGAGGAGCTCACTCTGCTCTTGTTTTATGTTACACATGCAGACCTACAGTATGTGTGGCAGAACTATCCAACACAGCCAGTGTTAGGAAAGGTATGATTCATATCATACACTCGAGTAAGACTGTATAAAAAGTACCTTTTTCAAATTGGGACCTCAAAATTTTCCATGAAATCCTCCGTACTCAACTAAAGTAGCTAAATATTGTACTTCAAGTAGGAGTACTTTGCACCGCTGCGCATAACACATAACTCTCCTTAATCTCTGTGGCCTGAACTGAACCCTGGTTTCTCCAACAGAATATTTGTTCAAGTGACTACAACTGGATTTTATCTGCTTGGAGATCCTACATACAATAATATTGTCAATTAGGACATGACCAGATTACATCAATAACCTAAAACATAGCTTGTGATTTGATCGATCTGATTGTTTTGGCAATGCCAACCGATTGTGAATAAGGCAATGTATAAACTTAAGGTATGAGCTGAAGCTAAAAAAAAGACTTCAAGGTCAATTAAAGGAATTGTGTAAAGCAGCTCTAATTAGAGGGGCTTGAAATGATGGCTGGATTCTGGTGTAGACTACATTTATTTACTGAAAATATGAATAAACCTAATAGCATTTGTTTTGGTTTTAATGCTAACGCCGATTCTGAGCTGCAATTCAGCAGTGGCCCTGAACTAACATTTACTCTTAAAGAGATAATTTATGAATGCCGTTATTAAAATATGACCAAATACATAAATGAGAAAAACATAAGGAGCAGCCAGCATTAGTCCAATTTAGTCTATATCCTTATTTTATGAGACAAAAGGTGCACTGAACTAATTCCCCATTTTAAATACACACAATATATTACCTTTTCACAATTAGTCTCTTGATATTGTGGGTAGTAGTTTGTTTTCAAGCCTCCCCAAAGGGCTTCGGGAAGGGGTCTTATCTACCGGTGAAGACTCCACTCATTCTCCTCTCGTGAGTCCACTGAGCCACAGGAGACGGCTCATTATGACAATTAAGTAGGTGCACCTAATTAAGTAGGTGCACCTAACGAGGCCACTCTGGTAACTGACACCTTTCTAACGAGCGCTCTCATCTCTTAATCTCCTGCAGCACACCGCTCTCTGGTGAGACAAGAGAAAGAAAGAAAAAAAAGTCAACAAATTAATTAGCTGGGACAAAAAAAGATTATCACTATGAGAAATCCTCCCCCTATAGATGGACAACAGAGAGTTGGAAAGTGGTAGCTACATCGCGGAGATGGGGAGGAGAATATATGCGCAAATTACCTCCCAGCAGAATCTCTCCAACTTTTTCCAGCCGTCCTATTTCAATATTTCAATTGAGCGTTATACATCAATGAACTGTTTCGGATCGTCATGGAGCGGAAACTAAGCCCTTTGGAGTGCATGGTTCACAAACGAAAAAATGTATGTTCTCGCCAACGTGCCGTGAATGTCTGAGCACAGGCGTATATATCAAGCGTTACTTAAAAAAAAAAAACACTCAAAATTCAACCACAGCTATTTTGACGAGAGCTGGCTGATCGCATACCTACAGAAATGTGCAGTTCGTATTGAAGTTCAAATATGCTGAACATCAGAGTCACTGAAAGTGAACTCCTAGCCAAGAAGTGCGCATTTTCTCCTTATTTGTCTAGATCTTGATAGAAAACATCCTAGCAAATTGGGAAATAATGCAAAGTTTGTTTATTTTATAAACCATAACTTAATTAAACGTAATCTCTAATCACACCAACTGTCTTCACTTACAAACTTGGTTCATTTAGTTGGACCTCCTTTTAAAGGACTTGTTATACTGTGGGGGCCAGCCATCAGTGGGGGCCCCAGCCTCCCCGTGCCTCCTCCAGGAGGAAGCACTGGACTAGACTGGATGGGTGAACCCCCTGGAGAGGAGGCAAACCCCCCCCCCCCCCCCCCCCCCCCCCTCCTCACCATCACAGACTGGACCCAGGACACTGCAGACCGGACCGAGTGTGGTCAGTAACTTGCCCTGAAGCCCGGTTCAAAATGAACTACTATTAAACAACAAGCAAAATTCATAATAATGAAAACGTTGAAGGGACCGTAGTTAAAGATGAATAGTTTTGTTTTTGTATTGCGATGGCTAACGTGATTCATGTTTCATATGTCTTGAGTTGTTTCAGAATCTTTACATGCGCATTTCATCCAGCGCAGTAGACAGGAGGGATGAGGATTTAGCATTGTGCCAGTGTCTATAAAACGAATTCTGTAGAGCTGTGGCATCATTTTTAGAGAAGACATGCTTTCTTTTTTAGCATCGGACCTGAAGTCAAAGAGATGGGCTTCACAAGGCACAGCTTAAGCGTTCTGTAGAAGACTGATCCCACCCCTCTACACACACACCGTCTCTCTGTCTGCTAGTCACTCTGTTGTCTGTTGAAGAAGTGATGCTCCTTATCTCCCCCCCCCCCCCCCCCCCCCCAACAAGAGAAACCTTTACCAGTACTGTCAAAACCCGCTTTATACGGCTCACTTTTACAAATCCGCCTGACTTTGTTTTTACCAACTCAAGTCCTTTACTTCAAATCGCGTATCACCCCCCCCCCCCCCCCCCCCCCCTCCACAGCATCCCCACCACCCGCTCCACCTGTTAGTCTGGGTCTGCATGCCTGCCACCCTTCTCCCCTGGGAGCATATGGAGCGGTGGCTGGTCCTGGGAGTCGTTGGGTGGAGCGGGGACAGATGCCGCCTCCATCTCTCTCCCTCTATCCCCCCCCCCCCCCCCCCCCCCCCCCCCCCCCCACCCAACCGCCCCCCCCACCCACCCAACCGCCCTCATCTCCTGTGCACCTGTTTTGGGTCAGGGTCGGTGGGTGCCACGCCACCACCCTGCACCACCCCGTCCCACCACCCAAGACAAAGGGTGTATTTAGCAGGGGGGGCAGCTGCCTGCCTGACATGGGCGGAAGGGGGGGGGGGGGGGGGGGGAGACACACACACACGCACACACACACACACACACACACAATACCACGGGGCTGGCGCGCCTACAGCCCCAGGACCCGGGTGTGGATCAGGGGCGTCTGTTGGTGGTGATGTTGTGTTGATGTTGTGTTGCTATTGTGGTGATGTTGTGTTGATGTTGTGTTGATGTTGTGTTGATGTTGTGTTGCTGTTGTCCATGTGGTGGTGGTTACACAACATGGCAGATAGAAAATAAAACGGGGACAGTGACACACAATGTGGCGTGTGTGTGTGTGTGCGTGCGTGTGTGAGTGTGCGTGTGCGCGGTAAGCTTGTAGACCATTGTCTTTATTCTAATTAAACGGAGTTGTAATACATTGTGATCCGGCTGCTAACTATTGACAGGTCACGCTTATGCTGCTTTTGATATTCATAATGGGAGAATGCGATGACCTAGCCATAAGCAAATGTGCCGTAACGCAATACAAATCTATAATATGCATTCAAGTGCATTTCATTGACAAGCAATGGCAATTCCATGCTTTCCCTAGCACTACTTTAACATCCTCTTTACATGAGCATCCTTGTCTTAAATACTAGTGGTCCGTCTGTCTCTGCTATCCTGTTGTCCTGCTGTCTCTGCTATCCTGTTGTCCTGCTGTCTCTGCTATCCTGTTGTCCTGCTGTCTCTGCTATCCTGTTGTCCTGCTGTCTCTGCTATCCTGTTGTCCTACTGGGCTTGCGTGTCGACGCAGGAAAACAGCCGCATCACGTGAGACCCGGGGTGGCGAGGCTGCTGTGTGATTTATTAACTCCGGCGATCAGCGGCTCAGAACAACGGGCGGGATGTTGACGTCGGGGCGCTGGGGTCCAAAGGTCGCCGAGGTCGGGTCAAGTCGAGCCGGCGGAGGGCCTCTCGGAGGGGGGCCCACCAGGGGCCGTGTGTACAACAGGTCCCCAGGGAATATCAGAGCATAGCAACAACCTCCGGGACGCACAGGGACCGTTGGGAGGCGACGAGGAACCGTTCCCGGTAAAAACACGATTCCGTTGGCTTAGCAAATCCACCGTCCAGAACGCTCAGGTTGTAGTACTTCAGTAAAAAAACAACACACTGACCGATTCATGAGAGGAGCGTTACAACTGTACAACGGTAACCACGACATTAAACCCAAATATCTGTACGAGAAATTCAGCTACTTTGACTAAAGGCTTTTTTCCTTGGGTCCAGACTCGGTGACGACATCCCTGGCAGGAAGGGGGCTGAGATGTTATTGTTTCTATGACGACGCGTTACAGGCTGTCGCGCTCCCTGGACGGCCACGGGTTGTTACACACTGCGGTCCTGACCTACAACCCCCCCCCCCCCCCCCCCCCCCCACCAATCCCCCTCCCCGGGTTGTCAGCGGTTGTTTGGCCTACTTTCGTAAAGACAAACAGCAGCGTTTGTTTGGTTTTGCATTTGTAAGAAAATGTAACAAACCAATGTCGTCTTGTAAAGGGCGTCTGAGGGGGCGGGGTGTGTGTGTGTGTGTGTGTGTGTGTGTGTGTGTGTGTGTGTGTGTGTGTGTGTGTGTGTGTGTGTGTGTGTGTGTGTGTGTGTGTGTGTGTGTGTACACGTATACGTACGCGTATAATTATAATAAAATACTTTTTGAGACTGATTAATGACAAAAATATGATTACTGAATAAAATAAAGAGCTTGAGTGATTAAAGCTTGAGTGATTAAAGCTTGAGTGACAGCGGCACCACCGCAAACCTGCACTCGGCCATCTTTAAACTCTTAAGTCATTTACGGAGAACATCCACTGCAGCTTAAAAGAAAATACGACAAATTAAAAAGCAAGACTAAGCCATTGGCTGTGGGGTAACAGTTACAAGTTGTCTAGTTATATTGAAAAGGTTACAACACTGTACTGTATGTAACGCTTTTACGTTGAAAAACACATCAGCCTAGTAGTAGTAGTGACCTTCTGGACACTCCAAACAGAACGGTAGAGAAGGGGGGACAGCAGGTCCTCACAAACTGAATCAGCCGCCCCCCGCCTCCCACCCCCCCCCCCCCCCCCCCCCCCCCCCCACTCCCATCCCCCCCCCCCCCCCAGACAGTAAGGATGCTACAGTTTGCTAATGAGTGCGCTCCGTAGCTCTTTAAGAGTCCTTAATTAGTGGCACACTGACACACCACAGAGGGGGGGGGGGGGGGGGGGGGGGGGGGGGGGTTATTGTGTTTGTGTGAGGGGGTGGGTGTGGGTGTGTGGGGGGTGGGTGTGGGGGGGGTTGTGGTTGACTAGAGTGTGTGTGTGTGTGTTTTTGTGTGTATGTGTGCGTCTACTGTTCGAGCCTTTTCTGGTTTCTTTTCTATTTGGGGTCAGTATATCTATTCAGTATTCTCAGCGCCGCCGCTTCTTCTTCCTTCTTTACTCAACAGGAGAAACATGATCAAACAACGTCGACCTGTCCCCCTGCAGGACGGGACCCGCTGTCCCCCTGCAGCACGGGACCCGCTGTCCCCCTGCAGGACGGGACCCGCTGTCCCCCTGCAGGACGGGACCCGCTGTCCCCCTGCAGGACGGGACCCGCTGTCCCCCTGCAGCACGGGACCCGCTGTCCCCCTGCAGGACGGGACCCGCTGTCCCCCTGCAGGACGGGACCCGCTGTCCCCCTGCAGCACGGGACCCGCTGTCCCCCTGCAGGACGGGACCCGCTGTCCCCCTGCAGCACGGGACCCGCTGTCCCCCTGCAGGACGGGACCCGCTGTCCCCCTGCAGCACGGGACCCGCTGTCCCCCTGCAGGACGGGACCCCGCTGTCCCCCCTGCAGGACGGGACCCGCTGTCCCCCTGCAGGACGGGACCCGCTGTCCCCCCTGCAGGACGGGACCCGCTGTCCCCCTGCAGGACGGGACCCGCTGTCCCCCTGCAGGACGGGACCCGCTGTCCCCCTGCAGGACGGGACCCGCTGTCCCCCTGCAGGACGGGACCCGCTGTCCCCCTGCAGGACGGGACCCGCTGTCCCCCTGCAGCACGGGACCCGCTGTCCCCCTGCAGCACGGGACCCGCTGTCCCCCTGCAGGACGGGACCCGCTGTCCCCCTGCAGGACGGGACCCGCTGTCCCCCTGCAGGACGGGACCCGCTGTCCCCCTGCAGGACGGGACCCGCTGTCCCCCTGCAGCACGGGACCCGCTGTCCCCCTGCAGCACGGGACCCGCTGTCCCCCTGCAGGACGGGACCCGCTGTCCCCCTGCAGGACGGGACCCGCTGTCCCCCTGCAGGACGGGACCCGCTGTCCCCCTGCAGGACGGGACCTGCAGGGACAGCAGGTCAGGGCTGGGCAATAGACTGTAGAGATGTGTGATGGAAGGGCTTTAAATGGGTGTCAAACAAGACAGGACATCATGTTTGACTTGAATTATCTTCCAGAGTCCCATGGGGGTGGGGGTGCTTGTTGAAGGGGCCGCTCCCCAGAGCCGTGTGTGTGTGTGTGCAACAAAGCAGGGGTTCAGTGGTGACCAGCGGGGGGTCAGCACTGGGAGTGGGGCCACATGCACCCATGTTGGCAACATTCCTCCAGCATGTATACTTCATTTGCCGAATGTGCAAAACCCACCAATGCGCACGCACACTATCCCCCCCCCCCCCCAACGGCAGGTGTTAAGGAGATGGGCACACTCCTAGCACACGACCGAGGGCCGTTCGGCCTTTGTGGACGAGGGAGAGATGTCCCAGATGGGTTAATGGGGACTTTAGCAACGGGATTAGAATGGCACAGTGGTGCTTTGAGATGAAGTCATGACCACCCCCCCAAACTAACACCGCCTGCAATCTCCGACCCCACCCTCCAGGTTTTCACCACTTCACTAACTATAACGTACCGTGGCTGGCTGGCTGGCTGGCTGGCTGGCAGGCAGGCAGGCAGGCAGGCAGGCAGGCAGGCAGGCAGGCAGGCAGGCAGGCAGGCAGGCAGGCAGGCAGGCAGGCAGGCAGGCAGGCAGGCAGGCAGGCAGGCAGGCAGGCAGGCAGGCAGGCAGGCAGGCAGGCAGGCAGGCAGGCAGGCAGGCAGGCAGGCAGGCAGGCAGGCAGGCAGGCAGGCAGGCAGGCAGGCAGGCAGGCAGGCAGGCAGGCAGGCAGGCAGGCAGGCAGGCAGGCAGGCAGGCAGGCAGGCAGGCAGGCAGGCAGGCAGGCAGGCAGGCAGGCAGGCAGGCAGGCAGGCAGGCAGGCAGGCAGGCAGGCAGGCAGGCAGGCAGGCAGGCAGGCAGGCAGGCAGGCAGGCAGGCAGGCAGGCAGGCAGGCAGGCAGGCAGGCAGGCAGGCAGGCAGGCAGGCAGGCAGGCAGGCAGGCAGGCAGGCAGGCAGGCAGGCAGGCAGGCAGGCAGGCAGGCAGGCAGGCAGGCAGGCAGGCAGGCAGGCAGGCAGGCAGGCAGGCAGGCAGGCAGGCAGGCAGGCTTAATCTGTTTGTCAAACGTGTGTCTTACACCACCCTACCCCACCACTTTCAAATACTCCCCAATCATCACCACCTCCTCCAGCAGACCTCCACCCCATCACCCCACCCCACCCTCCCAGGGGCTGGCCGGCTCACGGGCCCATCACCACCACCACAGCAGCCAGGAGAGTGAAGCATTATGGGCAGGGGACAGCGACAGCTCCACTAATTAAAACTCCCCAGGTCAATCCCCCAGGGGGGGGGGGGGAGGGGGGGGGGCCTCAACACACTTTGCAACCAGGTCCCTGCAAGAGGAGAGGAGGGGAGCAAAGACACATGCAAACAAACATCCAACGCCAACAATGAGACAAAGGGCCCCGAAAAGCCCCAAAAACAAAACACAACACCATAGGATGAGAGTGACAATGGCCACCAGAGAATACACATGGGTTGGGTGTGGTTTCCAACCAATACGACCCCTCCACCACATGTTTTCATAGCCAACGTTGACGCCACTGTTGTCGATGCTACACTGTCGAGTATAAAATCAAGGAACTTACTATGATCATTGTTAACAGTAAAAATATATATATATACTTTTAACTTTTATACAGCGAAAGGTGTAACTGAAGGAAAAACAGGAGTTCATGAGGTTTCACAGATTCTGGCCTGGGACCTGTCATCATCTCAGCATGCGCTGTAGCCTCAGCTCTGACCCAGAGGCGCCACACTGCAGACACGCTGGCCCAGACCACTCAACTATGTGACCCACACCGCACCCAGGGAGATGGCTGCCTTGTGGCAAAATGAAGACCCCAGTCCAGGTCCACTGGTCTTGGAAGGTACTAGGATCAGAGTGACTTTCACACAGGCCTGTTATGAAGCCTCGGCTTCAAATGCTGACCTCACACTCTTCAGGGAACATGGTGTATTCAAATACATAGCAACTTTAAGGCTTCCGAAGATCACTGATGGAACACTGCCCTCTCAGAACAGAAGCAGAGGCGTTTATCTGTATTATTAAGAAAATAATGATTGCTGTGGATATATATACACAACTATATCTACAGCCATTAGGTTTACGTCTTTACTTTACTTTCATCTGGAAAACGTTTAAACTCGGCAAGTGAACAACACGTGAGTTTTGGTTTTAACATTGCCACCACTTTCCCTGTGTCACACTGCTGCTACACTCTGTTCTCTGTTTTTATCTGTGTTTTTTTTATCCATTTAGGATTTTGTGTATCAATTTGTATTTTATGTTTATCATCTCCTGCTGCAAAGTGCTTTTCCCTTGCGGGATAACAAAATATTAACTGAACTGAACTTGGAACATCCAGTCCACGTTGGTTTACAGACGCGGCAGACGCTCCGTCAACACTACAAAACATCGGGTTGAAACAAAGACACATTGTCCCAACGGATACTGGCCAATAAACAAACAGATATTCAGAGAGAGTGATAGGGAGGAGAGCCAATAGGGAAGCTGAACAGAGCAGGTGGTTAGAGGCATGCACGGTGGGCGTGGTTTCGGCAGATGACTCGCACGTACGTGTGTGTGTGTGTGTGTGTGTGTGTGTGTGTGTGTGTGTGTGTGTGTGTGTGTGTGTGTGTGTGTGTGTGTGTGTGTGTGTGTGTGTGTGTGTGTGTGTGTGTGTGTGTGTGTGTGTGTGTGTGTGTGTGTGTGTCTTACCGCGTCACAGACAGCCTGCGCCTGCGTCATGGCTTCGCTCAGAGGTGTAATGCCTGATTAGGGGATTACAGGAAAGTGCTTCTTTGCAGTTCTGTGAGAAACAATTATTAACATGTTGGTGTCTCTAATCCAGGATAAACACACAGCTTTTCAAGAACAACAGTGACTCTTTCTTCTTCCCCCCTCCTTTATTATATATTTTTCGTGGAAACGTGTTTAAAAGCCTCAGTAGTCGCTTGAACTCCGAAGCCGTACGCCAGCTGAGAGGGACGCAGGGAGAGTTGTGGTGTGGAAGGGTGTCATTGCAGAGGTTGTGCTCTCGGCGGATGCCCACAGCTAGCTCCACAGCAGGCCTTGCTATTATGGGATGGAAATCCCAAACTTTGCTCGGGGATAGGCAGCCATTGTGCTAAGCGTTGCTCGTTGAAAGGGCACTAGACTGAACATGTTCGCAGTCTGTAGTCTGTTGTGTGTTGGTATAATCCGCTGGTATGGCAGAGAGGATTCTCCGAGACATAGTGGGGGGAAGACGCACACATCAGCACCAGGTTGGACGGCGGCAGACAGATCGCCATCGATGCCAATCATCTAGGAGCGACATGAAACTTTGCAGATAATGCTTTATTTTGTGACATTATGAATGTCCTGGGATAGCCGGCATAAGTACTGCTCAACTCCCACCGATCATTTTTTACTTTAGAGTGCGGTTGTGTAGCTGATCCTGAGGAGGAAAGGTGCAAAGGGGGAGTTTATCTTCTTTTGGGAAGCCGAAAGAGGATTACAACAGCGGTATTTGGTAAGCCATTCAGTGATTGACGTGATTGACAACTGATTGAAGTGGCAAATGGCTTCTCTGTGGCCTGCTGGAGTGTGACCAGAGCCAAGCAGCGAGCAAACTGAGAGCCCTGGCCAATCCAGAGCAGCATGGCTGCTCCACAAACTGAGAGCCCTGGCCAATCCAGAGCAGCATGGCTGCTCCACAAACTGAGAGCCCTGGCCAATCCAGAGCAGGCATGGCTGCCCCACAAACTGAGAGGTGCCACATACAGAGAATAGTGAGGAACACACACACATGGATATACACACACACCCGGACACTCAAACACGCACACAAACGTACAGGTACACACTCTCTCTCCAACTCAATCATTTTAGTGTCGCCCGTGGCTGAAATATAGAACATCAAAACAACCTGGGAAATGATTTGCAGAACTTGCTGACTGGTCAACCTGTTCGCTGACACTGCAAACGGCTCTCTCTCCCTCCCTCTTCCTCTCCCTAAGAGGAGATGATATCACGCTCATCAACACGATTCATGACCCGTCTATGACGTTAACACTCTTTGTTGTGGTTACAGAATACATGTGGATTCACTGAAGTTTAGTCCTTACGCTAAATAAAAGTATTGAACCCTCCCATGCCTCTGAATGTTCTCTCTGTATTAACACAGACTAAAGCTGAACTACAGGGTCGGCTGGGAGGGCCGGGTCCTAGCTACTGTGGTTCCGCTGCGCTATGCTATGTTAGCTATGTTAGCGATACGCAGCGTCCATCTGGCCGGGCGGAGGGGTTTAGCCCTAATCCTGGAGCCCCTCGGCAGGGGGGCCCTGGATGCTGATCACAGCCCCCCCTTCCCACAGCCCCCCCCCCCCCCCCCCCCACCCTCCACCCCCCTGCTGGCCTCCTCAGACCTCCTTAGCACACATGGACACGGAGGCCGCAAGCATGAACATGGTCCGATGGATGTCTGTGGTCCCAGACCATGGCGGAGGCCCTTAACAGAGGTGGGATCCTGGATGGTACACATTGCATCCACTGCATGTTGGACATGCGTATGGAGCTGGTCCAGCACCAGCCAGACTGTTGTGGGTGTATCCTACTAGGTGTATCAGTGTCAATATCAGGGGGAATGGTTTTAGCTCATAGGCCCGGTAGAGATGTATAGTGGGGCTCTGACCACTGCATGAATACCAACCAGACAAAACTATGACCGACATGAGGACATATGACCCAGACAAACAGCAACCCACTGAAGAGGAGACGGGGGTGGGCGGGGGGTACACACATGCAAAGGGCACAGAGGCATTTTTTTTTTGTTGTGAGGCAATATGCAGTGACACATCTATCACACACACAAGTGGAGGCCGAGCAAATATACACACACATAATTACAAAAACAGACGGATAGGCAAACACACAAAGACAACCCAGAAGCAGTCACCCAGCCCCACTCACACACACACACCTAACCAGTGATAATCCCCCAGACACGGGAACACACACACAACACACACCATCATTATGTTTATCACTGCAAACCAGCCCACCGACACCCATCACTCTAATTCCATTTGTCTGTTTAGATTTGTTTTGCTTTAATCCTTCCTTGTTTGTGCACATCTGCAAGCGCTGCAATAGAACAGAGAGAGAGAGAGAGAGAGAGAGAGAGAGAGAGAGAGAGAGAGAGAGAGAGAGAGAGAGAGAGAGAGAGAGACAGAGAGAGAGACAGAGAGAGACAGAGAGAGACAGAGAGAGACAGAGAGAGACAGAGAGAGAATGAGTAAAAAAGCAAAAGTGAAGGAGAGCAAGAGAGTGTGAGCGAGAGGGAAGGCGAGTGCAAGAGAGACAGAGACAGCGACAGAGAGAGAAACTCACAGGGTACACCATCCCCCCTGAGTGCTTGGTCCTTGGTACCCTGGGCACCAGCAGAACAGGGCAGACAGGCGTACCCCCCAGCCCAGGGAGAAGTCCCTGTCCCAGCCACGTAAGCTCACCGCCAGGCCTGGAGGCCGCCCCCCCCCCCCCCCCCCCCCCCCCCCCCCCCCCCCCCCACCACCCCCGTAATCACCGCAGACAAGTCAAACGCAGTCACACAGACTCAGACAGCAACACACAACATTACAGGCTTTTTACACAGTATTACACCACATCGGCATTATCCCATTCAAGTTCCTCTATTAGCTCAAATGGATGGTGGGATTTTCATTTGTAAATGGGGGGGGGGGGGGGGGGGGGGGGTTCAGATTAGCTCGTGTGTCAGTGATGAAATGTCCCCCCCAAGACACTGTATCACGTTACCATGTAGGGATCAATGCAGTCAACGCTTATAGCTCTAATAGTGATTAGGACAATGTGGAGGTCAAGCATATGCGTTAACATGTATTAAAATATTTAGGACTCAGGGATGCCATTATTTCACTTGTTTTCCATCCCAGAGACCCAACAATGTATTCTTGTTTTTTCTATTTTTGTACTACTGGACAAACCTAATGTGAGTCATGTCTAATGGGTTGAAATTATTTCAAAGAGATTTCTTTACTACACCTGAAGAAGCATATCTGCCTTTTATGTAACCAAAACCGTTCAGGGCGGCTGGGAAATTATGGCAGAGATAAATGTTTGCTGCGACACACACACACACACACACACACACACACACACACACACACACACACACACACACACACACACACACACACACACACACACACACACACACACACCTAACAGCCATATTATGCAGAATCGAATGCTGGTTGACTTAAAGCAGGAAAATGAATTACCCTTCTTCGTTTTTCCCCAGGCCTTCCATTCAGACACGGAGTAGGGGAAGGGGGAGACAGGGAGAGAGAGCACGAGAGCGAGAGAGAAAGAGAGCGAGAGAGAGAGCCACCTCGAGCTAGTCGAGAGAGACGCGGCAAATTATGAAAATGTCTCTGTGTCCTAAATGGAGGGCGAGCTCTTTAATGTGGCACAAAATTAGAACCTGGGGGGAGGAAGTGTGGCCTGCTTGATTGGTGAAACCCCTCCTGGCCCACTACCCTACCCTTCCCTCTCCCCCTCTCTCCCCCCCCTCTCTCTCTCTCTCTCCCCCTTCTCAAAGCAGAGATATGATCCGGAGCCCGGTGGCGCTCTCTTGTGTTGGAGAAAACAGAGAGAGACAGAGAGAGAGAGACAGAGAGAGAGACAGAGAGAGAGACAGAGAGAGAGCGGGAGAGAGAGACAGAGAGAGAGACAGAGAGAGACAGAGAGAGAGACAGAGAGAGAGGGGGAGAGAGGGACAGAGAGAGAGCGGGAGAGAGAGAGAGAGAGACAGAGAGAGAGACAGAGAGAGAGAGACAGAGAGAGAGCGAGAGAGAGGGAGCCCAGGGGCGTCCATAAAAGGTACCTAATTTGTCCGTTTACTCCTCCATTATTTAAATAGATCTGAGAAGAGTGCACAGAATGGGCCTCATTTCTTCCTCTCTGCAATCAAAGTGGAGAGAGACCTTTTCTCCACAGCACATGTTTTCAATTGCCGGCCGGGAATCGGCGTCTTTGATGAACACAAGTGGCGAGGCAGAGGGGGCCCGCGATCAAATAAACAAATGTGTGCACACAAGATAACAACGGGCACTTGGGGATAACATTCAGCACGCTGCCAGCAGCTCTGAAAGTTATTTTCATATGGGCGAACGCATAGATCGGACACCACATTCTCGATGGACGTATTCGCATGCGAGGGGGGAAACGTCCTGCAGACGCGCGGGCGGGCAATCGCATGAATGTGCAGACCTGCACGCCTCAGCGTGAGCAAGACATGGCGATGTCTGAGGGTGTCTAAAATGAGGGGCTTGTTATTGAAGAAAAAAAGTGTTTTTTTTCACCAATACTGTTTATTACTGATTTATATCAACCTATCCCACCAATATACGAATCCATCCATTCCACCAACCACAAGGCAAGGGTAAACATCTGCTGTGTCTTCCTCCGTCTCCATCTCAACCCTTCCAGATGCTGTCCCAGCTCTCCAGCCAACAGCATCCAGAGCACCAGTGTACCCAGCACTGGCAGTGCCAGCTTCTGGCCAAACATCTCACTGGAGGTATGCAAGGCTCGGGGCCAAAGCTTAGCCAACCCTGCTGATTGTTTCCAGGAAATGGAGACGGTTGAATCCACCCCCCCACCCCCCCACTTACCCCCTGACCTCTAATCCTCCCCACCGCCATATCTGCGGCCCATTGTTGGGTCTGGGTTTTAACCAGAGGGGCCGTGTCGTGGAGGATGAGGACGCGGTTGAAGTAGAAAGAGAGCGAGAGCAAAGACGGGGGGGGTCCTCCGAGGGTCCAGAGGTGACTTTATCGTGGCCCAGCGTCTGCCAGGGTTCCTGTGTGCGCGTTTGAATGCTCTGCTCCAAAAGCCGCACGGAGAAGGGACTCTGATCCGAGCGACAACAATTGCCATCTGTAAGCCTCATATCAGCAGCAGCTATACCCACACTAGGTCCAGTCGCAGCACAATAGACCCAAGTACGCCCGCACAATGGCATGAGTGTCAAGACAATGGCCGTGCTCCATTAAATAAAAAAACGTTAAAAACACTTGCAAGCAAAGCCTGGCGGAGAGTGGAGCCGTTGTGTATTTCGGCCACAATAGGAGCAAACCAAACCACACCAAGGCACACAATGCTGAGTGCCGTAAACACCTGGACAAATACGTTCAGTAAACCCGTAAACACACCGTACCAACACAGCAGGTACACAAACAGTGGCTGCCACACACTTGGATACACTTAGTAAAACTAACAGAGAAGCCTTATTGACTCTTATTGACTAGCACAATGTATTTGGGTAAACAGTCCGTTCTTTGACTATGGCCAGCTTCACTGATTATGGTAACAATATTTTAACGTACTTGATTTAGAAAAGTATTTGGACATTTCTAAACGTTATAACGGTAAACGTCCACAGCTGTAAAAGAGGTGTCTGAATGTCGCTGCCAGGTGTTGGGTAACATCTGCAAAGATGGACGGCACCTGGTAAACATCCTTGAAACAGTTTCCTGCCGCTTAGGAGACGGATCTGCAGACAAAGTTTTGCAGAGTGCAAGATTCTGCGAAATCTGTGGCCAGCTCAGTGTATCATGCCTCTCACACACTCTATTCTCATCCCAAACACACCCCTCCTTCCCTCCCTCCCTCCCACACTCCAAGTCTCCATCCAGCCAGGGAGAGGAGAGGAGATAGGCCCCAGCTAGTAAAGCTGTCTTTTCAGCTCCCTGCTCCAGCTCGCTCTATCTGAGATACACAGCAAGCGGAGGTGTCGCTTTTCCGCTGGCATTTCGGACAGTATCTACTTATAGACGAGGAGGGAAGAGAAAAGGAAAACAGAAGGGGTATTATCAGAGAGGGATGAGAGCAGCAAAGGCATTTTGTCTTTTTATTCCCCTCCTAAGCCGCGGGCTTTGCTCCCAATCCGATTGGTCGATACGGCCAGGGATGTAAATGAAATGCAAAGAAGAATGAGGCTGGCTTCCCATCGCCTCCCCCCCCCCCCCCCCCCCCATATACACACACACACACACACACACACACATCCATCCGCCATCCCCCCCAAGTCTCCCCAACCCCCCGTCCCATCCTTTTCTCTGGCTGTTTATGGCGTTGTGTTTCTGGTGTCCTCCATTCATAGATTTGCTGCTCTGCCTAGTTTCCGTCTTGCCCTCTCCCACCTCGCCCTCTTCCTACCCCCCCCCATCCTGGTCCTCCCCCCCCCACCTCTCCCTGGCTGGGCCTGACTCTCCCTTATCTCCCCTGACGCCCCCACATTCCAGTGTTGCCGTGGCTCCCTGCCTGCATCCCTGGTCACAGCGATTCCACGCGTTCCCACAATCCTCGGCAGCATTGGCGGTTTAGGGGTGGGCAACTGACTCTCTCGGAGACACACACAGGGGGGGGGGAGAAGAATGGAAGGGGTTGAGAGAGAGGGAATAAGGGGTGAGAGAGATGGGGGTCGGGGGGGCGACCAAGAGGAGGACAAAAAGTAAAGTTAAATATAGGGCAGACGATGATTTACGGGGAAAAGGACAACGTGAAGGGGAAAGAAAACAAACACCAGTGCTCTTTTTTTCTGTTTTAATGAAAAAGTTGTGGTCACTTGAGCAATTCCCATGATCCTCCACCACCATCATTTGCTGTGGTTCATCAATATTCTGTGCAAGATTAAGTCACATCAGCCAATAAACTCAGGCCATAAGAAAATTCAGATAAAAACGGCACCCCCCCCCCCCCCCCCCCCCCCATTACCTTCCGCTAAAAATACTTCAGGAGGTAAACAGACGTAAAACAATTGATTAAAATGACGAGTTTAACAATTTAGTAAAATGGCAAGACAGCATGTCAGAATGTGTCATACTTAACCTGCTCATCCCCGTTCTCCTCGACCAGCTGACGTGCTTGTAGGCTCAAGTCCTACTTCACCTCCAAGAAGCAGAGATCCTTCTAAGGTTATAAGGCTACAACAGCATGAGGATGCAGTCGTCCGTCAGGACAGCAACGCTCCCCAGACAGTGTGAGACTGAGGCCTCCATCTGCTGGGGTGCTCTCTAGGGTCCATCACCTGTGTCTCTGGACCAGACTCTGTGCCTCCCTGAGGATGCTCAGGGTGGGGTCTGGTCCAGTTTGCCTGTTCCACGTGTGTGGCCGGTACCCTAGAACGAGGACCTGTGGATTGAGCAATATGTGCATGTGCGCACGTGAACGTGGGTGAGGACGCTCGCACACAAACATGCGCATTCACGTAATTGTAGCGTTCTCTGTTCTATTTAAATCCACACAGGATTATAGCTGTGCTGTTAGCGGAGAGGGAATCCATTCGTTTCCAGCGTACGAAGGACCATCTAAGATAGAGTGATGGATGGAGGAGGGAGGGCTGGGCAGGCAGGGGAAGAAAGAGGACATGGTGGAAAATGCCAGTGAGCAACAGCACAAGTCTGTCCCAGATTAAACAGCAGCACTAATCCCCATTTCGACACTGGAAATTGGGTTTTCCCCTCAATCTCAGCCCAGCTCTTATTTTGCTCACATTAGGGCAGCAGCAGCAGCAGGCAACGGCTGAATAATCATCACATAAACGCTGGTCAGAGTGGAGGGAAAAACACAGGACGTAAAGATGCATGCATCTGAATGAGGCACGGGAGTGATTTGATTGGAGTCAGCGGGGTTTTCCTAAATCAAGGCCTGTCCCGGAAGGACCCCGCGGGTCAAATGGGAAACATTAATCCAGTCAACCAAAGCCAAGTCCCTTTTTCACAAGGTCTGCTTGCCTTCTTAATCACGTTGTGACTGTAGCCTCACTGCGTCGTCTCATCCCATGGTAAGGTGTATGGTCTATGAAGCCAATAACGCAAGGTGCCAGTCCCAAACGCCCAGGTCCAATGCAGCCCCGTTCAAAAATCCCACATAATCAAGCAAAAACAATCATCAGTTTTCCACAAAGTAGGCGGACCAGATCTCCACAGGCTCCCGGGAGCCTCGCTCCCAGGCTACACCCCGAGTGTGCGGCCTGCGTCACAGGAGCCCGACGGCGGCCTGTTCACGGGCCCTGCACCAGGTTCAGCCGGAGCCGCTCCCGTTCCTGGAGCAGATGTCCGATGGCCGAGCGGATGGCCGTGGCCTGGGGCTCGTGGCGCTCCTTCTTCAGGTAGAGGGAGAAGTGCTTGATGCTGCAGGACAGCAGGCGGTCTGCTCCCTCGGGCCCCTGGAGGCCCGAGCGGAGCAGCCTCTCGCAGGCCAGGGCCATGTTTCTGTCCCAGTTGGGGGGGTACTCCGAGTAGTCCTCCACAATCTCCTTGTAGAGCTACCCCCGTGAGAGAGAGAGAAACACACACGATACATGGGCAGTTGTTGCAAACGGCCGAACCCAATATTTGTTGTTTGTTTTGAAGAAGTGTGCGTGGCGGGAACACAGCCAATGGGTTCTGAATACTTATATAATATTTAAGTATTTATATTAACCTCATTTTAAATCATGGCCTATATATATATATATATATATATATACATACACACACAATGTTAGGCCAAATACATTTGTAATTCATTTATAATAGGCAGGCATCCGTGCATTTTGGATCAGCCCGCTTCACCAATGTGGACGCAGACGTTCCCTTCAGCTGGACAACAGGACCGCCCCCCCCCCCCCCCCCCGACTGACTCTGAGCCTCTGTGGGGCCGCGTGGCGCGCTGCGGTGACGCCCTATGTGGTGGGGGTGCAGACTCACAGTGTAGGACAGCTGATAGAGGCGTGCCTTCCCGTCTCCCTGCACGCCCTCGGCGAGGTCGTAGAGGAAGAAAGCCGTCTTCATCCTGAAACAAAGCCACGCCGCACGAGGGGGCTGAGTGCGGTGTGGACGCGCGCGGCCACTCTCCCCGATACACTGACTTATGTAGATGATGCCCCCCCCCGCCCCCCCCGCCCCGCCCCGCCCCTGCCCGACGGGACGCTCTCGCACACACGGCTGAGTTATGGAGATGTTGTGGTAGCCTCCTGAGGCAGAGCACGGCGCGAAGAAGCTATGCTAGCGTATATTAGTCTATATATCTACTAGTATGTATATTATACTGTACATCCACTAGTATGTATTAGATACTGTACATCCACTAGTATGTATATTATACTGTATATCTACTAGTATGTGTTAGATACTGTACATCCACTAGTATGTATTAGATACTGTATATCTACTAGTATGTATATTATACTGTACATCCACTAGTATGTGTTAGATACTGTATATCCACTAGTATGTATATTATACTGCATATCTACTAGTATCTATTAGATACTGTATATCTACTAGTATCTATGAGGACATATTGTATATCTAGTATCCATTCATCTATACTGTATATCTACTAGTATGTCTATATTGTATATCTAGTATCTATAGTCTATATAGTACATCGTAAGAGGGTAGAAGGTATTCTTCACCTGGCCTGCCACATCTCTTCGTTAGCAACACGCTCCCAGGAACTGGGATGGAAACTGTGAAGATAAACAAAATAAATAAAATAAGTTACGACATAGAAATAACTTTGAAGAATTTTTTTTTTCTTTGTCAACCATTTTGTTTTTCATGTGGTTTATTACTACAAATATGCAAAACCGTAGTTGCAAAAAGTTAATCAAATATCAAAAAGAAACTTTCTACTGTCAATTGTTTTTGCAAAGATGATACAAGAAAATGTAAGCTGCGTAAATCGCTGTTGCTTTTCTACGGCGTACTTTCTTTCATCTTCCTTTTAAAGCGATCGCTGGGTGCTTTCTTGGTTTTTCCGATTGTTAAAGAAAGATGAATAGCAAGCAGCAAATGTGTCATCTGTCAGCACGGTAAGAAAGTATTATAATTCGATTCAAAACACAAACGCAGTCTGAACCCAAGTGAACCCTGCAGGATAGCGACCATCCTAGACCACAAATACAGAGTATTTCACACCTCCCTGTTGATACTGAGTCCTCTGAATGTGTCAGATCATGTATACATCCAATCATACATATATCAATATATATGTATACTATATATTTATACATGTATATGTATAAAGTATATCAATATAGATATTGATATACATTGTAACTCAGTACTCACTGTATCAACAGTATCCCCCGCCTTATTTTGTCGAATCACAAACACTCGACCTCTTCTTCAAAAGAGTGTTTTGGCGCTGTACGGCGAGCTAATGCTTGGCTTGTGGGCACCGGCAGACACACTCGTCGCGGGAGGACGCAGGGAGGGGGGGTGGGGGGGGGGGGGGTAACGTCACAGTGTTCACAACTAAGCACTGTGAGCGGCTGGCTAAGGGCAGAACGCGCAGCTTTGACTAATTCCACTTTTGACACACTTATTGACAAAAACGCAATGAGGAACTCATTATCTTTCTCACTCGCTCTCATTTCAAATGGCTGGGGGCCTGATGTCTCGCTTTGGTTAAATTATAAATAAAAAAAATAAAAAAATAATTTATTTATTTATTTATTTCGGGGCGATCGGCCCGTTATTCAATCACACCAGTCATTGGACTGAATGAACAGGCCAGCGCCAGACAGTGTTGAGAGTTGTGGGGCCAGAGCGATATATATGGTAATGTATTGTAATTCTATACTAATACATTTGAAGGTCATCCATATGTGAGGTGTGTAAATAATTATCGGTCAACATTTAAGGAGGATAGAATGTAATAAACGTATTTACAGTGTTGTTAAATACTTTTTAACAGTGCTTCAACAACAACAACTATCCGACTCACTAATCATGTATCACAATTTGGTGTTTTGAGTAAAATGAGTAAAATCCATAGCAGAGCATTTTACTACACAGCAGTAGAGCTTCAAACTGTCTGTGTGTCTCTCGCTCTCTGAAGGACAGTATCTGTGTCTGATGGACAGTATGTGTGTGTGTGTCTGCTGGACAGTGTGTGTGTTTGTGTGTGTGTGTGTGTCTCTCTCTGCTGGACATTGTGTGTATGTGTGTCTGATGGACACTGTGTGTGTGTGTGTGTGTGTGTGTGTGACGGACAGTGTGTGTGTGAGCTCTCTCTCTGCTGGACACTGTATGTGTGTCTCTGCTGGAACCTGTGTGTATGTGTGTCTCTGCTGGACATTGTGTGTGTGTGTGTAACGGACACTGTGTGTGTGTGTGTGTCGGACAGTGTGTGTGTGTGAGCGTGTCTCTCTCTGCTGGACATTGTGTGTATGTGTGTCTGATGGACACTGTGTGTGTGTGAGTGTGAGTGTGTGTGTGTGTGTGTGTGTGTGTGTGTGTGTGTGTGTGTGTGAGCGTGTCTCTCTCTGCTGGACACTGTGTGTGTGTGATGGACAGTGTGTGTGTGCGCGTGTCTCGGACGTGTGTGTACCTGTTGTGGGGCTCGCTCCACTGGTAGAGGTTGCGGGTGCGCTGGGCCCACTCCTCAGGGTGGAAGAGTGTGTGGGCGGGGACAAGGTGGTCGCACACGCCCAGGGGCCAACGGGTGAAGCTCCGCTCCCAGCTGGGGTCCCCATCAGTCAGTCCGATGCATGCAAACACAGGCCTACTGCACACGCGCACACACACACACACACACACACACACACACACACACACACACACACACACACACACACACACACACACACACACACACACACACACACACACACACACACACACACACACACACACACAGGGAGGGGTCGAAACCATAGGAGGTAAAAATGCATTTTCCTCCCAGATATCACTCCCTCTCACCCCAGGCGACTGCTGATAACTTCTACACCCACATATGAAGAGCCGTGTGGAATTCTCTCTCTCTCTCTCTCTCTCTCCCCTTCTGAGAACTGGGGGCACTTGGCCAGGTGAATACTGCCCCCTGGTGGGGTTTGGCCCCAACATGCTCCCTAGCTCATAACTGTCTGTAGTCAGTGGTTCCTCAGGGTAAGGTGGCGGTGAGCAGTAGGTTTCCTTCTTCAACTGAAACCCGTTCATAATTACAGACGCACTTCACTGGTCTTAATAGTTTCCTCCTAACCCTGTCAGTTGTTTAAACATCATCATCATCATCACTGAGCCGTTGATGCGTAGCCCTCTCCGCGTCCTAATTCAACTCCCCTTGTTGGAAATGACTATTGATCAGCTTCCTCCCGCTCTCCATCTCGCTAATGTCTCTCTGTGGCTTACTGTGTGTTGTTGGACAGGAAGTGCTCCAGGCTGAAGGTTCCCTTCTCCTCTGAGCGGACTGGGTCCCACCAGCGACCGGGGAAGTGGACCCCGGGGTGGTGGGTCTTCAGCTTGGCCACGTACCAGGTGTACGTCATCATCTGCGTGAAGACCCACAGGTTAGAAGGAACATCCATGCAGTAGATTCAGCGTGACAAATGGGCTGCAAATGTATGGGTATTTCGTACAGGACCCACACACTTTGATATATATATACAGAAGTGAAAGAATGTAACTTTCCTTCTACATGGACAGACCTTCTACCATCATCTCAAAGCAAGACATTAGCAGACGTATTTAAGTGTCAATAGTGCCTCAAAAAGTGGCGTTTTGCCAGTCTGTATTATTGAGACACTTCCTGGCCTGGAGAGTAGAAATGATGGCCAGGGCTGACCTCCTGGTCCACCAGGGTGACGTCGGCCCGCACGCCCTGGCAGTAGTGCAGGTAGCGCAGGGTGTTTCCTGGCAGGTCTCCCCGGGTCAGGATGATGGCCCTCTGGGGCATGGAGGCCAGGATCTGCCTCCCGAAGCTCTCCACCACATCGTTGTGGCTCTGATCGCACTCCCTGGGAGGAGTCGGCAAATGCACGCCATGAGAGTGTGTTTTACTGATGGGGGTGGGGCTCTGTGTGGCTGACTGTGAAGGGTTTGTGTGTCTGTGGAACATGGGTGTGTGTGCGTGGGTGTGCATCTCATTTCAGGTGGTGCGCAGAGGGTTAAGTTGTCAGCGCCCGCCCGCCCTGTTGTCGGGAGGTGGAGGTGGAGGTGGAGGCGGAGGCGGAGAGGAGAAAACGGGGACTGACAACCCGGATCCCCTTGATCAAAGCTGCCAGGTGATGGGTGTCAGGCCCTAGCCCTCCCTCCCTCCCTGCCTGCCTGCCTGCCTGCCTGCCTGCCTGCCTGCCTGCCTCCCTCCCTGCCTGCCTGCCTGCCTCCCTGTCGTAACGCTGCTGTAATCTGCCGCTTCTCGGACGGCTCGCTCTTCCGACGGAGCTCTGTGGGTGGAGTCTATGTGCTCACCGCGCCGATCTACGGCGCAGCCGGACTGGTGTTGGGGGAGAGGGGGGGGGGGGGGGGGGGGGAGGGAGAGGGGGAGGCTGACAGGTGGAGTTCAGGCCTCCGGTGTGAAGCGCAGAGGCGGAAACAAATCAGGTTGACTCAGGGAAAAAGTGTTGCAAAGGGGATTTTGGGGATGAGAAAAAGAGGGCAGGTTGTTTTTTCTTATTTTCCTTTTAGTTTTTAAGTGAACTACAAAGTAAGGGCACAAATCGAATCCGGTGGCATTTCTAACATTGAAAAGCAGGGTACGTGTTGGCTTTAATTAGAAGACCTTAAATGCAATGAAAAGTTAAAAGTAGGATGAGACTTACTGGAGACTCAAGATGCAAACGTGTAGGTAGGGCGGGAGAAAAGAATGTGTGTGAATGTGTGACTTGTTGGCCGTAGACGACATATGGCCGTCGTGTATCAAGTCATTGATGTGTTTCAGTATGAGACTGTAAAGTAAGTGTTCCAGCCTCCTCTGGTCATAACACTGCTGTGTGGTGGTTCTCACGTGTAGTTAGAGCTGGCCATGTATGCCAGCGTCGCCACGGTGACGACCCAGCCTGAGGTCCTCCACAGCCCCTTACGGCCAAACCTCCCCATCAGCCCACCTAGACCCAGACCCGCCAGCAGACACATGAGAGTGTCACTCTGTAGCCAGAAACGCTCCACCTGCAAGGGACCACACACACACACACACACGCGCGCAGACACACACATAACCACAGTAAGTTCATGTTTTTTGTCAATATAATGCTAGTCTTGATCATTGCCCAGTCTGCCAACCCCTGCCTGCTCCTTGACGACATGCATCTGAATTCACCGCAAGTTGCTTCAGATAGAGCGGACTTCCAAGCCCCCGTCTACCCCAGGTAACCTTTCGCTCCACTGGATAAACATGGGGAGCTGAATGTGAACTAAACTCTACGTAACTGAGATACATACATCATAAGAGGGGGACCCCTGCTTACCACACCCAGCATCAGGGGTTTGCTGATGTCGAGATTGGCTCTCCAAGCGAAGAACAGTGAATAGAGCAGCTGCATAGCAATGAACAGCAAACACCTGCACAGACACACACACAGTCAACAGCCCAGACTGCTGGCCACACCTGCACGGACACACAGAGTGGGACTACAGTGCTAACTTCCTAATAGCATGATCAACGAAATAATGGCGACAATATAACTGTATAAACGTGTTTTGTACATTCATTGAATCTAGTTTAAGCATTTCCATGTTGAAGACTTCTAGATTGTAAAGGACTCTGATTGACTGCCTGAGATCAAATGGGAACCCCAGCCAGCTTAGAGGAGTGTGACTGATTTCTGAATGCAGCGTGAGCCATAATAAACCCCTTTACTGACTCTGACATCCATTGCATCACAAATGGCTACACTTTCAAAATAAAAGCCAGCTAACAAACACTACTCATTTTGCACCGTTTTGCTGTGGCAGTCAGGGATTAAGGTATGGAGTATTTGCCTCTTTGAGGTGCTAACTATGATTGAGGGCCACATAAATTAAGTTGATGTGACTGAAGAAATAAATGAAATGGCTGTCTTCTCTATTATTCATACTTATGACAGATACAATTCATTCTCATTCATACTTGCACTTAAAGAGAAATGATGAAATCTTGATTTGTTATAAAAAAAAAAACATTGTTGCACTCCACTCCACATATCAGGTAACTACAAAATAATTTTTTGTACAGTTCCCTTTTGATATCCATGGTTTGACCTTCCTCTTGTCGCGTGCGTTTGTGAGGTTTCACCAAAGTGATCCCTGGGTGGGGGATGGGAGAAAGAGGGTGGGCCGTAGCCCTGAGAGGAGACCTAGCTCCTGGATCTCCCTGACCCTCCCTGGGGGGGGGGGGGGGGGGGGGGGGGGGGGGGGGGGTCTCCAGTGTGGCTTTATCAGTGCCCCCCCCCCCCCCCCCAGACCCCAGCAGAAAGACGGCTGTAATGCCTAGGTGGAGCACACAGCGCTGCCACATTAGGACACGCCACTCACTCCCTTGTACACCGCGACAAGTATTCGGTTTAAAACAATCGCCCTTCGTTTAAATATGGAGAGTTGTGACGGCATGCCAGGCGGCGGGACAGCGGCTCTTTTTTCCCTATTCTCTTCCCCAAGATCAGCGTCTGACAGTGGTTTTGTTCCGTGTGTTTGACTGCAGGGGATTGGATTTTTGTTGTGTGTGGAGGGAGCGGGACTGGAGTGGCTGCTGGAGTAGTGACAGTGTGAGGCGTGCTACCGCCTAGGGTCTTACCCATGAGAGAAATACAACAGGGCGTATCCACACAGCACCCAGAAGAAGATGGGAAAGTCAGCATACCAGTGGTGCAGCTGGGCCCTAGATCAAAAGACACACACACATGAATACCTACATACAGACAATTACAACAACTGAAACCTGTGGACATTAGTGAGTGAATTCCTCCACCAAAACAAACCCTGGGATTGAACACTGTGCATTTTAACCGGATTGACACCAGTGGCACACGCACACCCACACCCACACCCACACCCACACCCACACCCACACCCACACCCACACCCACACCCACACACACACACCTCGCTCAGAGCTGGGAGATAGTTCCCTGTCTCTTCCTTAATACCCCATCTCTATTTGACAGCTTATTGAGTCTCCGTATCGCTCAATGTGTGTGTGAGCACTGTGTGTGTGTGTGTGTGTGTGTGTGTGTGTGGTGATGTCAGCTTCTTGAGTGGGTTTACATCTTCAGTTTGTCGACATGTCGACAGTGTGCCCCCCCCCCCCCCCTCCCATCTTGAAGGTGTGCCTGTCCGTCAAAACAGCATGAGTGGACGGGTGTTCAGGCAGAGGGGAGGGGGGGGGGTGAGGAGGTGCTGATAGTGGGGGGTCTTATGATGTGCACACATCCCCTTCCCCCCCTCCCTCCCTCCACCCCCGCAATTCCATCAGTGGGATAGTGATACAAGAAAACGCAGGCTGAAGTGTGTGTCCGTGTTCAGACGTGGATGGGATGGCTGGGTGGGAGGCTGAGGGCCACTGAGTAGAATATGCAGGGGGGGGGGGGGGGGGGGGAGTAGGGGACCAGTTATAGAATACTTCAATCAAAAAAGAAATCATCGCGCGTTAGCCTTCCCGGAGCCGAGCGATCGCGTCAGACCGCCGGAGAGACGGGACAGACCGCCGGAGAGACGGGACAGACCGCCGGAGAGACGGGACAGACCGCCGGAGAGACGGGACAGACCGCCGGAGAGACGGGACAGACCGCCGGAGAGACGGGACAGACCGCCGGAGAGACGGGACAGACCGCCGGAGAGACGGGACAGACCGCCGGAGAGACGGGACAGACCGCCGGAGAGACGGGACAGACCGACCGCGGGGACTTCTGGGACGCTGTGATGGAGAATAGGAAACAGCCTACTCTCACACTATGGAAGCCGTGCGTCTTCGAAAACATTTAGGCTGCACTGAAGCTCTGCCACAACCGAGTCGGATTCAGACCAATGAGTGGATCCACCGATGATCCACCGATGATCCACCGATGAGTGGATCCACTGATGATCCACCGATGAGTGGATCCACCGATGAGTGGATCCACCGATGAGTGGATCCGAAACCCACAGAAGTCCACGCAGCAATCCTACGTGAAATTGTACTTTTGCATTTTGCGTTATTAAAATAACACAGCAGAAGTTAAAAGTAGAAATGACCGGCTGATAAGAGCGCTGGCTCCGATTCGGGCGGGGAAACAAACGCACACTGAATTGACTTTTGTCTCTGAATATCATTATTATATTATTATTTATTGATTATCCGAAGCTTGAAATGACATCAGCTTTAAAAACAGTACACATGAATATGGACGGAAAGTTACGACACGTCTACCGTAAAAAAATGTGTATCCATGTTGATGACAGTACTCACCAGAGCATCGTACCCATGGTAACAGAGCCCTCCGTCTTAGCCTGAGGGGCGGACCAGGGAACAGTCATCACTCAGGTACTGACGGTAGCGCTTTCAGAGTACTATAATGTGCCTAAGTACGTGATCGTGTACCAGGCTGAAGGTGCCGTATTCGGTCCTCAGCAGGTGGGTGAGCAGGCCAGAGAGGGTGGTCTGGTCTCCCCAGCTCCAGCGGGCTGTGTTGAGGCTCGAGGAGATGGGAAGGTAGACGTAAGGCAGAACCCCCGCGATAAAACACGCTCCCAGTGTCCCCAGGAGGCGGAAAGACAATTCCTGACAAAGTTGATACACATCGAGCGGTTGAGCACAAACGTGCTCATTGTGAATGGAGCATTTATTAGTGGATATGCATGCAACAACTGTTGTCGTTCATTGTTTGGATTATAACATACACTTGGTACAGGAAAACCTTTCATTCTAATTTCAAATGATGCTGAAATAACTTCAAAAAGGTAACAACTCTTTATTATTTTATGATAAGCATGCTGCTGGTAAAATTCTGGAAACTCGATCCCTAGTTGGCATTCATAACATAAGGAAAACCCACACATGGTTTGCCAATTCGGTGTAGCACAACTCTTTACGCATTTCCTGCATTTGGTACATGATTGGGTTTCAGCGTCGATGCTCCCTGGTATAAAAGCAAGACGAGCGAGAACCTACCCCGTTGGAGCGCAGACTCGCTAGGACCAAGAGGGCCATGGGCACCACAAACAGCACCAGGGTGTGTTGGTTACAAAGTCCCAGTCCACAGCACAGCGCCCCCAAATGGGCAAGCTGATAGACAAGAAATGTACAAACACACCAAAACAATGATACGTTAACCAAGAGCTATTTTAAACACACATTTTTTCACATCGTCACATTTAACTTAACTAGAGTAAGTGAACTAATGTTTAACTAATTGTGTTCTTTCTTTCTGCCCATTTTGTCTCACTCCTTGTCCTAATCAAACCAAAAGATTTGTATACAAAACACACACGACCTCATCTGTGTATTAATTAACTATAAATACAACAATTGACGGATCATTTTATGGCGCTTTGGAAATAGCAGTGGCTAGGGGGGCACCGACAGCCGCTTGGGCTCCGACGCTCAACCCATAGTAGGGAACTCTTTCGGAGCTCATCATGCATGCTGCTCTACAGGTCATGCGGCGACTTTGATTCTCTTCGTGATTGGGTCTTTGTTTGGCACACCATCAAATGAAACCTCCGCACCGCGAACCCCGTGCTTTGCAACGATTGAACACTACAACCCTTCGTCACTTGTCCAAAAGGGTTGAAATTGGCGACTGCACAAATTCATTTTCTTTGATCGTTCGCCCATTATGCTCACATAACAGAAACGGCTACCGCTTGGTCCAACACGAGCTCCTTTCCTTTTGCTTCTGTTTTCCAGTGTCTTCCATAATACTTATAGTTAGCCTATAAGTTAGCCAATACGTTACCCTATAAGTTAGACAGTTACCCTATAAATGAGCTTATAAGTGATCCTATAAATTAGACAGTTACCCTAATGATCAGTATTGCTGATCATAAGTGATCATTAGGGTGGTGGTGGTGGTGGTGGTGGTGGTGGTGGTGGTGGTGGTGGAGGTAGTGGTGGAGGTGGTGGAGGTGGTGGTGGTGGTGGAGGTGGTGGTGGTGGAGGTGGTGGTGGTTACCTTCCAACGCCTCGAGGCATATGCTGGATTGAAGAAGCAGACGAGCAGGGAGAAGAGCAGGCCCACAAACAGGTTGTTGAGGCTGAAGACCTCCGCCACTGTGGACCACTGCCAGGTGAGCCTTGACACGGCGAACGACCCCCCAGCCAGCAGAGCCCCTGGACCCGGACCAGTCAGCCTGGTGAGGGGGGGGGGAAAGGAGGAAGGTGGAGGAAAGACCTTCAAAGATTTGTTTTGGAGATAGAGCTTCATGGCACTGAGGTAACATTAGGCTTGTGAAGAAACGCTGTAGGTTTGCTCCAACCATTTATTGAGAATAATTAATGAATGTATCCGTTTATTAGACATTTATAAGCATTATGTTGTCGTTTAATACATCCTCTTACAAATGGTGACTAATAAGTGTAATGTAATATCCGCATTTATATTGACCTATTTTCTTAATTTGTTTGCACACGAACATTTTTCATATACTATTGCAAAAATGTTTACGAAACATTATAGAAAAATATAATAAAAAAACATTACCAGAACAATTCTGGAAGCCATTTTAATCTTCCTGTGACCCAGGTTTGGTCATTGGACAAGACCTTGAAAAACACCCTTACGGAATTAGGTCAATTCAGCCATAATGAGAATTTCCCTCCCTGGCAGCCCATTGATCTCCAGTAGACTGGCATCCAACCCACCGTGCTGCAGATAGCCCTTTATCCTTCGCCTCTTAAATATAATGTGCACAAAAGTTTCCCCCATCCGCTTCTCCTGTGCCGTCTCCCGTCTTTTTAGCGGGTAATTGAAGCAAACTTGGGATAATCTGTCACACGCTAAGACCCACCACTTACTAAAAAACCAGAGACAGAAGGGGGAAGGTGGAGGGGGAGGTGGAGGGGGAGGTGGAGGGGGAGGCGAGTGAGGCCACAAATGAAGCGGAGGTGGAGGAGGAGGAAGAGGAGAGGACTGATACGGAGAGGGTGTGCAGAGGGGTGAGAATGTGGCGGGGTGGAGGATGAAATGGAAAAAAAGGTTGGGGGAGGGAGAAGGAGGGAACTGAAAAAGCCCAGAGAAATAGAAAAGGACTGTAGGAAGAAGAAGGGGAGAAGAAAAGCTAGCCCGCTGCCTGGCACGCCGGCTCTGAAATACGAACAGGCTCCACAATTAGGGAAGTCAGGCAGTATGGCCCTTTCCGCCATTGTGTGGAGTGGCTTAGAGTCCTCCTCATCAGCCTATCAGCTAACTGACAGGCAGAGAGCTGCTCTATTCAGCACCGCAGATACAAGCTGCAGGCCAAACGGCTGCCAGGTCCCTTATGACCCCACAATCCCTTGCCGGTGACAGCTTCAAGCTCCATAGCAAATTAGGCGCTCTCACATTACAATCGCAGAAGACAGATTCCATTAACGGTATCTGAAATTGAGTAGAGAGCAGGCCCGTTATCAGACCTGACTCATAAGCACCGCCATTAATCACGAGGCATGATACCATTTATACATTTCCAGCTCTCTGCCTGCCGCTGTGATAGTCAGCCACAAAGGCCTGATGAGACTTGGGCGAGGGGAACAATGGCGCTTTCTGAGGAAAGCGCCATTGCAGGAAAGAGCGGTAAATCAGAAAAAAATGGAGAGTGAGAGCAAGAAGAGGAGAGAGAAAAAAAACGCACACTCGCATGCCGACTACTTTCCCTTTTTTGCTCTCTCTTTTCATGCTCTTTTTTCCCACTGTTCGTTTGGTCTCGTGGTAAGGGTGCGTATAAGCGCAAGTGTGCGTCTGTGGGAGTATGAACGGGAGGGGGGAGAGCGGGAGTCGAAGGAGAGCCTAGGAGACGCTCTTAGTAAGAGATAGGGGATGTCTCTCTCGCTGCACGGTTCCAGGAATTAGTTGTAACTTGAAGAGGAGGGATGGAGAAAGGTGGGATAGGGAAGGGGGGGGGGGGGGGGGGGGGGGGGTTGTGGGTGTGATGACTTTTGTTGAGGTGCTGGGTGGGACTTCCCCCCCCCCCCCCCACCTAATTCTACCCCCCTGCTTGACAATTAACTCTCCCCAGCTCATGTGCTCAGCAAGGGGGCTGGTTCTGGGGACGTCCTGGGTGATGAGCACCAGTGGGGGTCTACGGACCGGGGCATTATGCAAACTCTGCCCAGGCTCACCCAAAGGCTTTCCAACGCATTGAAAGGTGTGTGACACACACACACACACACACACACACACACACACACACACACACACACACACACACACACACACACACACACACACACACACACACACACACACACACACACACACACACACACACACACACACACACACACACACCTCTGTTGGGGCGTGTCTCATTTTTTAAGTGATCTGTCTACGAGCAGCAGTGTGAATGACCCGTCTATGTCCCGTGGAACCACCTGAGTCTGAGCCAGGCCTGTCAGAATCTCCCAGGCTCATTGGGGCCCCCAGGGTCCCCCAGATAAAGCAGCAGAGACTCTGACCCGAGCGCAGAACCATGTTCGCATCTTATCAGGGCTCAATGTGGGGCTGTGAATGCTGTTGTGGTGTACAGTTGACAACGGCTGCCTGGAATGACACATTGCACCAACCAGACAACTCAATAGTACACAGTACCACCCCCTCCGGCCTTAATTACCTGATTAAAAGACGAATGTCAAATAAATACGACCAATGGGGTTTACATTTACAGCATTGGAAGGTAAAATAAGTAAAAAAAAAAAAAATCTTTTTATAAAGATGTACATATTGGATTCTGCTGTATTTCCCGGGTCGGGAATGCTCTGCTGAGAGGCTCATAACAAACTAAATAAATAAATAAAAAACACAACACAATTTTCCAGTTAATGTAAAAAAGGAAAAAAAAATAAAAACGGAAAAAAGAGAAAAAGGAAAAAGCATTTTCCAGAGGAGCTGAAAGGGTGAACAACAACGGAGGATGATACAGCTCCACGTCCTCCTCAGGGGCACAGCACTGCCATGGTGCCACCGCTTTGAAGTGTCAAAGCAGGTCCTGCCTTTATTTACCCCCCGCCCATCTACCAGCGCCACCCTTCTGCCAGAGCGTGCCGTCTGCGCTAAATAACCCCCCCCCCCCCCCCCCCCCGGACCAGCGCGGTGCGGTGAAGAATGAGGCTTTACAATGAGGCCGGCTGGTGGGACACCACTGTCACACGCCCCCCAGGGGAGCGGGCGGAGCGGGCGGAGCGGGCGGAGCCACGGCCTCACCGGCACGGCTCTGCCCGCCATTGTTGTTCCACGGCAGAGCGGAGGTTTTTTGCGGGCGGGAAACGGGGCCTGGAAAGGAATCACACATTCCTGAAGAGGTTGGGGGGCCTCGAAGGGGGGGGGGGGGGGGGGGGGGGGGTGGCGCCGGGCCGGGAGGCTTAGGGTTCCAGCTGGCCCGAGCCCACACCCCAGGGTGTTCCTTTGGCCGGGGCCACGGTGATTCGAACACTACCATCGCATGACGATGGTAAGTGCTCTGTGGCACCACATCCAACATCCAGAGCCAAGCTGGGTGGGGGTGGGGGGGGGGGGGGCAGCCCTATGCAGATATAAACCCCATACTGACGTTATGCTGATACTGTATCTGACACCAGAAAATAACTCCCAAGATCCCCTCCATCCTTATGCGACATTCAAAAGGGCACCGTATTTTTCATCTTGGATGTGCTGGGCTCCAAATCTGAGCTACTGCGTTTTCCTGGCCTTCCCTCTTCAGGCAGAGGGGGATGCTGACATGTAAAGATGCAGAGGGTTCATAAGGGCCCAAACTCTGCTGCTCAGAATCCCCCCCCCCCCCCCATCCAGAAGAGTGCACGCAAAATTAATCACCACAATCCTTCTCAAACAATAAAGCCCCTGACATGACAATTCCTCCCAGAATGCCATCTTAATCTCAACCCCAACAAACATACCAAAAAAATACAAAAATCACAGGAGCAAAAATATAAACAACGCAGAAAAGAAACGATTGCTTGAGCAAATTGCTTGAGCAATTCGCAGAATGCCCATTTTCATTGCCGCCTTTTCAACCAAGTCATTAGGCACACGCCATAAATGTTGCTTGTATAGATTCCATTAACTAATTCTGGGTGAATTGTAATTGCCGAGTCTGATCCGTCTCCATGCTTGCTGCCTTATTAAGACTGCCTGTGGTGGCAGAGGAATGTAATATTGACGTCCGAGGCCGACACAATCTTGGGCCTACGGGCGAAAAGGGAATATTAAACTGCCGTTGAATTCTGCAGACTATCTAGCCCTCCCTCTCCTTCCCCATCCCATAGCCCAGTAATGAGGACATAACATCTTCATTAGACATCTGTTTAACTGCATTACAGGAGGAGTCCTGGGGGAACTATTGGTCATGCTGGGGTTGGATTGGGGGTAAGGGATGGAGGGGGGTGTCGGTTGGACTTCTGTATCGACATTTGAAGACGGTGTGCATGGGCAGACGGACTGCAGTGAGAGCACCATTAAGAGCGAAGAGCCTGCAAACGCAGGGCTACACGCAGTTGATCCGTCTGAACGAATGTGCGATTTGGGATGAACCGATACAGTCTATCACACATTAAGTATTGCCCCGATCAGGACCGTCCATGGTCGTAATGCATCAAGAACTCTAAAAACCCAGTCCCTTTAATAGCACACATTTTCATAATCGGACCTTTGTCTTGGGAGTCTCCTCCGACACCAACACCCTGCTGGCCCAGGACCAGCATCGCGCACCTCTTACAGAGCCATATAAATAACCCTGTTCTAAAGACGGCCCACAGGTAACTTTCCAGAAACCTCCAGGACCATATGGTGGAGGCCCATATAAGGAGCTGGGGGCGCGGTACGGGCTGCCCCCCCCCACCCCACCCCCCCACCCATCCCACCCACCCTCCAGTCCACTGAGGTATCATCTCTGCCCCATGGGCTGGCTCTTGGCAGGTGAGCCCTTCGCAGGTGTGCGTCGAGGAGGTGGAGTTGGTGGGGTGGAGCATTTGGTGTTTCTAAGCTACACAGTTATGTAATCGTGAGATCATGCAAAAGTGTGAAAAGTGCTGACGGCCGAGGTGCCGTTTGCCTGCCTCGTGTGCTCCGATGGCTGTCAACCAACTGCCGTGTCTGTTGGTGGTTTCTTTGGATAAGCCTGGGAACGGGGAAGAGAGATTCCACTCAGGTAGCACAGATTCGGAGCAGCTTTAGCAGATAAACTGTTGAGACGAGAGAGCATGGAATACTCAGCTGTCTGGATTATCCCTGTGTGATAGGAGCACGCATTCATATTCCTCTATAGACTGGTGGTGTTCAGGCCTTTGGGATTCTAGGGGGCCAAATGCTCCTTCTGCACAGCTTCAAGTGCAATCGATAGCAATTATAATCATGTCGGTCACCATCCTCAAAGGCTTGTCAGGCACTGGTGTGAAAACATAACGAGACATCCAATTTGGCCATCAAACCATGTGATCAAGCCAAGAGGACTGTAACTGACAAATCAAAGGGAGGCTAAGTGCTACACATAAACTTATGCAAGAGTGAAGTGGCTTCCAAGCCTATCAACTTACATTCCCCCACATTAAACACGGCAATCTGGCCGACTAATTTAAATTGATACATCAAAGGCTTGCAATGTTGGGTATATTCCAGATGAATTTTCAAGGTCTGACAATTTACCATTTGAGAGGAACTGCCAACAAGTACCCATTTTAACTTCAATGTAATTCATCATCTGAAAAATGCTTCACTCAGAAAAAAATAAATAAGTTTAGTTTTCAAAAGAGGCACACTGCCAATTAGGAAGTCTGGTTTGGCCTTAACTGGGCAAAACAGGGAAACAAGTCAGGGTTTTTTTCATACCAAATAATTAAAAACATTCAAAAACATAAAAGGATAAAGAAAGGGTATAAAGGGTCTTCTAGTCTTGGCGTTTCGTCAGAGAAGCAGCCTGACCCAAGTTAACCTTCATCAGGCTGTGCGTATCCATTTTCTGCTAGCCGACTAATAGCTGGTGGAGCACCCAATACCCTCCATGACTGCAGCAGGAAGTAGGTCATCATTGGTTCAGGACCTGGTCCCTTCCCCTCACCAGCCACCCCCCAGAGTACCCAGACCACACTGGACTGCTGATCTTTGGTGACAGGCCTTAACTCTTACCAGAACCAGTGCAGATAACGACTAAAGCCGGTTATGGTGATTTTTACAAATTGAAAACCATAGATTACACGTTCATACTTAAGAGCTTAGAGTGTGTGTGTGTTTTCTGTCTGGAGTCCTCCATGTCCGTCAGCCTCATTGGGTCAGAGGGGGTCCTCATAATGACTTTTCACTTAACTGAAATCCAAAATTGGATCCAAATCCTTGGGGATTACCAAACAGGGCTGCATTAAAAATGCAGTGTGACTGGCCAAACCAGATGGATGCTTTCTGGCCATATTGAAACGTCTGGCCAAGAGGAATGCTCCCATTGAGTGTTACATCAAAGGTGTTGGGATACGCAGTGTGTCCCTCTTCAGACACATACACCCCCCCCCCCCCCCCCCCCCCCCCCCGTCTCTAACCTCACTGTAAAGGACGTGACTCTGACGCAAGTCTCTGGATCGTGCGTGTGCTTCGAGTTCCCTTTGAGGAGCAGTGACGCAGGGCGTGGCTCTGGGGCTGTTGCAGTCCGGGCGGAGGGCCAGTCCCCTGGGAAGCACTTCCTCTCCAGCCCTCACCGTGCTCCAGCAGGGCTGACCCTGTACCCTGAACCACTTCCTCTCCAGCCCTGACCGTGCTCCAGCAGGGCTGACCCTGTACCCTGAACCACTTCCTCTCCAGCCCTCACCGTGCTCTAGCAGGGCTGACCCTGTACCCTGAACCACTCCAGCCCACCACCCATCAGCAGACACACAAGAAACAGCCACCAGGCCACCGTGCGCCATTATATCAAACAAACAAAACTCTCCGCCCCACCTCCCAAGCGTATAACCCGAACCGCGAGGCTTGCAAGTATATACCCGTTGGTAAACAACATTACACTTCAGACCTGATGGAAGTGTAAATTAAAATAAAAAACAGATGTCATGACTGAAGAGTGCACACTGAGCATAAACAGATATACTTATTACAAAATGTAAATTCCCTACGCTAAGCCGTATGAGATAAAGGCACAAAAGGAGCGACTCAGAGAGAGCGAGAGCGAGACTGTTTCTCCTCGACCCAGGAGGGAAGGAGAGGGAGGTTTGGTTGGGTGGGGGATTAGAAAAATCGTGCCATGTCAGGATTGGGTGCATGCTGGGCGGTGGGGCGTGGGGAGGGAGAAGCAGTAGAGGCGCTTGGGATGGAGGTGGGGATGCTGGTGATGATGGAGAAAGGAGACCGTAGTTGCGACACACACACACACACACACACACACACACACACACACACACACACACACACACACACACACACACACACACACACACACACACACACACACACACACACACACACACACACACACACACACACACACACACACACGCACGCACACACACGCACGCGACGGGTGGTTGAAGGGTAAACAGTCCGGGCACACTGGTACAGAGAGAGGGGGGCTTGACGGAGCTCTGTCCCTGAATACTGAACAGAGGATCAGGGCTGTGACTGGCCGTCAGTCGGCACCAACCAAACACCATCTTCTCTTCCAGACAGCGGAAGACCTCAGTAAAAAAAAGCACTCGTGTGCTATTTTCTTAAGCAAGACTGCCCATTTACAGATCCAATAGATCAATGACCTCTCAGGCATACTCATTGGAATCCATGTCTGTTTAAACAAGTTGCGCATCCTACGTAACGAATACGCCACAACGGGGTTAAGCAACCTATGCTTCGCCCCCGCCACATCACCACCCTCGTCGTACACTATTTTCCAAATAAAAGGGGACCCCCTGGAGTGGTATAGTCCACAGTGGTATATTCCGCATATACACCACAGTTACCGCCAGTTATTTGTTGCATAATGTGTTTGCGTTGTCCACATGCGGTGGATAGTTTGATTTGAGCGTTGTTGTTGGTTTTGGTGTGGCAAATCAAACCCTACGGCGCCGTTCGGCCTGCTTTAATGGGTCGAGGCATTTAGGTTTGGGGTAAAACGCTGGTCACGTTTCAGTTGAAAGAGTTTCATTCTTATTGAAACATTTATAGTTTGGGTCTTTGTTTTGTTTCGGTTTGATACAGCTCACCGCCAACAGCACTTCCTGGTTGGCGAAGGACCCATGTGCTGCATGAGGTGGCCTTTTATTTGCCTGTGGTACGCAGGAAAGGGAGGAGCCTCAGCTATATAAGGAGGAAGTAGGAAGTCAGGGTAGAGGTGTCAGGGTAGAGGTGTAAGGGTAGAGGTGTCAGGGTAGAGGTGTCATCAGGGTAGAGGTGTCAGGGTAGAGGTGTCAGGGTAGAGGTGTCAGGGTAGAGGTGTCCGGTTATTGAAAAAGAATGCACACCTGTGGAACGTTATTGACGATGCTGTGGTCTAAACAAACATAAAGAGACAGCCTACTTGCAGACCGTGAAGCAGAGGGCCCCGCTGGCCAGGGCTCCCAGGAGGCTGCACATCAGGTTGACACTGTGGGCCGGGGAGAGGGATGGCAGCAAGGCCATGGCCAGGCGGGCCAGCAGGGTGAAGATAGGGTAGCCTGGAGGGTGGGCCACCTGCAGACACCCGCACAAACACAAGAGATACGCACGTTGAAGCTAAACCAGGAGAGCAGTCCATTACCGCCTAGACCAGTGTTTCTCAACAGGTGAGTGTGTAGTAAAAAAATATATGATAATAATATTAATAAGTATTCTATTTTTACTACTTTTCTTTTTGCTAGAGTAATGTGCTTTGAACGCGGGGATGAATCTTTTAGTTTTTTATGTTGAAAAAAGGTCATGATGACATTGTGTATGTGTGTTTGCTAGCCCATCTTTGACAACTAAATTTGCTTGGTGTGAATAGTGTAAAAGTGGGTCGCGACTTAATGACCATGGGAAAACGTGGGTCCCAAGGCCAGACCAGTTGAGAGCCACTGGGCTAGACGGTATCGTGGCATGATGGCCTTTCACTGAACTGCAGCTGGAATATGTGCGAATATAATCATCATCAAGATCAAAATCATGTGGAAGGACACGGAGGCGAGACAAAGAAGAGACTATAAATAAAAGCAGTCAAGCTTGGCCATTTGCATTAGACCTGCTCTGTTCTCTGCCCTGGGTCTTTACATTCAACTAAATCAATACATGTTCCATCTCATCAGACTGTTCTAGGTGAACTAATATTATTAAATATTATCAATTCATTATAGAATCAATGTCTACAGTTATTTGATTAGTCGATCAGTGGGTTGTGCCCAGGCAGTGGTGGCGAGCCGGGCACGGCTAGCCGGGCACGAACGGAGTTCTAATTAGCTCCGCTGCAACCCGGGAAGCCTCCCTCGGCACCGGCACCTCTCCACCAATTCCTATTTCATCCTCCACTTCGTCCTGTGGCAACTCCTCCTCGTCTACCTACACTTCCCCCTCTTTCCTCATTTCCTCTTCAACCAACTCCACTACTACCTCCTCCACCTCTACCAAACCTTCCTCCTCCTCCTCCACCACCTCCTCCTCCTCCACCACCACCACCACCACCACCACCTCCACCACCACCACCACTGTCTCCTTTTCTTCCCAAGGACAGCAGCTGTCCCGGGAGTCGGCGTCACGGCATAGCGTGGCTTGCGGAACTCTGCAGCTTGGCGCGCCTGGGGGAACCCAGCAATCACAGCAATTAGCAGCTAAGTCTCCTCCAGCCTGATAAGGACTCAGTCATTAAACACAGACTCATTCCCTGGCACTGATAATATGAGCCAGCCAGAGAGGGGGCAGCTCTTCAAACTGAGACGGCCGCGTTGAGAAGTGTGCAAGAGGGAAAGAGTGAGAGAAGGAGAGAGAAGGAGAGAGAAAGAGAGACAGAGACAGAAACACACAGAGAGAGAGAGAGAGAGAGAGAGAGAGAGAGAGAGACAGAGACAGAGACAGAGACAGAGACAGAGACAGAGACAGAGACAGACAGACAGACAGACAGACAGACAGACAGACAGACATAAACAGAGAGAGAGAGAGAGAGAGAGAGAGAGAGAGAGACAGAGACAGAGACAGAGACAGACAGAAACAGAGAGAGAGAGGTAGAGAGAGAGAGACAGAAACAGAGAGAGAGCGAGAGAGAGAGAGCGTGACTGTGCCACCAGTCACCATGGACACCACAAAGACACCCTCGCTGTGATTACCCATGAAACTCCCAGACGACACCAATCCAAATACAGTCGGGTGGAGGGACGGTGTGGAGAAGGGCAGGTGCAGGAGAGAAAGACCGAGCACCAGGAGACCACCGCGGGTGAACCAGATGGTCAGATTAGGTTAGGTTGGGTTGGTAGTGCCTCACGGCTGAAAAACTAAAAAGCTAGGGGACCACTAAGGAAGGCCTGGCGCCACTCAGGCACTTCACTAAGGACAACTGAGGCCACAAAGGCAGCGCGCGGGGGGGGATGAGGACTGGGGAGCTCAGGGGAGCAGAGCGGAGGGCCGCGGCCCGGCGACCAAGGGGAGGCCCCGAGCCCCGGGGACTGACAGGCTGACAGGCCACACGGACCGCGGCACTAACGGCGGGATTACTGGCATAGTGACACCGACACAGCCTCCCTAAAAGGATCACAGCGCCGTAATAAACTTTATTAAATAATATAACTTATTATAACTGTTAACCCGATTTAGTTCATTCTTCGCGGCTTACACACACACACACAAAAAGAGGGGTGGATATAATAAGCCTTATACCGTACATAAGGCAAAGCCTACAAAAGCCATCGCCTTACCATTGACTTTAATTGGATTTGAAAAACGGGTTGCAAATTATAGCATTCTCTACTTGTAACTTAGTAAAATAAGTGTATAGAAAGGGAGGAAAAACCTGTGGACTAAAAGTACAATTAATCTGCTTTCTGCCCATGCTTAATTAAACTTCCTTAATGCTTATGGAGTTAATGAGTGATTTGATTAAACAATACAGCTAATGCTTACCCCTAGTTCACAGGCAGCGGTGATCAGCTCTCCTGTGGAAGGGAAAAGGGGAGGAAATTAATGTAAACCTTATAATTATTATTGAGAGGCAAGTCTGTTGCTAAAGTTTTCCCAAATCAAATACTTGCACTGGGGTTTTGCATTAATTTGCCGGGATCAAAACCTGCAAATCTTCCCAGTGTGATATTTCCTAAGCACCCCGCTCATTTCCCTTCATCTCCCGTCCCTCCTCTGATAGCTCCCTCCCATCACTCACACACACACACACACACACACACACACACACACACACACACACACACACACACACACACACACACACACACACACACACACACACACACACACACACACACACACACACACCCACCCACCCCCCCCCACCCACGCACCACTGGGTATGTACAGAAATGCGATGTAGCTGACAGACTCAGAATGAGGTAAACAATAATAACCGATGGTTACAGGCTAATTTAGGAAAATAATTCTGTGACAAACTAATTGTGCGCGTAAACTTAAGGAAGGGGCCATTTTGAGGCAGTATACATATGGCTGGGCGAGGAACCAATTGTAATTGGATGTTGAATGTAACTGATTTCTCACTCAATGTTTGCACATCCCACTCATGAAATTCAGTTAGTGAGACTCATTATTGTTGTTTGTTCAAACCAGCGACCTCTACTGGTATCTTGAAGACTGGCTAAATATGTTTTGCACAACATTCAACATCTAAAGCTTTCAAATAGTGCCTTGGCCCAATAAACATCAACAGCAAAAAGTTCAGTACATTCTGAAGATATCAGCTACAAGGAGGAAGTGCCAAATAAATAAAGAAGTTATAATGTTAGTCTGTATTAATATGTTTATGTTACAGTGAGTAAACATAAAGAGAGTAAAGTACACAAACAATAATACTCTCATGAATCATAACACAGTATTTATTTATAAAATAGACACACATTTGACTATTAGTGCAATGGTGCTAATGATGCAAAATTTAAGTCGCAAAATGCACAGAACACAGCATGCTAGGATGCCCCACTTATTTCCTCCAGCCTTGCCGACACAGGGAACAGCGCTGCCTGCATGAGGAGCCCCCAGCCCCTTATCACTCAAATGGACCATGAAGCCAGGATTTCTCCACCTGCACAGCATCAATGTTTTCAAAGCTTCATTTCACTTGGCACAGGCCGGCAGCTACCTGCCATCGTTCCACCCCGTCCCAGTTTTCTCATTCTTCTCTTCCCTCCCTTTCTGCATTTCGTTCGTTTTTACCCACGGTAGCAGAACACTTTCTTTTTTTTTTCAGCAAACCAGCAAACTAATACTGGCCAAAACATCCGCCTCAGTGCCACTGAGATGCAGCTTTGCATCCCTCCCCCATTTACTAAAAAGGGAAAATATTGAGTCGACGGGGGCAGAGGCACGGGCGCCAACCGTCTTTGTGATAGTGGAGCATGGGCACCCACACCAGTTCCTCCATAATCCCCCCCCCCCCCCCCCACAACCATTTCCACACTCCACATTCCTCGACAACAGCGTTCCCGTGGGGGCTGTGCTCCAGCCCCCCGCGGGGCACATCGCACCTAAAGAGATTAGGACTCAGAGACGGAGACCTGGAGAATTGGGAAGGGTGTTCAGCTGGCACCATCAGAGCGGGCATCCTGCACCGTCCCTAAACCCTGTGGAGAAGGGGCTGGCCGGGGCTGCCACACAACCAGCAGGGCTTTCTATCCCGCAATGCTCTCCTCTGCCTGTACCATATCGGCTCTGGCTTTTCACATGCATTCACTCTGCTAAATGTGCGTTTACCCTGTATGCAGCTTTAAAGCCGAGGCAGGACATCAGAGCAGAGCCTCCGTGCACCCAGGCCCATATTCCCAAGTTAAAAGTGACTCCTTGAGCTATCATTTCTGAACAGTGTTTGTGTTACGTTATACACCAACGGCTGAATATGTGAATAAAAACGATTTAGTCATGTCATTAGCATGTAATAATTACTAACTGTAGTGAATGATGCCCATTTTGGACATGAGCTACAATCACAATTGTTCCAGTTCTAATTTAATCCAATGACTTCATGCTGTCATTAGTCATCGAGGTATAGAACAAGCTGTTCCTTGTGGTTGTAATGCAGATTGATGAAAGTGGTAAAGCATTAATATTCATTATAATATTGATGCTAATGGAGTGCAAGTGTATAGACATGGTGGGGGGAAAGTGCAAGTATGGGGAGAGTAAATGCATCAATGTTTGTAAATGATGCAGGAAAATAGACAACGCAAAACAAAACTGTGCGTCACCTTTATGGACCTGATTCTCTCCCATTGCCAAGCGCTCTGTTAATATTGACATGACATGATGTTCTAAAGTTAACTTTTTAGAACGATGCAAACGAAACGTAATTAGCTGCAGCAATTACAGAATAGTGTCACAATGTATTATTAACTTCCAATTTTCACAGAATGCATAGACAATGGGGTTGTTTAGAGATGGTAGTTTCCTGATTGATGGATACATTAGATCTCAAATCTGAAGGCGCAAACGTATGCTCTTAATGCGGATGTCAGTATCGAGTAGCGCAATGAATGTTCAACAGTCGAGGTTTTCTTACTATACACACGGTGAGCCGTTCTGTCAAATGATGCCCCCCCCCCCCCCCCCCCCCCCCCCCCCCCCGCCCCCCCCCCCCGCAGAACCCTGCCGTTTGATTGGCTGACCCGGGGGCCGCAACAGCAAAAGGCAAAAGGTAAATGACGTTAGCCCCAGTCCCAGTACGAACCTGAATCCCCTCCAGGTACTGTTTTCTGCACACATGGTATATAGAGCGCAGCGACACAGGCGACGGTGACGCCTGTCACGGTCCACGTTCCTCTGTCCTCCATGGGTAATGCTCTTCAGGAGACAACAGCAGCCACACAGCCGAATCTGGCTAGCTGCTTCGCGTTAGCGCCAATGAAAGGCAAGCGGGTGGCTGTTAATGGGACTCTTTAAAAAAATAGAAAATAGCCGTGTTTCTGGTAACAAACTCGAATCTATTCTCCTAACGTATGGTCGAACTCTTGTTGGTTGATATTTTTCGCGGTTTTGTGTTCAAGTGAAACGCCTCGGCGTCCAGGAAGTATACTGTGACATAATGAACAACCCGGATTGGTTCAACACGAAGTCTCGCGATGGGTTGAATAGCGGCGCTCAGGTCAATGCAGCGTTATTTAGAGAGAGAGAGAGAGAGAGAGAGAGAGAGTGTGTGTGTGTGTGTGTGTGTGTGTGTGTGTGTGTGTGTGTGTGTGTGTGTGTGTGTGTGTGTGTGTGTGTGTGTGTGTGTGTGTGTGTGTGTGTGTGTGTGTGTGTGTGTGTGTGTGTGTGTGTGTGTGTGTGTGTGTGTGTGGACTTTGGACCATTTGACAGAGGGGTTCTCTTCACATACGTTACTTGCAAACATCATGAATGTGTAATAAGAAAATGCAATCTGTACAGCTCTGAAGATTTTACTTCATGGTTAATATGTGGACAGAAACCCCCCCTCTCCGCACCTCTTGAACCTCTCCAATAATAACTGATCAACTGACCGGATATTGGCAAGCTGATATCGTTTTTACAAATTTCTTTAATCGTTTAAGCTTTATTCGTTTTAATTGTATATTGTTTTAGAAAGTTACCATGTATTTAAATATGCCTATTATTAAATAAATAAAATGTAAGGCGCTGTCCGGTAAAAAAAAAAAGGAAAAGAAAAAAGGGTGCTAGATCGAAAGTAGGATGTACACAAACCACAATAAAGTACACGAAATAAATAACATGCACGTCTGTTTGGGTAGCAAATACAGAACGGATTATCCCGGAATGGCATAACGCACACATTTTAATCTAGTTACCTTTTGCATGTATTGTATTGTATTGTATTGTATTGCCTTAAGGTCTTAATAGGAGAATACTGGAAAAACAAGACGAATTGGAATTGATCTAATAACGCGGATAGACGGCCACACAAACTCGATTTCCTCGCCTAGACCAATATGAATCTGAAACTAAAAGGTGAGATATGTTTTTACAATGTTATGTTTTGAAGCGTACTGGGTTGATGTATGGTTTTTTGTTGTTGTTGTTGTTGTTGTTGTTGTTGTTGTAAATTCCAAATAAATAAGGTAAGAAGAGACCAACACCATTTCTAGAAAATGGTGTTGTTGTCAACTGTTACGAGTTTAGGAAAAGTGGTGGAATACATATCCATGCCCAATGCCTATGCGTCGGCTCTTCTCCACCTAGTGTCCATCCCTGGTATTTCACTTAACTACACTCAAAATCCATTGTACTTGTTTGAGTGCAGCAGTGTTGGCCCTTAATGCGCTTGACTTGCTTCACAGCTCAAGAAAAGCCGGCCCATATCACAGTCAGTGGATGCAGCCTAACGTGTATTTTCACTGGATTCACTGGACTATGTAAGAATTATAGCCATGGGATGCACAATACATTTAACCAGTGTTTGCAGTGCAGAGGGGATAGCGTTGACAAACCAGGTAAACCCAAAATCAAACATAGCTGCCTGCCTTATTCCATTACAGCCATGTGGAAACATCACATGCTACAGCTACCTAAGCTTATTTTTTTTAATTGTTAGATTTATAATTCTTTATGAATTGGATTTTCCCAATGATTGATTGATGTCTATGAAACATTTTTGATGGAGGACTAATGAGTCAAAATCACTTCAGTAATGTATACATTTTTTATTAATCTATAATACTTCACTGAAACAGATCGAAAGGCGACTGAACCGCTGTTGTTCTAATATTGTGAGCCTAATTGGGAATATACCTGCTCATGCAGTCATGCTCTAGAGGGGTCGCCCTGGGGTGCAAGGGACACAAGATACAGGCACCATTTCATGTCTCACAGGTGTCCATGGTCACAGGTTGAAAGGCGGCAGTAATGAAGAAAGTGCCCCCATTGAACTGATAATAATCCCAGCCTAGCATAAATGAGTCTGATCCCTCAGTAAATTGAGCCCTTGGAGAGGTGGAGTGGTGTCAGCACCTCCTCCCAGAAGGCTCTATAATCCCCACCACCACCTACCACTCTCACCACCACCACCACCACCACCTACCACTCCCACCACCACCACCACCGACCCCTCCCACCACTCCCACCACCTACCACTCTCACCACCACCACCTACCACTCTCACCACTACCACTCCCACCACCACCACCTACCCTTACTCTCTCTCATCGTTGAGAAACACACACGCGTGCACACGCACACACACGCACGCACGCACACACACACCTCACTACTCGTCGTCTCACCTTACTCCACACAGCTCAGCCATCATGTGATGTCACTGCGGCATCACCGTGATGTCACCTGTAATCCAAGTTTGGTTAATCTGCCGTGATTCGGTGGCAGGCAGGAGGGGGGTTGGATGTGGAGGAAGAGAGGGGGGGTTGCTTTCTTTATAACCCACCACACACCCACTGTTCATTAATATACAATCCCAGAAAGTCTTCTGCCCAAATTCTGCATTTGCCGTTAACAGTGGGGCCATGTAAAACAAAAGCAGCCCAGTACTGCATTCACAGCACTGGGTTGCATGCTGTCGCCTCAGAGGCATGTGCAGAGAAATCACTAGCGAGCAGAGTGGATTAAGCAAGAACTATATTCTCCTCTTCATGCCTCCCAACCTGGAAATGCAGGCTGTCGTCCTTGTTGTTTTTTTGGAATAATTGACAGGTTGTCCAAACAGAGGAATTACCCAAATGGGCGAGGCCCTGGTTCCATCTGGCGTCCAGCTATTAGCAAATATTAGCATGCTGTAATAGCAGTGGTATTAAATACATTACGGTAGCAGGAGCGTGTGTGCGCGTCTGTACGCCGCGCTTGAGTGCAGCGGCGATGCGCGTCCATGCAGTCACGTGTGCCAGTGTGTGTGATTAGAGAGTTCTTGTGTTTCGGCTCTGGGTGATTTAGCACGTCTTATTAGGAAAATACGTTAATGGTGAATCATGGGGGTCCAACGAAGCCGGATCCTCTTAATGTTTACATGCTTATTTCTTTTTATTGTAGCTAACAAAACAAAGATGTGTATTCTCTCGCAGTGGGAAGGTGCAACATGGTGACAAAAGACACTGTTTCCCCTGATGTGTTCAGCCTCTTGATGGAATGCGATCTATTCGATTTGGTATTTTGCTCACTTATCGTATCATATCTGTTTTTAATCTTACCTTAAGCATCCTTGAAATGAGGTGTAATCCAGTTAAGCCCCTTTGAATATGCTTCACAGCCACATTACACCACTTTATCCCTTCCTAAACAGCCTCCATACGAAGCAGCTGCTTCCAGGCCAACACGGTACCCAAGCAGGCACACAGCACCTCGCAAACCTAATGGTTCTCTTTGTGGGTTTTTAGAAGAAACATACAGGACAGAGTTGGGATTATTCAACAGATCGGGTCACTTGAACTCCACTTGAGTTTATCACCATGTGCTTACTATAAAATGTATTATTATGATATTAGTATGTGGCCATCAGTTGTATATAGGGGCATTGCCAAATAATACATCTAAATGTTTTTACCAGGTGGCACCATTTGGTTCCATCTGGTTCTATCCGGTTCCACCCGGCTCCATCTGTTTGTACCTGGTCACATGTGGTTCCATCTTGTTTCACCTGGTTCCACCCGGTTCCACCTGCTTCCTCCTGTCTGTGGCCTGTTCATGTTGTTGTAGAAACAGCCAGCTGCTGGCAGTAGTCACTGTTAAACAGCCTATTTCCTTATGTGACATTAATCCAAAACATTTCAAGGAGATGTGAGTGGTAGTGGTGGTGGTGGGGGGGGGGGGGGGGGGGGGGGGGGGGTAAGGGAGAGGCGCATAGCGGGGTGTAGGGCGTGAGACTGTGATGGCGTCGCCGACTTTGTTGTTGTGTGGTGTTGGATCTAGAGCGGGCTACCCACGCGGGAACGAATCCACTTAGCTGAACTGATGAAGATTTAATTAGCAAGACTCTAGCAATTACTGTGTAATTAAAGTCATTTGCCCCCCTGGTTTGGATCAGTGGGCTGGGCTGCATCACACCGAGGCTCGCTGGGAGCGGCAAGGAGAAGGGCATCAGGCCACAGAAAGGTGACCAGCAATGTGGTCACCTGTTTCTGGGATCCCTTTTCTGTGGTTTTCGTTTGTGTGTTTCTGCGAAGAAATAAACACATGTTCAGGAGACACAGTTTGGTCTGTTTATTTGCATGTTATTTTGACACGTCATTTGTTATTCATTGAGAAAGTAATAAGACGAGTAGGCTGAGCACAAACTGTCATCGAGAGCCACACAACATAGTAAATAGGCACCGATACAATCATAATCCTTTTCAAACTGCACGCCATACTGCCTGGATTGTGTAATTGTGCTGGTGCAAAGCTGCTGTCAGCTAACGCAAAACAAGTAAAAAGTTATTAGTTTTTTTCTTGTTTGACATTCCAAAATAGTTTGCATTAAATTGGCCGGTTGGATTCCTCTTGTCTCTCCTGCTGCATTACTCCAAGTGTTTGACAAGTGAGGCGCAGTGAAGTCAGGTGGACTCCGCTTCGACCTGAAAATGTTGTTGTGTGAATATTTTGGAAGGGCTTTTTCCAGTTGGGTACTTTTCATCCATCGTGTCCCTAGTATGTGTCTGTATTTTGTAATACTCTGACCCTTCTCCGAGGACCTGAAAAGAGATGTGCCCTGCTCAGATTTCTGTTTCAATCCAAAGTTAAGAACAGGTTTTAGGAAAACAAACTTATGGTAAAAGCAAAGACTTCTGAGGGAGTGTGTTTTTTTTTCCCTCATGAGATTTGCATTCCATATGTCTAGTGTCAACACACATTAACTGCTGACTGCCTTTTGACGAAACCAAAAAATGGAGAGGTTTCTCTGGCCATCAAAACTAAAAGGACAGTTTAGGATATCTTTCCGTTTCCTTTCCCCATTATTCTTTCCATTTGCATGTAGCTTTGATCTCACTGGATGGGTCTTGTGTTGGCATCCAGTCTGCGGCTGTCATGCGCCTGACAATCTTTCTCCTCTTCCTTCTTCTCTCCCCTGCTCGTTTGCAGCACGGCCTTGGTGAATGTCAGACAGAGAAGCTTCAACAGTGTGGCAGTAAACCCCTCACAGAGACCAAAGCGGCGCTGAAACTGACGGAGAGCTTGTTTTGTAAGTTAACGGTGGCGAATGGGAACTTGCCTCGCATCCAGCGGCTGGTGTATAAAGTGAAGCCACGTGCTACTGGAACTCAACTTACAATCATTACAGCTGATCAGTCGCTGATTGGTGGCCCTGTCGTTTGGGCGTCATCGGTCACTTAAAACGAGTATAATTTTTTTTTATTATTTTTTTGCAGGCTAGCTACGGGAGGCCAGAGAAACGTCGCTGTTGTACCGTTTGACATTTTTGCATAGCCGTGCCCCGCTTAAGAAGGCAGAGCCGACCAGCGATCACTGGATTAGCATGCCGTCACCTTCAGCGTCTCCTCTGTCGTGGAGGAATACGGACTAGCGTGCAGGCACATGAACCCATCTCCACGCACCGTGGAAACGTTAATTGGGAAGCATGGCATCCCGCTGCTACCCCCCCCACGCACACACACACACGCACACACACGCACGCACACACAGGCCCACTGTCGTGTCAGCATTTCAATCCTTTTTATGTGTCCTCAGTTCAGAGAAACGGAGCCTCATGAATGATGGCAATATCGCCGCCATAGGCTCCGACGTGGACATGACAACAAAGACTGGATGCATTGCACACATACGTGCACATTTGGTGTTCATGTCTTTCATTGGGTAATTACTTTTCCCAGATGAAATGTGGTTACAACCTTGTAATAGGATATCATGAAAAAAAAATAAAGAAGCCGGTTTTTAAAACAACCAGCGGCTTGAAATACACAAGGATCATGTTTATGTTTTTAGGTTCCGGTTAATGATTCGGCAAAAGCAGCACCAATATATAGGCCTATGCAGCAAAAGCAACTACATAAATAGGCTACTCCAAAGCAAAACGAGCAATTAAGCAAATGAGATCTCCCAACTTTTGCAAAACTCTGCACTGACACTTAATTTGGCTCACTACAATAGCGTATTATGAGACATTTATGAGCATGTTAATTCAGTTAGGCTTAATTCAATTTATGACAATGTGTCATTGAAGTGTTCCCAATTATGTCTGTTTTAGATTTTTGAACAAACGTGTTAGTTTTGTTTATCGACAGCTGGTTGTTGATAGCCCAAAGACCCTGTAGGAAGCGGGCCAATATCTCCATTGGTGAGGAAATACTGCCCTCCTGTGGCAAAAGAGGAAAACTACATCAACACACAACGTAAAAGATAAACGTTGCTGATGCGCTGTAGTGAATATGAAAATGAGGTTGATAAGGCATACCATGTAGCCGTCACTAAAATAGATATCAAGAGACTCCGTCCCTTATCTCAAACAAATGCTGCTTTATAGAGTTATCAATATTTTAAAATAAAAACGGGAAGTGTTCAAGCTGAACAATGATGAAATGTGTGTGCAACCCGAGTGATTTTAAAGCTGATTACTACTAACTAACTAACTAGGCCCACAATGTTCATACAGAGTTGCTGTACAAAAAGCAGCCCTCTCATTGGACACTGGGAAATGTACTGTATATAGCCCCTAACCTCGTTCCCAGAGCTTAATCATTAATAGTAACAGACCTTTCACCAACAGACCCATGGAGAAACCTTAATATGATCATTTAAACGTCAACAGATCCAAACGCAAGAAAAACAAACAATCCACTCGGTATGCTTTTTTTTTTCTTTTTCGAAAACAAAAACTTTATTCTTTGCAAGGTATGCATTGGGAGCATCATGCTGTCCCATGACCTGTGTGCAGAGTTCCCGCACAGGAGCTCTGCAGGTACACAGAACAAGCCCTACGGTGCATTGAGGGGGCCCCGCCCATGTTTACCAAGGAGGAATGTTATGTGGGCAGCTACGTTGCAGCTGTGAACGCTCGGTCGACAGCAACGGGCAGTGCTGTTTACCTCAAGTGTTGGGAGAAGGAATGCTGTGCTGTCCCTCCTTGACCTGCATGACAGTCATGTGTCATTTTTAGAAATATAAAAGGACATTTGGTGAACCCTCTGCAGGTATCTGGGCAGAGGTCGCAACATACTGCCAGCCACATTTCACGGGAAAGACAAAGAATGTGTCTTTTCGTCTTCTCTCCAGCCCACCTTTAAGAAGGTCATTTCTCGTGTATTGGTCTGTTTATAAGACCCATGTGTGGAGGTTGTTTCTTCTTCTTCAAACACAGCTTTGGTAGCCCGCGCTCGTTTCATCTCAGAATACCTAACAATATTATCCTATAAACTACTGGTGGATCTACACTCTACACATGGGCACTGCTAGCGCCAATATAATTGCACTTTGGCCAACTTTGATTGGTCTGCACACAGCGGGAGGTTAAATATTTGGTATTGGGTGTGCTGCTGCTGAGTCATCTTTTATCAGCTGAGCCGGTGAGTTCAACCCTACAGGCCTTCGCCAACGTTTCCAGCGTAGCAGTGGCTTGATTACGGATCACTTTTCCACCCAACGCTCTGGATCCAACCGAGAGGTCGGGGCTTCTTTGTGCGTGGTGTGGGGGGGGGAACACACCACTTTTAGTTTTTGGTATGATCTTTTGGTGCTGGCGAGAATTTGCACCTTTAAAAAAAAAATAAAATAAAATAATCGATCTCATGAAAAAAAAAAAAATAGAAACTACCAAGATAATTGGATCATTGTGAGTACAGCTAGAGCGGGCATGGAGCGCACGGGAACCGACATGCCAAGAGAGGATGCATATGCATGTGGATTACGCTCCTCACGCCCTCCATTCAAGATGGAGTCCTTATTCTGGGCGACATCAACATTGTGCATCTGTACAATTAGGGGAGGGGTTTTATGACATACGGTAATAAAGCACTGCTGGTAAGATCGTCAATGTATTTGAAGTACATTCATTGTCCAAACCCCCCAAAAGATTGATGTGGATTTTGTGTTCCGTTTGCTTTGTGTGGATTTTTGGATGAGCCAGGTCTGAAAGTTTGGGTGGGGTTGGTATTTGGATGTGTTGGTTTGGGTGGTGGATGTATTTAGCTGGTTTTGAACGTTTGGGTGGTGATACTTGGACCATAGAAACAGCAACAGGGGTTAAGGTCAAAGGGCAGGGTTAGCAAGCTCCCACAGCAATAGACATACGTACATATATACACGCAAAACTTAGGCGAGAGAAAAATATATTAACCTTTTCATTACAAAACAGTACAACGGCCTCAGTGTAGTAAAATAACTCTTCTGACTGACAAAAAAAAAAATAATACATATGGAAGGAAACTCAATAGATTTACATTTCTGTAATCTCTCAAAAACTAGCACTCCCTTTTGCCCGAAGCAAAAGAGCTTTCCTCACCTTGAAAAAAAGAAAACCGATTTCCAAAGTTGAACCGAGTGTGAGGCACTGGAATACATCTCTGCACTCCCAACAGAAGTGGCCTCATCTTTATTAAACGCCGTCTGTTTCCTTCTCTGGATCAGGAGCCACCTCTTGGTAGGGGCCCCGGTCTGGATGTCATTAGGTCCACGGGAAGCTCCGGCCTCTACTGGCCCCCTTCCCAGCCAACAGTCCAGCTGTCTGGCTCCGCGTGTCAGACCCGCCACCATGGGGCTTCCCCCCTTCCCCGGACCCTCGTCCACACCTGCCTCCGTGTCGTCTGCATGAGTCCGTTTTGCCAAACCGTAGAGTACACACACAAGCTTCACCTCCTCTGACCCGCCCTGAGCTCAGTCCACCAGGGGCTCAAAGGAGAGGCGTGTCGACTAAATGCACGTCATTCAGGAGGAGAGGGTCTATGTCTCTGGTCTACTGGGAGGAGACCCAAAGGAAGCTCCAAAACTTCCCCCGGTCGGGCCCAATCCCCAGTCCATGATGACCGTTAAACATCGCACTCCTTTCTACAGTCTGGGTCTCAAAATCGATAAATCAAACAAAAGAAAAAGAAACACATAACAAAATAAAGTAAATCCTAATGCAATAAGTAAGAACAGTTTCACAGCATGGTGTCCTTCCTGGAGTCCCACACGCTCAGTCGATGGGGCCCTGGAAGATGAGCTTGGCGCAGCCCTGGGAGAGGCTGAGCTGGGTGGCGCAGAAGGGGCACGCCGCATGGAAGGCGTGCGTGCCGTGGGGCAGGGGGATCTCCGACCAGTACTTCACCGACTTCTCCGAGCACACGTGTCCGCACGGCACGAAGGCGTGCGTGGGCGCGCCCGTGTCCACGTAGAAGGCCGGCTCGCAGCCCAGCCACAGGGGCACGTAGGGCCCCACGGTGCGGCACATGGGGCACTCGCGCCGGGCGTTGGGCTCCTGCTCCGAGCGGTGGCCCCAGTTGTGGTAGCCGTGCACGTGGCCGCACGCCAGGTAGACCCAGGGCTGCTTGTCCTCCAGGGAGGAGAGGCCGCGGCTGCGCTGCATGCTGGGGAAGGCCAGCGTGTTGAGGCCCACGGGGCACTGGGGCCGCGCCGCGTTGATCTCCTGCCGCAGCGCCTCCAGGTGCTTCTGGGTGGGCGCGTGGAAGAGGCCGTCGGCCGTGCGCCACAGCAGGGTGGCCCCGCACAGGTCCACCAGCGAGCCGTCCTGCAGGACGTTGCTCTCGTGCTCCACCTGTCAGGAGAGACACCACCGTCAGGTTCAACCAGGAACCACAGAACCATGTACACTAGGACTGATGAGGACCGGTTCAACCAGGAACCATCTACACTAGGACTGATGGGGACCGGTTCAACCAAGAACCATGTACACTAGGACTGATGGTGACCAGTTCAACCAGGAACCACAGAACTATGTACACTAGGACTGATGGGGACCAGTTCAACCAGGAACCACAGAACGAGGACTGATGGGGACCAGTTCAACCAAGAACCATGTACACTAGGACTGATGGGGACCAGTTCAACCAAGAACCATGTACACTAGGACTGATGGGGACCAGTTCAACCAGGAACCACAGAACGAGGACTGATGGGGACCAGTTCAACCAGGAACCACAGAACGAGGACTGATGGGGACCGGTTCAACCAGGAACCACAGAACGAGGACTGATGGGGACCAGTTCAACCAGGAACCACAGAACGAGGACTGATGGGGACCAGTTCAACCAGGAACCATCTACAGAAGGATCAGTGACGACACCGTGCCGGCGTACGTTTTGGAGAGATACTAAATGGAAGCCTTCATTCAAGAGTTGCATCAGATATAAACTCATAACATAAAGCTGCGTCACGATGCCGCCTGCGCGCTGGAACCATCGATTCCAACGGATTGCTTATAATTACGTTGATCCATGGGTGGATAATGGCTTTATTCTGAAATATTTGGCTGCTTTAATTGGCTTCGGATTATAACGTGAACGGGTTTCTCTTGGCTGCTCGTCATACACACTTTAATAGACCAGATAAAATCACAGATTGATGAAGGCCTCAATGAAAATACGTCTCAGCTGCACCCTTTATTTGAAGACTGTGTGTGTGTGTGTGTGTGTGTGTGTGTGTGTGTGTGTGTGTGTGTGTGTGTGTGTGTGTGTGTGTGTGTGTGTGTGTGTGTGTGTGTGTGTGTGTGTGTGTGTGTGTGTGTGTGTGTGTGTGTGTGTGTGACTGTGTGTGTCTGACTGTGTGTGTCTGACTGTGTGTGTCTGACTGTGCGTGTGTGGCACACTGACCAGTTTGCCTCGGGTCTGCGCCGAGCGGGTCTCTCTCAGCGTGTACACGTCGCCGCACACGGAGATCTCCCTCCAGACGCCGGGCTTTGACTCCTCCGTGAACCCGCCCCTGGGGTGCATCACCAGCACGCCGTTGGTCGTCAGCCCGTCCATGTGACCATCCGGGTTCTTCCACTTGGCGGCTTTCTCCTGCGGGTGAGAGGATAGGATGGGAGGGGCTTTAATGCAGGCTGACCAGCCATGAGTAAGGCAGGCTGACCAGCCATGAGTAAGGCAGGCTGACCAGTGTTAACCTCGTCCCCCTAGAAAAGGGGCTGCAGGTGAAGATTTAGAGAGCTGTTATTTTGACATGTCATTTGTTAGCGAGTGAAATGCGCTGTGAGGATGTCCGTTTTGAGTTGCCTGCGTCTGCCTCTGTATGAGACTGTTTGACTTTAGACCGCTCCGGGGACATTTCTGGCCAGTCAGGGCATCTCTTCCCTGATTGGTTTGGAGAACTCCTCTTGCATGTCATCACAGGTGCGTGGAAATGCAACCCTTCAAAATGGCGTCGAAACGTAGGGAGAGAGGGAGGGGCTGGTTCTCTCTCTCTCTCTCTCTCTTTAAAACTCTCAAATCCTACCTACAGCACCTTTAACGGCGGCGCCAGGCTGCGTGCGCTGGCGTGGTTCGGCGGGCACCATGCGTGGCGGAAGGTAAGCGTAGCGGCCAGACTCACGCTCACCCCCAGGAAGATGTTCTTGGAGGAGTCGAAGCCCGCGGCGAAGATGCGGGCGGTGAAGGGCGGGCCGCGCTCGCAGACCACGCGGCAGGCGAAGCGGGAGATGGTGCTCTGGGTGACGGGCGAGTCCTCCCCCTCCTGGGCCCCCGACACCGTGTCCGTCACCACGAAGTCTATGGGGCTCTCCGTGGAGCGGCCGATCTGCAGGGGAGGGGGGGGAGAGGGGGGAAGAGAGAGAGAGAGAGAGAGAGAGAGAGAGAGAGAGAGAGAGAGAGAGAGAGAGAGAGAGAGAGAGAGAGAGAGAGAGAGAGAGAGAGAGAGAGAGAGAGAGAGAGGGGGGGGGGACAGAGAGAGAGGGGGGGACAGAGAGAGAGGGGGGGACAGAGAGAGAGAGGGGGGGACAGAGAGAGAGGGGGGGGACAGAGAGAGAGGGGGGGACAGAGAGAGAGGGGGGGGACAGAGAGAGGGGGGACAGAGAGCGGGGGGACAGAGGCGTTTGGATGAGCTGCTTGGACAGAATTGAAGTGCCTTATTGTAGTGATTATTAGATTATTAGTCTCTCAAGGAACAGTGAAACTAATATGGGATGCCCCTCCTCTACAATGTTAGTTTGATTGAAAATGCTTCAGTCTATCCCAAGAGACAGCTGCTCAGTTCCAGAAAAAAAATATATAATTTAGACTTCTTAACAATCCATCCCTAAAATGGTCTTGCTCAGTGAACAACCGCAAAAATATCCGTCTCAAACATTAACTTCCTTATTTGTATTGTCCTCTGGCTCTGACGTCTTTGCGAGTGTGTTTTTCCTCATCTCTTTTCCTTGTGGCCCCTCCTGTCTGCTTGTGTCTACATGTATATTTACTTAAGTGCGGCTCACAGAGACACGTGGACGCAATAAGAAAAGAGGCTCCGTGCGCACACGCGTGCGCTGAACAAACCTCCCTCTGGCGTCTTAGTGTTACGTTCAGAGTTGACATCGCATACGGAGAACATCAACTGTTTGGGCCATGAGCTATGCCATGGGCACAGCGCTAACAAAGACACAGCATACCAGTGCAGCTTATGAGACTGGACAAACATGTACACACAGAAAGCTCTATATACACCCATATGCATTATATATATACACACACACACACACACACACACACACACACACACACACACACACACACACACACACACACACACACACACACACACACACACACACACACACACACACACACACACACACACACACACACACACACACACGGGTGGGCTTTTTCCCATCTCAATCCAAAGCTCCTCTGAACAGCCCTTTTACCTGAAACATGTCTGTGTCTTTGTCATGGCAGTATTCCACCACCACGGTCTGGTTCCGTGACAGCGTGTAAGAGATACTGTGCTGGCCTTTGCAGTTCACAGCCTTATTCCAAAAAAGAGAAGACAAGACAAGAAAAAGAGAGCGCGTGAACAGAGCAAATTAGTCACAGTGCATCTTCATCCCATGCCACGCGGAGGCAGCCGTTCCTTCCCGGAGAGGCGCTCGGGATCATCAGCTACAGCAACGATGCGCGCTGTTGCGCGCTGGTGAAAGCAGGAGGAAGTCCTGTGACTGCTAGCTTTCTCAGGCGCTTGGTCCCAGTGTACGCCAGGGTTCAGAGGGGTTGACAAATGGGAAGTGGTTCAACGCCGCTGGAACGCATGGCAGGGCAGAAATGCAGAACAGAGAGAGACAATACTTCCAGACGGTACTATCGCCGTCTCCGTGCACATCCTGGCCAGCCCTGTGGCTGGTTTAGTGCCTTCGGTTTAGGTAATGATCAGAACAAGGCCGCTTAGCAGGAGACCAAGATGATCGAGCGGTGGTGTCACTCCCATGTGCAGCACACAGCGTATTCAGGGGTGCTTGGCACTCCTACATACTTAGAAGGCCTCTTTGGCGCTCTTAAAAAGCACTGTCAAGCAGGCCTTCATCCAGCATATTGTTTAATCATTTCACTGGCTGCAGCACAAAAAGCTCCCAGGCAGGAATTCCTGGAATGGGAGGCGAGGAGAGCATTATGTTCCTGTGAAGTAGCACTCCTACGACAGTGACCATAAACGGTCCTCGGCTCTCCGGCAACACACGCTGCGTTATCACCACAACTCAAACGCAACAGTGTGTGTGTGTGTGTGTGTGTGTGTGTGTGTGTGTGTGTGTGTGTGTGTGTGTGTGTGTGTGTGTGTGTGTGTGTGTGTGTGTGTGTGTGTGTGTGTGTGTGTGTGTGTGTGTGTGTGTGTGTGTGTGTGTGTGTGTGTGTGTGTGTGTGTGGCCAGCTATTTTCCACATGTCACCGGCCTCCCTCCCCAGCTGCAGCTCCCCCTCGCTCCCTCTCTTCGTCGCATGGGGAGACCGGCGGAGACAAAGTGGGTCATCATCATCATCGTCGCTGCCAGTGTCACACACACGCGCACACACACACACACACACACGCTCCGCCATATTGGGATGACTCCAAGAGAGTTGTAGTACTGTGAAATCCTTAAATCGATGTAGATATACCGTAACCGAAAACTATGTTTCACCAAGTCTCGTTGGAGAAAGGCTGTGGCAGTTTCAAACCCAACAATGTCTTCCCATAATGAAAAACGATGTCACGATAAATGACTAAACAAAGACCATCACTACTGACACAGTAACAAACATTCCTATGCTGCTATGCATCCAAAATGGAGGCGGCCATTGCGATGTACAAGTCCTAAACAAGTTGCAACACATTAGGTTATGTAGATGTCAACGTTTAAAAAAAAAAAGAGGACCCACAGCCTGGGTGTAAAACCTGAACTACAGCAGCTTACCACACTCAAGTGTGAAACACAGGCCTCTGAGAAGGGACTGCACTAGTGAGCCTTCAGGCTCTGGTTGGACCTTTTTGCTAGGAAACCAGAGGATGGACTGCGAGAAGACGGACATGTTGCTCAGGACAGCGTTCTTTCTACTGAACACCCAGTAAAACAAGCAGGGCCGGGCTACAGCCACAGTGCCATTCGTAATAACCTTTATGCATTTGTTTATGCCTATTGTCTTGCTGTATAAACCACAGGCTTCTGGACTTTCCCCCATTGTTAAAGCCAATCAAAATTGATTGCCACGGGCTTACGCATGTAGAGGCCTCATTTCTACCTAGCAGAAATGGGAATAGTACCTGGTTGTGTGCTTAGTTAGGGGCTGTATTTCATCTTTCCACATAAAGGCATGTGGCAAAGGGAGGTTTCATTGCATTTGAATTGGAGTCCGCAGCTATGTTTAAAATGGGAAACAAATTAATCTCATATCTTAATACTTAGTCATGTTAATAAGTAATCAACCAGCGCTCAAACCTAGTCATTCAACTTGGCTTTGTGCTTTACCTTGCTAGCCTGTGGCGTGTTGAGGATGTGCACATAGCTTTACCTTGCTAGCCTGTGGCGTGTTGAGGATGTGCACATAGCTTTACCATGCTAGCCTGTGGCGTGTTGAGGATGTGCACATAGCTTTACCTTGCTAGCCTGTGGCGTGTTGAGGATGTGCACATAGCTTTACCTTGCTAGCCTGTGGCGTGTTGAGGATGTGCACATAGCTTTACCATGCTAGCCTGTGGCGTGTTGAGGATGTGCACATAGCTTTACCTTGCTAGCCTGTGGCGTGTTGAGGATGTGCACATAGCTTTACCTTGCTAGCCTGTGGCGTGTTGAGGATGTGCACATAGCTTTACCTTGCTAGCCTGTGGCGTGTTGAGGATGTGCACATAGCTTTACCTTGCTAGCCTGTGGCGTGTTGAGGATGTGCACATAGCTTTACCTTGCTAGCCTGTGGCGTGTTGAGGATGTGCACATAGCTTTACCTTGCTAGCCTGTGGCGTGTTGAGGATGTGCACATAGCTTTACCTTGCTAGCCTGTGGCGTGTTGAGGATGTGCACATAGCTTTACCTTGCTAGCCTGTGGCGTGTTGAGGATGTGCACATAGCTTTACCTTGCTAGCCTGTGGCGTGTTGAGGATGTGCACATAGCTTTACCTTGCTAGCCTGTGGCGTGTTGAGGATGTGCACATAGCTTTACCTTGCTAGCCTGTGGCGTGTTGAGGATGTGCACATAGCTTTACCTTGCTAGCCTGTGGCGTGTTGAGGATGTGCACATAGCTTTACCTTGCTAGCCTGTGGCGTGTTGAGGATGTGCACATAGCTTTACCTTGCTAGCCTGTGGCGTGTTGAGGATGTGCACATAGCTTTACCTTGCTAGCCTGTGGCGTGTTGAGGATGTGCACATAGCTTTACCATGCTAGCCTGTGGCGTGTTGAGGATGTGCACATAGCTTTACCTTGCTAGCCTGTGGCGTGTTGAGGATGTGCACATAGCTTTACCTTGCTAGCCTGTGGCGTGTTGAGGATGTGCACATAGCTTTACCTTGCTAGCCTGTGGCGTGTTGAGGATGTGCACATAGCTTTACCTTGCTAGCCTGTGGCGTGTTGAGGATGTGCACATAGCTTTACCTTGCTAGCCTGTGGCGTGTTGAGGATGTGCACATAGCTTTACCTTGCTAGCCTGTGGCGTGTTGAGGATGTGCACATAGCTTTACCTTGCTAGCCTGTGGCGTGTTGAGGATGTGCACATAGCTTTACCTTGCTAGCCTGTGGCGTGTTGAGGATGTGCACATAGCTTTACCTTGCTAGCCTGTGGCGTGTTGAGGATGTGCACATAGCTTTACCTTGCTAGCCTGTGGCGTGTTGAGGATGTGCACATAGCTTTACCATGCTAGCCTGTGGCGTGTTGAGGATGTGCACATAGCTTTACCTTGCTAGCCTGTGGCGTGTTGAGGATGTGCACATAGCTTTACCTTGCTAGCCTGTGGCGTGTTGAGGATGTGCACATAGCTTTACCTTGCTAGCCTGTGGCGTGTTGAGGATGTGCACATAGCTTTACCTTGCTAGCCTGTGGCGTGTTGAGGATGTGCACATAGCTTTACCTTGCTAGCCTGTGGCGTGTTGAGGATGTGCACATAGCTTTACCTTGCTAGCCTGTGGCGTGTTGAGGATGTGCACATAGCTTTACCTTGCTAGCCTGTGGCGTGTTGAGGATGTGCACATAGCTTTACCTTGCTAGCCTGTGGCGTGTTGAGGATGTGCACATAGCTTTACCTTGCTAGCCTGTGGCGTGTTGAGGATGTGCACATAGCTTTACCTTGCTAGCCTGTGGCGTGTTGAGGATGTGCACATAGCTTTACCTTGCTAGCCTGTGGCGTGTTGAGGATGTGCACATAGCTTTACCTTGCTAGCCTGTGGCGTGTTGAGGATGTGCACATAGCTTTACCTTGCTAGCCTGTGGCGTGTTGAGGATGTGCACATAGCTTTACCTTGCTAGCCTGTGGCGTGTTGAGGATGTGCACATAGCTTTACCTTGCTAGCCTGTGGCGTGTTGAGGATGTGCACATAGCTTTACCTTGCTAGCCTGTGGCGTGTTGAGGATGTGCACATAGCTTTACCTTGCTAGCCTGTGGCGTGTTGAGGATGTGCACATAGCTTTACCTTGCTAGCCTGTGGCGTGTTGAGGATGTGCACATAGCTTTACCTTGCTAGCCTGTGGCGTGTTGAGGATGTGCACATAGCTTACCTTGCTAGCCTGTGGCGTGTTGAGGATGTGCACATAGCTTTACCTTGCTAGCCTGTGGCGTGTTGAGGATGTGCACATAGCTTTACCTTGCTAGCCTGTGGCGTGTTGAGGATGTGCACATAGCTTTACCTTGCTAGCCTGTGGCGTGTTGAGGATGTGCACATAGCTTTACCTTGCTAGCCTGTGGCGTGTTGAGGATGTGCACATAGCTTTACCTTGCTAGCCTGTGGCGTGTTGAGGATGTGCACATAGCTTTACCTTGCTAGCCTGTGGCGTGTTGAGGATGTGCACATAGCTTTACCTTGCTAGCCTGTGGCGTGTTGAGGATGTGCACAGTGCTGGGCTTAACCCCGTTGGCCTTGGTCCTCCGGTAGAGAGCAAATCTGCTTTTCCTCCTACCTCGATCTCCGTTCGGCAGAGACCCATTGTACCTGTCACACACACACACACACACACACACACACACACACACACACACACACACACACACACACACACACACACACACACACACACACACACACACACACACACACACACACACACACACACACACACACACACACACACACACCATTAGAGCAGGGCCATTATGCTTTTCTGTCTCTTCTAACACTGATTTGATTCCAGACTGAAGAACTAAAACATTGGATGCGAGGAGAAATCCTACACAAGAAAACTGAAATGATAGCCCATTGCATCTCGACAGACCTACCCCCGTTTCCAATCCAAGCATCACCTTACGTAACGTATTGCATATCGCACGTTGCAGCTTAACGAGCCATTTCTGTATAAAACAACATGTCGCTTGTACTTAGGGCGGGCCCCAGAGGCAATTCTAGGAGTATCCACAGGTTCTGCCGGCCACTGTTGAGCTCCACAGTCTGGGTGGAGCTCTCAGCACCCACTTTCAAACACAGCGCCTTGTTGCTTTTACAGAGGACCATGGGAAACTTCAATGACTCATTTCCAAGAGAACCCAGCCCTGATCCGGGGGCACTTTCACGCAAGCTTTCCTTTGATTCCGGTCCCAACCTATCCGACTACTCCCGTCTGCCCCGAAGGAGAGGTATCTTCCGGCGGGCTGGGTCTCTCCCCCCCACCCACCAGCTGCCACCTACAGCTGGGACACCCCAGGCACCGCTCCCCATCCAACACACAGGCCTTCTGTCACACACACACACACACACACACACACACACACACACACACACACACACACACACACACACACACACACACACACACACACACACACACACACACACACACACACACACACACACACACACACACACACAGTGTGTATCCAAAGTAAAAACTCAGACGGTTGATCAACATGAGTCACAAGAGCTCTTGCTCCTTCGCTGGGAACATAAACATAAACTGGAGAGCACTGCTCGATCTAAATTGGCTCCTAGTATTTTCAACACCCCCTCAACAGTGGAGGAGACCCACAACCTCCTCCGGCTACCTCCCTCCCTCCCCCCTCCCTCCTTCCCTTGGCCACCTGTCCCCTGTCTCCACACGACCGGGCAGGCCGGGAAACACATGGTCCCAGTCAGCATAGAGCACAAGTCTGGCCTGTACGACAAGCCCCCCACAGAGAGCCTGATCAGACAGGGCTCGAAGCGAGACAACAGAGAGGACATAATGATACATGGTGCAACCAAATACTGGGCAATCCCAGGGCTAGTCATACCTTTCCCAAATAAGCTAAACGTGAATGAGCCATCATTTCCTGGAAAACCCTTGTCCTAAAACATAAAATAAAAAGCTGTGAACCCTTTTCATGGAGACAGGACTGGCAAATATACTCCTGCTGACTCTAGCCACTGCATTGACATGTATGACACCTTTCTCACAAAATGAAAATACAATTCTAAACAATCCAGTACAGTATTTGCATTTAAGACTTGCGTCCTACACTTATTTTACCATTCCAATATTCAAACCCCATTGAGTTGGCCTGCATCGGAGGGCATCTCTTCTCATCATAACTACTACTGTAGAGAAACTATAATATTGTACTCTAATGGGTATCAAGATAAGTTGATCGTTTTGTGACAATGCAATACTGATTTGTCCCAGTTTAATCCAGCTCTGCTTACTGTAGCCAATCCAACATGTGTACTGTGGACGTAAGATATTCTGCACATGATGGTAAACCTCGACGATGTGCCTCTCAGCTTTGGAAACAGTGTCAGGCACCAACCAGGAAACCCTGGCTGGGAGTATGCATACATAAACACAAATGCCTTCTCTTATTATTCTTTACAGACAGGTAACCATGTTGGTGGAGTCCGGCTAGTATTTAGCACTGTGCTTCCATTAAGTGCAATGCCATTACCGTCTGACCCAATCCAGACAGTTGGCAGGTTTATCTTCTGATACTCTGCAGAGGGGATTAAGGACTACAGAGTCCCTGCCCTCCCTGTCTGTCTGTCTACACGGACAACAGCCCCACCGCTTGAAATTATATATGAGGCAAGCAGAAGGAAGGTACTCATTACACATGCATAACAACCTGAATAACATAACTCACTAGGTGAGGCCATCACACACACAAACAACAAGAATATTGTGACAGTAGGACCTGCCAGAGGTTCTGATTGTAGCTAACCATTTGCTCCAACCTATATATAAAAACAGTTAAGTTTAGGAATGAGACAACTTCCCCATACTACTGTAGTTCCTTCTCAGACATCCGTCCGTATTCTCCTTTTAAGGCAGTCGATCACGTAGCAGTTGCAACTAACGCTGGAAGTCAACAAACTCGACTTTCAGGCTAATCCAACTTTCGCCTGATGTGCGCTCCAGTTTTCTGTAGTTCATAATGTCGTCCTATTGAACGTGTCTGAGCCCAAACTGTCCAAGTACATAAATAGGATCCATTTTGTACTTAAAATGCCATTCAACGCTACACCGGGTCCGTTGTCGCAAATAGCAATCACTGCTTGCTGGTAAAAAACTAATTAAACCTATACTGTGCCCTGACATGAATATAATTCTGGCAACAGCTTAACATTGCATCTATGAAGTAATCATAACTGATTTGTGAGACATCACATGATTAAGACACTAGTGCTTTACATCAAAGTGCTTTTGGAGCTGAATTTCTGAGGGGTCAGCTACTCACTTCAATTACCGCAAAGGTTGTCAGGGGACCTCATCCCCAATAAAGGTTAAGATGAATCATTAAAACCATATTTATCAACAGACAATACTGGTCTGTGATGGAAGCAGGACCCCTTAAGTGACCATTAGAGTGTAGCCCAGAACATAAAAGATATGGCTAACGGCCATCTGTCTGGAACAACTTGTACCAGAGATGTGCCCTCATCGGCCTGTACACCTCCCCTTGCTAACACTCCTTCTGAAAGGAGGAGTGTACAGAGTTCAATCAATGGGATCAGTCTCTCCGGCACAAAGGACAGAGGGAGCTAAGGAGAGGGTAGCCTTTCATTCCCCAGTGTGCCCACACTACCGGCCCGCGCACTGGGCAGCGCCGGAGCCACGGCTGCCAGGCAGAGCCAGGGAGTCAGCCGTGGGAGCACAAAAGCTACCTTCAGCCACGGAAACCAGTGGCGGAGCGGAGGGCTACTCAAACAAGCTTTGTTTCCGGGATGCTGGGGGCTATCTTGTCTAGTATCGGTGTTGTCCAGAGGATGTGAGGTCACGACAGTGATTTACACCCGCCGCTCTGGATCCAAACACACACGCTTTGTCTCGTCCCTGCGACAAAGACAGGGTGAAACGATCAACTTTCAACACGCCACACTGCCAGTCTTTTATAATGAGCACTCAGCACTTTTGGTCTCTTCAATGAGCAGAGAGCGTGACTGTGGCCCTTTGTGTTTTTTGGGTGGGTGTGGTTGGGTGGACAATGAGGATGTAATTGTGATTCAGATGTATGCTTTGACACAAACAAACATTATAGCTCCAGCAGTATGTTTGTATTTGGAAGCTGATCTCTGATACATTGGCTGATGTGCACATACAGTCAATGACATCAGAAGCTTCAGTTAAACTTGTATTAGAGGACGTCCGCAGAGTACCTAGCTAAAACGAACACTGTGTGTGTGTGTGTGTGTGTGTGTGTGTGTGTGTGTGTGTGTGTGTGTGTGTGTGTGTGTGTGTGTGTGTGTGTGTGTGTGTGTGTGTGTGTGTGTTGCAAGGTAATGACACACATTCACAAATACGTACGCAAGTAACCAATTCTCTTGTCATGTTTTTCGTTCCTTTTCTGTAATCAAGCCTCTTATCAACCATATTCGAACCCAAAAGAGGTCATGATACTGAACTGGAAAATCATCCCACTAACAGAATACCTGCGAGAGTTTGTGATGGAGCCATATCTGAAAATCGACCTAAACATTGACAAACAGATCCTGTGTTGTGCAGTTTAGACATAACGCACAGTGCATTGTTTGAACCATTCCCCCGACGGCTCTACAGACACCCTGAACACACCCTGGAGAAATCCAGGGTGTCTGTGTTGAGGTCCAGGCCGATGCTTCTGGGCTACAGATCCCACTGAGAAAGCTTCAGGGCGGGGGGAGGGGGAGTCATCGCCACTTCCGAATTCCTCAACTCCACGGACCCAATTTAGGCAGGGAGGTACGCCGCGGTGTGCGAGGTGGACGGACCACCACTTTCACATGAAATGCCTCAGAAACGTGTTACAACCGACCACTAGCGGATGGTGGACGCACTCTTTATTGTTATTTTCCCCCAGAGTAATGACAGAATCAAACCCGTTCAGAGTCCAGTTGAGATCCAAACATGCACGTTCGATTGTGCACGTGTTACCTTTTTATTTATTCATCTATTTTTTATTATTAACGTGAGCGCAATCATTTTTTTTTTTCATTTTTCCGGTAGGACTTTGTTGGTGGCAGGGTTTCCCCAATATAACCATCACATCTTATGTAAACGACAACCGGTGTTGGGCCCCGGTGAGGCAGCGCGCATCATACAACTTGTGTTCTTACTTTGTCAAGAAATGCCCTCCGTGTGGCCTACCGTGAAACTTCCCGACCACCAGCCTTTGTTTACCAACGCTGCGCTCGCCGAAAAGTACCGCAAGAAATGTGTGGATTTCGATATGGACGCCACTTCCAACTTTACTTACCCCAACACTACCAACTCCCCGTATTTGACGGGGTCTTTACACGGGGCGCAGTGCTCCTCTTGGCTTGTCGAAAACATGAGGCTCCTGGTCTTAAGTGTGGCTCCTCTCCGCTCAAACACCGTGCGCTGGCTCTCGGAAAAAGCCAAACGATTCATACGTCAGATAATCGGTAGTCATTGCTGTTCGACACCGAGATACGTCAATGTAAATGGTCAATGTTCACGTTTCCTTTTAGTTTTAAAGAGCGCAGAATTACAGTATCTGGCGCAGCGTCGGCGACTTGCTAAAACGCAACTTGGCGGTTCTCTCGGCCCCTCGGAAGCGAATACAAAAACAGCGAGGAGCGGGGTGGGCGCTACCATTTAGTTGTTCTTGACTTTAGATAGGGGTGGTATTTTTAGCAATACGACTACAACTCTTTTATAGATAGACAATTCCACGAAAGTATGACTACATTAAATGTCATAATGAACCGTATTCATTACACCCACTATTCGATTATCTTGGTTTGGCTCTTATTCGTTTATTTCTATTATTTAAAAACAGTGTTCATTTCCTCAACCACCTCCCTTGAATAATACATCGCACCTTGCATTATGTAAACAGAGTACAATCTGTGAATTCCTACATGGATCCTTTATTCCATGCCTACACTAAAACATTTGTATTGTTACAATATTGTCAGAAAACAATGCAAAATGTATAAATATACTTACAAGAGCGTGCTTTGTGTTTATTGTTTTTATACTAGGCTACTTTATTTATAATTGTATATACAACGGTCAGGCTACCTTACAATTTTTCAAAAACAGACAACTCGTATTGTCTGTCATGTTCTGCATTCGTCAAGTCAATGTACAGCATTCCTGACGAATACACGGGAAATATTTGTCACATTAAGATGAATCGATTAACATTACCAGAGTTAGACTACTTAAAGTTAACCAAACGTCGACACCTTCAGGGAGAATGTAAGGTTTGACCTTTTAACCCCACCCTCCCCCCATGCCATTCTCCCTATGTGTCCCGTGTCCTGTTGTTCTCACGCCTCTCTGATGAATGTACCACATCCACACTTTTGTCTGGCAACCCCATCAACATTTTAGAGTTTCTGTTTTGTTTTCACAAGAAGCCGCATAGCTGGAAGCACCCATAGAGCGCCAAGCCTCTTTAGCTATCCTAGGCCTTTACGGCCTTCTGTTTGAACTGGTGTTCAGTTTCAAAGTGCAATAACACTTAACACAAAAACAAAAGCTGAGAGGGGAGGAACTGGCCTAATGGCGGTACGCCTCGCTCTTTCCCTACGTGGGGGGATACTCCATTATTAAAAAGCTAGATTACATTACTACAAGTAAACGATTAAAAAAAGAAGTTGTTGACCTCTCGTCCTTGCGTCAGGCTCCTGAGCTATCTTGGCACGTGTGAGTAACAGAACTCAGATGAACCCCTGGTATTTGGGCTGTTATGTTCACGCCTCTACAAGGGGTCCATTAATAGTACAGACAGGGCAAACCTCAGCGACGTCAGCAGTTGTTGCTCGGGGATGGCGCTACATTTCACCTTTAGCTCAACGGCCTGCCGGCTGGCCTCCCAGCAACAGCCATAATGAGTATTTACTGCATGCTTCCAGCCACTGGCTATTGCACTGCCATTCGACCTTCCCGCTCCCTTTCGGACTAGTTCCCTTGCAAGCACAGGCAGACACACACTGGAGGTTTGAGGGATCAAAGGCTGTCTTACGCATACCACACTGATGGAGAGCAGATGAAGGCAGTAGAAGGTTTTGCTGAGGTCGATCTGCTGGAGGGTGTATGTGTGTGTAAACCTTGGTCCAGTGTTAGCAGAAGTCAGGAAAACAGATGCCTGTTAGATGAAAAATAAATAAGACAAAGTGTGCATGTGTGTGCACACACACACACTGGAGTCATTTGGCTTCAGTGAATGCTGACATGTCATCAAGGAGCAGCTAGGAGTTAGTCTGCAGACATTGGAGACAGTAACGTTCTGCTGGGAAACCCACACACTACACCCTCCTGCCCCCATGGACACATGACCAAAACAGAAGTCAGGTGGACCGAGAGTAGACACATGAAGTTCCTTACACGAGCGACAGACAGACCTTGTTGTCCACAATAAAGGGAACATGGTGGCAGCTGTGTAAACACGTGACTGTGTCAAACATTTTGAGACAATGGGGAAAAGGTGGTCTACTATAGAAAATGCCACTGACCACCATGAAACCATTTCACATTGAAACATAACATGGAGCCTAGTCATTACTGTCTCATTTTAATGTCAGTGTCTTTTTTCCACTTTATTCCCCTAGAAAAAGGGAACGTACAGCCCATGTCACAGGACATGGAGAGGGAGAAATTGTGGCAATAAACTTGCGTTGTTCTGCAGCAAATGTTCTCATGTGTTCAATCATCAGAAGGACTCCGGGCAGTGGAATCTATTGCGCAACAAGTGGTGCCGTTGACTTTAATAGCAGGGATCAGGATGTCTTTGTCCGTGACTCGGCGCTAAGCAACGAGCTGGGCCTATACGGTAGAGGGGAGGTTACAATACATGTCCCTGGCTGCGGTGTGTGAAAGGCCCAAACAGGCCCCCCGGTGATCCAAACGGGGAGGGGGGGGGGGAGTAAGTGGACGCAGAACAGTGGCGGTGGTTTGGCCGAGAGGTTTCCATGCAGGCGTGCCGCCGCCTCGCCAACCAGCTGACTGCAGCGTGACGGTGGGGAGAGAATGCCAGGAATGTGCTGCCTGAACCGGGGTCACAAGCGCCCCTCATCTGACCCTCCACCACACACACACTGTTTGGTTGTCGTGGAAACCTGAAGGTGGCTATGATGGGCGGAGCCACCACCGGGAATTGACTACAAAAACAGTTGGACGCAACGGTGAGGGACAGCTGGAGCTCTGCTGTTAGAGATGTTTTATGCCTCATTATGGATGACCTTTGTTGATTCTCCCGGCCCAGGGTTAGGGTCCCAGCCCAGCAGCCACTTCAAACGGACACTCAAAACGGGAATTGTTTTGTCTTCAACAGCATCTCAGTAGTAAGGCCAGCTGGGGAAAAGTAAACATTACTCCCATCCCATGGAATTTTTAAAATGTTTTATTCCCTTGGTCTGTAACTCAATGCCTAAACAAGCATACATCCAATTGCTATTGATGTGATGCCAGAGAAAAGAAGGAGTATTGGGGGATGTCCAATAGGATAGCAGAGGGAGTAATCTGTCCATTCTTCTGTTGTTCCACTTCCCTGATGCACAGTCACTTCCCTACACGGCACCAGACCTCATCAGTTTACACAACATCACATGGGAGCAAAGGGCTACTGAGAGTCACTTCCTGTTCAGAGGAAATTATGTCTTGTAATGCTGATAAACTAGTCATACCCTAAAAGCTGAATAATTAAAACCTAATTTATGGCACTTCATCCGTCAAAGAAATACACACAGGTATACCCGAGACACCTTAACACGAGCAGCTTGTGTTTGGAACAGGACTGCAAGGCCTATATTAGGGCCCAGCCGTAAATAGGAGGTAACCAGAGATTCGGTAAAGGGAACTTGAATTTGTAAATACACTGGCTCAGTAGTGCTCCCTAGTGGTGCAAATAAAGAAATGCAGTAAGTGCAGCACTCGTCAGAAACACAGTAGGCCGGGGCAGATTTACCAAGCATCCCTTTTATTAACTGTCACCTGTTACAAAAAGAAGAAAATATTCAGTGTTAATGAATTTAGCGACAGTTTATAGCGAGTGGTGGATACAGACGATATGGGACACCTATTCCTAGAGTAGTTACAGTGGGATTAAAAACCAACCAACATTCTCCACCCAGTCCGGGTCCCAGACCACTTTCTTTGGAGCTGCAGTACAACAAACAGTACACACACACGCACGCACGCACTGACACACACACTCATCCATGCGTCTCTGTCGTTTTGAGCTGGGAGTGACGCTCGTAACGTGCCATGATCCCACCATGAACACCAGATGAAGGGGTGCATGGGTGCATGAGGTCCTGGATGAACGATGACAACATGCGCTATGACAACAGTGGTTGGGACGGGAGACAAACAACCGCTACGTCGACAAGGTTCAGCGGGGCCCTAACTGGTACACTTAAAACACATTATTAAACCAAGAAGGTAAGGACTTGAGAACTCGACATTGGTTCGATGATGTTCTTCTGTTCACAAAAAGGTCGTTGATAGCCGTGTTCTAAACATAGAGGGAGTACTCCACACACAGATCAAACAAAGCCCAGTGTTGGGTTCCACGGGTGGAGCGGCTGCAGCGGAGGAATGTAGTGAGAGAGCGCAGTGGTAGAAAGGTGTGGTGCGGCGCTTGTTTGGGTGGAAAACACGAGCCGCGGGGTTAACGCTTGTCAAGCGACCCGGGTTACACACGAGCCCGTTCAGCCACAGCCCGGGTGGGAGGCCGCCTGTAGCGCCGGTGTGCAGAGGTGAGGGTGAAAGGGTGGTGGTGGTGGGGGTTGTGTTTGTGGTGGACAGGGTGGGGTGTGTGTGTGTGTGTGTGTGTGTGTGTGTGTGTGTGTGTGTGTGTGTGTGTGTGTGTGTGTGTGTGTGTGTGTGTGTGTGTGTGTGTGTGTGTGTGTGTGTGTGTGTGTGTGTGTGTGTGTGTGTGTGTGTGTGTGTGGTTGAGGAGTGGTCTCTGTAGTGAGGTCAGGCTGGCTGCTGGAGAAGGGGAAGGGGGGGAGGGGGGCGGCAGCCTCCTCTGCCTATACTTCAGGCAAGTCTTTGTCAGCCTCCTGAAAACAGAGGAAACACAAAACAAAAAGACCTACTTTGAGCGTTACTCCCAGCAAGTCTATCCAAAAGATCGAATCGGAAACCAAAACATCAGCAAGTAAGAACAAGGAGCAGACCGGGCCTTACCGCCTCCTGTCCCTTGGTAAGTTGCCGGTTGACGTCTTGTATGAGCCGCTGTAGGTCCCTCACTGTTTGGTTCAGCCCTGCGGTCATCTTCACCTTCCTGTCAATCTCCTCCTTAAAACAGACCAACAGGCTGGCTTGAGTCGCATGCAGCCTTCGTAAAACAGCACAGCGCCTCACTATGCAGTGAGCCCTTCCCCCGCCGGCCCACCGTCCTTACCGTCTGTGACATGAGGCTACTGTTCTCTATTAGGTCTGCGTTGCCCGTCTCCTTGGAAAGCTCTTCCTGGATCAGATCCAGAGACTGCTGGGCCTGGTGGGGGGAGATCGGATCAGTCCGGACCACGCCCTGCCAACACGGTCAATCTTGAGTCGTGGTTTCATATGGGGAGGGGGGGGATCCTACCTTGTAAAGGTCACCGGCCACCTTTTGCCGTTCGCCCTCTTCCGTCTGCAGTTTGGACACGGTCCGAGCCAGCTGGGTCTTCAGCTGGAAGGAAAAACGAAAAACAAAGCAGACACTTAGAACACGCGCTGAGACCCGGGAGTGTGCCCCGGGTCGTCTTGGTGCCGTTAGGATGAAAGCGTGCGTGGCGTGCGTTTGTCTACAGCAAGGGCCCTGCCAGCAGAGGTGGCGGGTAAAACCTTGTTATTACACTGCATTGAACCATTTAATGTCCCAAGTTTAAACCTACAATCCACCAGAGGCTGTGAAGCGTGTGATCGGAAGAAACGCGCGCTACGGAGAGGAGAACCTTCTACAAGAACACCAGTTTCCCCCCCCCCCACTAGATACACACTTCTTAGCTCGAAAGGTTCAAGACGAAAGGTTGGCGATGTGGACCGATGCCAGTGCATCAAGTCTGGATTGTAGGTTTAAAACACAGCATGTACATTATGTCTCACATAAAAAGATCCAGAGACATAACCACACACGCACAGAAGGCTAGGAGGTGTTTGGAGGCCGACGATGAAAAGGAAGGGTTAGGCATAAAGAGGTTTCCAGACAGCGGCCAACGTATTGCGAGAGGGCGGTCACGTTGTAAGGAGGAACCAAAGCAGAGCGAAGCAGGAAGCCTGTGTTATTCTGCTGAAGAGCAGCTCATCGTTCACAACCCCTAACAACAAGCAGGAAGCCTGTGTTATTCAGCTGAAGAGCAGCTCATCGTTCACAACCCCTAACAACAAGCAGGAAGCCTGTGTTATTCTGCTGAAGAGCAGCTCATCGTTCACAACCCCTAACAACAAGCAGGAAGCCTGTGTTATTCTGCTGAAGAGCAGCTCATCGTTCACAACCCCTAACAACAAGCAGGAAGCCTGTGTTATTCAGCTGAAGAGCAGCTCATCGTTCACAACCCCTAACAACAATCGAGTCTGAAGTAACATACGGAGAATGTCGTAGGACTGACGGGAGGATCCCACTCTTCTGGAGAGCGCTTTGAGGGCGGCAGCGCGTGGCGACCTTAACTGGCCAAGCGGGGACAGGTGTTAAGAGGCTCGAGCTGGGGGCGGCGAGCCCCGCTTACCGAGTTCAGCTCCTCATTCTGCCGGACGGCCTCAGTAAACGAGCCGGCGAGTTTGCACTGCAGCTCAGTCAAGAGATCTTTGAGCTGAAATGAAGTTTGAGACGGTTGTGTGTTTAATGAGCCTGCTCCAGAGCCACTCCGAATAGATACGAGGAAAAAAGGAAAGGCAAAGGGCGTTGGAATTTGTGACAGGCTACCGAGGGCGTGAGTGTAGGCTGAGGGCCAAGACGCTATTTCAGAATCGAGATGAGTGACTGCCCTCAAGCCCTGACGAGGACATCCAACACAAAGTCAAGGATTTCAATATTCAGCCGTCAAGCCACACGACTGCACAGTAAAAAGCTCAGTGCGGTTTGAGTGCAGACTGCTTTCCACAATTCAATTCTGCTAGCATGCCAAGTGTTGACATGTGAACCAAGATCACAGTGCCAGATTAGGTTATTCCACTTTGACATACCAGAATCAAACGAAGTTAATGACGCGTCAACGCTCAGAAAACATGCATGATTCACGTGCACAGAGATGATCAGACAAACAGCACACCCATGCCTTGGATGGATCATCACCGAGGACGATGAACGCAGAGATGGATATTCGGTCACATTACCTCTTTGACCTCCGTGACGTAGGTGGCGCTCTCTTGCTCTGCCCGGTCCAGCTCGGCCTCCAAGTGCTGCTTGTCTCGTCTCAACTACAGAGCACCACAAAAGCCGTTGATGGCATGAAAACCGAGAAACATGCACAAAAACAATGGCAATCCTGAGGACAGGAGTTTACAATTGCAATTGTTAAGGGTGTTTAAAGGGGTTCATTATACGGGGTGATATGGGGGGAATCAACTGCAAACGATGCCAATCACACACTTAAAAAAGGTGCCTAACATTTTCCAACTCGGCTCCGTCACTTAGTCTCTCGATCTCTCGCTCCAATGCTGTGACTTTCAGATTAATCTGGAACAGAAGTGGGGGCAACAAAATTGAATTCAGTCGCGTTAATGATACGATAATCTAATAGAGACTCTATACCCTGACTCAATCAGCAACCGTAGTCCACTGCTAAATAGCCAGCAGCTAAATGCGTACCTCTCTTAGCTCTCCCTGAGACCCTTCCAGTTTCAACTTCCAGCGAGACTCCTCGCTCTCAACGCTGCTCTGCAGCCTCTGCAGGATGCCCTCCTGTGGACACAGCGGTTATTGCAGCTGAGTTGTCTTTAAAAACGTATCCTCTCTAGCTCTCCCGGATGTCTTTTCGACTGTGAAACAAGCGTCCCGGTCTCACCGTCTCGGCCAACACCTTCTTGTACGTCTCGCAGTCCTTCTGCATAACCTTCTGGGCTTCTTCTGTCTCCTTGAGCTTCTCCTGCAGCCCCTGGTAGAAAACACATCTTCAAACATGAGGGGCTTTCAAGGGCCAGGTCCCACGCAAGGGCCTCTGGGGTCAACCTACATGGTTAACGCAATAAAAACCAGAATTACCTCTAGCTCCCCTGATGCAGGGGCACAATTGGACTGGGCAGCTGCGCTCTCAGCAGCGGCCTGCTCGAACCTGTGCAGCCACTCCTGGTGGTTCTGCGGAGTTCAAAACATTCAGTTATTCAGAACAGGAGCCACGTATCTTCACCGCCCACACACCCGCGGTTGTGACTCTGTTCCTATGGTACGGCCCTACTGCAGAGTAGCGCCGGGTGCCGTGTGCATGGGAACCAGCCGTACCTGTCCGCTGGGCAGAGGCACGTGGGGCAGCAGTCTGTGCAGCACGTCGCGACACTCGGCCGTGGCTGAGTTCAGCGCTGCCTGGTTCTCCTGCGGGGCAAAAGGGGGAGGGGGGGGGGGGGGGGGGGGGGGGGCAGCTGTCCGGTCACTGGAAGGCAACGTGTGCAGCGGTGCTCCTCCTCGCTGGACACCGGCGGGGCCACAAACATGACCACGCGGTAACCTTGACAACCGCGGCAGCCTTTACAGTGGATCGTAAGCCTCGCTCAACGGACGGAAGCTTAACCTGGCATCAGCCAAACTGCCGCTCGGAGCCAACGGTCTCTCTTACCACGCAAAATCCCAGTTCATGATCACCACAGAGATGCAAGTGTGTCCCATTAATGAAAGATAACTCAAATGCAAATCACAGAAGACATCAACCCCACCCCCCCCCCCCCCCCCCCCCCCATTACGGTCGCTGTGAGGCCTGACGGGAGATGAAGTGCAAAGCGGCCGCCAGCTGGCACACGGGGCGCTAGTCCCGTTAGCGTGGCGAGTGGGAGGGCGGCCCCCGTGACCCGTATCGGGGAGTCCTGTGCGACGCGTGTCGGAGGGCCGACGACCACACGTCGGCTCAGCGTCTCCGGGGGAGGAGAGCTCTACTGTACGCCGACGGCGCAGGGCAGCCGCGGCGCCAACACGCCGTTCCCGAGGAGCCAGAAATACAAGCTTCCCTTCAAAGCTATGCGACATCCACGACCCGTCGGGTGACACAGCCTAACGCCCACTGGAAATACGAGTCTTTCGTGAATCAAGTGCAGTGCACAGCATTGGAAAATCATGACAAATAAATGCTACTGCCTCCATTGAGATCAATCACAGCGGATTCAATGAGCTTAACTCAACAGCGACGGAGCGAACATCACAGGTTAGGGAGAGGGCACATGCTGGATATGAGTCACGTGACGGGGGGGACGGGTGGATAATGAATACTATGACTCTTCAATGGCACCCAGTGTAATCATGTCCAGGCCACTGCACACCCATTTCAAAGCACCAACCTCTGAGCAAAGGGGAACCTTCGATGTTTAGAAAGTGTTTAACCTTTGTTGTTTTTCAAATAGCGTTTGATACAAAACCTGTATCATTGCATAAATAGCGCAAAAAATATATTGGTATTTGGAAGACTAAAATAGTTTTCCCCGTTTTAACACTACAGTCCTTTGTAAAGTTATGCAGAGGAGAATGAAGTCAAATGAGTATGCAGCGTGTTTTGCATGGATGATGGTGCAACATAAATCTGGCAATTTGGTGGGGTGGGGTGGGGTGGGATGGGGTGCATTAGGTTTCGATCTAGCGTGAAGCAGACAGGAAGTGGGGTGTCGAACCTTGACGGCCTTGCTGAGCTTCCCCTGAAGCATGGACTCGGTGGCTGACAGAGCCTCCATTGCACTCCAGTTTTTCTCCCGTAGCTCCTGTTTTGGTCAGGAGTCCAGAGAAATACTACTTCAGTTCACTGGCACGAGTTAAAGCACTCTAACCCTTCCCATGTAAAGGAGTTCCTTAACTGTGCTCAATAGAGCGTTATGGCCAATCAGGCGATGGATGACGACCAATGAGTGTCAAGACTAATAGCAAATTCAAATAATAGCACTCCAAATAACCTAAACCTCTATACCTAATTTAACGCCCTGCATTAAAAAATGTAAAGCTACTAACCAGAATAACAATGGCTTTCAAACACTATACGTCTTTACAAAACTAAAGAAATGATGGGGTAATGGTAATGTTAATGCACACCACCCACAAGCACAGCCATGCTCGCAGACAGGCAGCCATGGCCGACAGCAAGCGCAGCAGCTGAAACGGCCGTGTGTGCTGATGCGTGCTGGCACTGTGCAACACAGCCAAAACCTTAGCCGTCTCCACTCCAGAAATACCACCATGGAGCCAAGATTACAGGCGGCGTGGGGGAGGCCTGGAAAACAAGAAAGTGGCGGACAGGGATCTGGATGCGTGCTTGGGAGCGAGTTAGCTGTGGGGGGACCATGTTTCAGGGCAACACAGGAGAGACGTAGGGGGTTGCTCCCTGTAGGAGCGAGCAGCACTGGGGCGTTAAGCAGCAGGTCGGCCGGTCCACCGCAGGGGGGAGAACCTACGTTGTTCTTCTTCCTGTGAAGCTCCACGGAGTCTCTCAGCTCAGACAGCTCTACCTGCAGGTCAGACACCTGCCTATCCCTCTCAGACAACCTGGTGGGACAGAGCATACAGAGCATTGGGACTCCCAATCATAAGCATGGCACAGCTTTAATGGTGCGTCTTTATGGGGAGGAGGGAGGGAGAAGGCTAAATCATTCAGAAAGTATTCCTATGATGGCACTCACGCTGCAAGGAGTTCTGGGCTTGGTGTCACACTTTGGGACTGCTGGATTAAACAAATACATAAACAAATAATAAATACAAAAATAACGATGAATAAATGATAAGACAAACATGCAGAAGAGGACGGCTTTAACAGGTGGCAGAGAGCCTTCCTCACCTGCTGCTGCAGCTGCTCCACCTTCTGGCTCACCTCCCTGGTCCTGGCCTCCAGCTCACCCTGCAGAGCCTGGAGCGAGGCGTCCTTCAAGCACAGCCTGAAGGGTCAGAGGTCAGAGGTTAGGGCCCCGACCCGCCAGCCCTCTGAGCAATGGCTAACGATGCGTAGTCCATGGGCGGTGTCGTGCTGTCTTACTGGGCCTGGAGCTCTAGAACCTGGGCACAGGCGTCCGCACTGCTCTGCTCCCCCAGCATCTCCCTCTGCCTCAGCTGCATCGTCTCCGCCTGCAGGCCATCTAGCTGCCGCTCCAGTGCCTGAGAGACAAGGCACACACACACACACACACACACACACACACACACACACACACACACACACACACACACCTTTAGAGACAGCATCCTCACATAGGCCGTGTGTTTGATGTGAGGCATTTAAGTGGAGAAGGCATTGATCTAAAAACAGTGACAGGCAAGAGGTCTAGACAGCTCACCGCGATGGTCTGTTCGGTCGCTGTGCTGCAGCCGAGTGCTGCCTGTAGACGTTCCTCCATGGCGACGACCTCCTCATCCTTCTGCTGAATCCTACACAGCGCAGTGGCAGGGAAACATTAGCAACAGGGCTGCTGACGAAATGTAATCGATTAAAACGAAACACACACACAATTTTCACATACATATATCTATAAACACACACACACACATGTCTATAAACACACACACACACACACACACATATATATACATATACGTATCTATACGTAAAAAAAAGAAATAGACAATAGATAGAATATATCAAGACTAACTAGATAGAATATTACAAGAATAAAATTCTAAGTAAATGAAATAAACACAAGGGATCAAAGTAGTTTAATATAAAAATAACAAAAGACTAAAGGCAACAAATGATGAGGGACCATAGGTAAAAGCCAGGCTAAAATATGTCTTGAGGCTTCTTTTAAAAATGTCCACAGCGGTGGTGGAGTCTCTCAGACCCTGAGGCAGACCGCTCCAGAGAGCAGGGCTACAGTGGCTAAAGCCAGCGCTCATGTGGAGATCCTCAGGACAACTAGGAGGCCAGCTGCAGAGGATCTGATACACCTGCTAGGTACATCTCTACAATGCACACCTGAGAGACAGGCCTGTGCCGGGCCATGCGGGGATTTAAAAACTAGGAAGAGAATCGTAGAAGCAATTCTAAAACTGATAGGCAACCCGAATGCAATAACTTTCTAAATGGGGTTGCATGCGCTCTCTCTCTCTCTCGGTTACGATTAGTTTACTTGAAAAACACCTACTGGGATTTCAATTCCTCAACCGTTGACTCCAACGTAGTCTGAAAGTAAATTAGAGAAAAAGGGACGTGGTATATAAGTAATGCATTGAAAAACAGAAAAGGCGTGTGCATGCGTTTTGTGATGTTCCACGTGTTTGAATCAAGTCACCTGCTTGGAGGCCAGCTGCCTCAAGGCCTCCACATCCCTCTTCAAGGCCTGGTTCTCCGCTCTCACGGCCTGCATCGGGACAACGCAGTGGCTTAGGACATTATTAGCAGGAGCGATTACGACACGCCTCTGTAAAACGCATTGTCATTTGGGGAAGCGGGAGCTGATGTCAGTGAAGCGAGGGTATTATGGTCTGTCTATCTGCCTGGTGGTGGTGGTGTCTGAGTCATGGCTGCCCTCAGATGCTTTGTTCTGAGCCTGCCTACTCCTAAAGGCTTTATCATCGAGGACAGCAAAGCTCAGTGGATCACACACCTGGAGTTCCTCCTCCTTGTTGGCCACCTCGATGAGGCCGGTTTTCAGCAGGTCCTCCACCGTCTTCATTTTCTCGTCCCGTTCCTGAACACTGTGAGAAGCCAGAGGGAGACTCCATGATGAGGACAAATCAAAACCCCGTCACTGGGGTTTTCAAATTTGCATGAGCAGACTAGAGGAGGACTTTGTCGCAGCATATTCCCCCAGTGACACTGCCACCCATCTACAAATAAACACCAATGAATACATGCATAATCAGTTCTCACATACCCCATTTGGATCTGGTCCAACGCTAGCTGAGAGTCATTCTGGAAAAGGGTTAAAGTCACAAGCAGATAAAGACTTGAGCGTCGCACACAGAGACGCACATTGTTTACATCTTAGACAAATGACCGTGTTGGTGTGCCACTGACCTGTTCAGAAATATGAGCCTGCAGTTTCTGAAGCTCTGCTTTCAGGGCCATGCTCTCATTGTGCATGGCCTTGGGGAGGGGAGAGGAGAGGAGAGAAATGTCAGTGTCTGTGACGCCGTATGAGAAGAATACCGGACAGACCGGAACTGGTTCTCATCCGACAGTGACACGCAACGTTTGGCACGACAACGTGACAGATTGACAAATGAAAATGATACGGTGCAGTTACTAGGAGTAATACAAATGTCCCCAAGCATTAGGAGACATCAACGACAGGGATTAATTGATCTCTAACTACAACTATCAAAAGTCTTCAGTAGAAAGTAATGGCGGCACACAAACGCAGGCTCAATAACACCTTGCCGTTGAATGACACGGGGGGCGTCTGTACCTGCATGTTCGTCTCTCGGCCGGCCCCACTGCTCCTCTCCATGTTCAGAGAATCCTCGAGACTCTTCCTCTGCAGCTCCTTCTCAGCCAACCTGGAGCGATACAACCGCATCAAAAAAGGAGCTCACACAGCCAAACGGGCGCCACCGCTACCGTCTGGCTCACAGTACACAGTAGAAGACATCCGAGTGGACGTTTAAATGACTCGAGAGTTTCTCTTACAGCTTCTGCAGCTCCTCAAAGTGGGAGATGTGGGTGGCCTGAATGAGGAAGGAAAAAGCTCATTAGCTTACATTACAGGTTTTTGTGGCACTAGTCTCAGCGAGGGCTAGGCAGTAATTCAATATTATCGTCTTTGAATGGTGTTGTTATCGTCGTGAAATGAAGACATAAACTCTCGAGCGTGATGCTCAGTTTTATAGTACAAATGAATTACGATGAGAAGATGTGCCCTTAAAAGGATGAAATATGAGGTTTTGAACCTCAGTGGGAAATAAACACTAGTTTTAGTCCGATACCATACTTAAACATCCACATACTTGAATGCACTGACCCTCAGTAAGGCTGTTTAGAATGGCATTTTGAGCATATGGTGATATTTATAGATTACATCCTAACATAATGTGTTGATGGGGCACTGAGGTTTACTTCACTCCTATACCTGTGAAGTCATCTGGGCCTGCAGGTTTTCGTTCTGGTGTTGCAGCGATTCTATCTGCACTTGAAGACCTTTGTTTTCGTTAAGGAGTTCCTTGTGGGAAGAAGAAGAAAAAAAAACACATTAAAACGACCACTTTATAAATATTCCTCCTTCTTAAAATCAAAACATAGCACACCCAATACTAACAATGTTCATGTAATCACATGCCCAGTTTGTTAAACAGAAAATCCAGACTTTGAACACCCAGAATCCCTTGGGTATTTGTTAGACTTTGATAATACAACTATGTTCATGCAAGACCAAGCTGCTTATTTTCTGGTTCCAGAACGTACGTGTATATATGTGTGTGTGTGTGTGCGTGTGCGTGTGTGTGTGTGTGTGTGTGTGCCTCTCAGGCACTGGAGCGGCAGCTAGATGGCCTGCAGGCGGAGACGATGCAGCTGAGGCAGAGGGAGATGCGTGCGCGTGCGTGTGCGTGTGTGTGTGTGCGTGTGCGCGCTTATGTGCGTGTGTGTGTGTGTGTGTGTGTGTGTTCCAGTTTGCTGTATGAAGCACTGCGATGCGTTACCTGGACCTGGGTCTGCAGGGTGTCATCAGGCATGCTGTGCTGGGTGACCTCCAGCAGCTGCAGCACCCTCTGCTCCACGCACTCCTTGGAGACGATGGCCTCCGTCAGGCTGCAGTGGAGGTTCTGGATCTCGTTGCTCTTGCTGTTCATCTCTGTCTCCACGGACAGCAGCTGGTTCTGCAGCTCTGGAAAACCATGCAGACAGAGACAGGGAGAGACAGAGAGGGAGGTGGTGTTCACTTTGTCATCATACTGGATCTTGTGAAAGATGCGTGTTCAAAAGAAAATGGAAAGGATAGTTAGCCCAGAGGAGAGGAGCCCAGTTTGACTCACCTTGTTTGGCTGCCTGGAGTTTCTCCCGCTCTGCATTGACTTTGTAGTGGTAGTTCTGGAGCTCTTCCCAGTGTCTCTTGGTGTCCTGCAGCTGAGCCTGGGCAACAACAGACAACACACTCGTCATCCACTCCTCTCAGATACAGTGAGTGAGCCTTTCTGATTCAGTGGACCGACTCCCAGATCCACTGGTGTGACTAGCGAGTGAAAACCTTCCCCGCATCTTCTAAAGAAAATAATCCAGACTAAATAAACCAGGGTAGATACCTCTCAAGTGAGGTCTGGTCAGCCATGTTGTTTACCAGACAATTTCAGTGACTAATACATAACCTCCCGTACAATTTTCCGTGTTGGATCACAGTCTTTAAAATACCGGAAAACTTCCTCCCACTCAGGTGGGAGGAAGGTGGCTGTGTTCTTTACAAGCAGAGTGAAGTACTGACCCCCCCCACCCACCCCCACCCCCCCCTGCTTCCTGGACCAACACAATCCTCCACTTCCAGGGTCTATTCAACTTGTCCCTTCCCACGAGCATGTTATGACTTCCTGCAGGGCGTGTACATATGAATTCTGATCACGAGGAGAAGCTCTTTTGAAACTAGGCCACCTCAGCCTTCTAACCCACCTGACATTCTCCCCCCCCCCCCCCCCCCCCCCCCCCCCCCCCCAAGCAGGGCAGGCCCGCTCACCAAACACGCACACTAAAACAATGCTTCAGGGCTGCCTGTGTGTTGTGGTGTGTGTGTGTGTGTGTGTGTGTGTGTGTGTGTGTGTGTGTGTGTGTGTGTGTGTGTGTGTGTGTGTGTGTGTGTGTGTGTGTGTGTGTGTGTGTGTGTGTGTGTGTGTGTGTGTGTGTGTGTGTGTGTGTGTGTGTGTGTGTCTCGCTGAGCGCACCTCCAGCTGAGACACGTTCTGCTTGTAGCCGACCTCCAGCGCCTTCCTCTGGTGCTCCTCCTGCTGGAGCTTGCCGTTGGTCTCTGCCAGCTCTTTCATCAGCCCTGAGTACTCGGAGCGCAGCTTGTTCAGCTCGGCAGAGTTCCTGCAGTGGCACATACACAGAGCGAGAGAGAGACAATGTGTTATAGAGTGCGTTACAGGAAGGCCTTTGTTGGTGCTGCAGAGATCAATGACCCTGGTTTTTGGAATAATTAATAATACATGACAACTTTGTGTGCAATTCCTTGTTGATTGATTCCCTTTGGTTAACACTTTGTATAAAAGTGGAAGGTATTACAAAAATTTGTTTATTTAAAAACACGTTTCTCTGCTTTTTACGTTATGTGGCATCTGAAAAGGTTGCAATGAAATGTACTTCAGTGGACCAACATACCATTAGTTTAGACCAATGAAACAATGGAAAACATTCAATATAGAGGTTGGGAGACAACCATAACTGTAGTTTAAACAAAAACACATCATTAGGCCTTTGAATGGCCTTGCATATAATATAATAAATAAGTATAACAGAAGTGAATAAAAGGAGTAAAAAGAGCAAGTCTGGGGGTCATGTGTCAAAATCCCAGATGAAAATAACCAGACAATTTTACAGTGAATCCATCAGGATGGGGAGCAAAACAGAGAACTGGTATTCAGAACCCACAAATCACCTCCATGGCCACTTACTCAAATGAAAGTGATTCAGTGGTTTGGCCCGGGACAGTGAAACATCAGCCAACCCAACATCTTTTCACTATAAAGCAGTTGTTCCCATTTGTTTCACATGGATACCAGATGTATAACCACGGCAACTTCTGCGACATGACTGCTTGCCTCAACTCATTGGTTATTGTTAAATGCTCCAGAGTGATGAGGGACCAGACTCTTAATAAAAACACTGGACTCTCGAAGGTGTGCTTGATTGGATTGGGAGGCGAGTTCCGCGCCCAGGCTCTGATGCTGTGTGTGCTTGTGTGGAGGTACTGACTTGCTCTCCATCTGGTTGGCAGCGGAACTAACAGCGTCCCTCAGGATGCTGTTCTCCTGCTTTAGACGACTGATCTGGCCCTCCAGCTGCTCCCTCATCTGCACCGACACACACACACACACACACACACACACACACACCGACACCGACACACACACACACACACTACAGTGACACCACGTCCTCAGAGACCATGAAGCACTTCAAATGAGGTAAAAACCCACACAAAGCTATTTGCTGTATGCATTTTTCCTTCTCAAAACAATGTGCCGAAGTGTATAGATATTGGACTTTTGATGTAAATACCTTTTAACAGGAGAGCGGTAACTCTCCTGTTAAAAACACACAATTGTGTTATAACTCCAATTGTTTTACACCGATTTACGGTCTTTGGAATTGTGGCTCCATCGAGTTGACAAATTATTCCCAACACCATTCAGGTCTTTGACCTAAGAAATCATTCAGTGTCATTTCCTCGTTGACTAATTATTAATGCAAGCTAGGGATCAGGCGACTCACGTTAATTTGCATGGCCTGAAGCTCCTGGTATCCGCTCTGGGTTTTAGCCTGCATACCTCCCAGCTCCTTCTGCATGACCACATGCTGCTCCCTCAGCATGGACTCCGCCCGGCCCGTCTTCTGCTTCTCTACCTGCAGCTCCTGCAGCACCATCAGGACCCAAAAGTACACATGAGAGGCCTGCCATGGTGGACGGATTACACACACACAGGTTTTAAGATGGAAAAGACGGGCAACATCCCAGGTGGTTTATCGGGTGAACAAAGAGACCTGGCTGAGCTGCTTCACTTTGTCCTTGGCAATTGAGGCCTCCTCCCTCAGAGTGATGAAGAGTCTTTCTCTCTCCTGGGTTTCTGGGTCCGCCTTGGCAGCAGACTGGGGGAGATGAAACATCAATAAACAGGGAGCGCGGAGCAGCGCACGCACTCGTTGCCAGGTGCGTCTGGGGACACCGTGGAGCATCAGTGCTTATAAACTAATGAGTCGGTCGTCTTCGTCATCCGCTTCTTGGATCTTTCGCCACTCACCTTGTGCCAGGTGTCCAACGCGCGGGGGCTCTTGTCGCAGAGAAGGGCCATCACGCTCAGAACCTCGGCCTCCGACAGAGCCAGGCTGGACAGGCCACCAAGGAGCTCTTTCAGCTTCGTCTCCGCGTTCTCTGCTTTACACGCGGACGTTAGAAAACGAGGGTCATAGGAGGGTTTATGATGACAGGCCCGCAGAGCGGAGGGGACCCAGGAGGGAATATGAAGACAGTGTTGTTGATTGTGTGTAAATTGTGTGTATATATTTATACATATATTTATACTTATTTTGTATTTTGTTTGTTCTGTTTAACCTGCAATAGAGAACGTGACGTGCACCTACATCACCAAGACAAATTCCTTGTATGTTTTAAAAAACGTACTTGGCAATAAAGCTTTTCTGATTCTGATTCTGATGAGGTGATGCGGCGCTGGTACCTTTGTCCGTTTCGTTCTTCTGCTTCTTGCCACTCCCTTTGGAAGGAGCGCTGTTGTCGTTGGGAGCCGCCTGGTGGTTCGCTGGAGCGGCCGACTCGACCAGCACGTGGGACTCGTCCGCTGAGGAGGTGAGAGAACAGGTTTCCTTATTTGTATTCATTATATGCACAAACCGACGTGGACAGGCTGCAGCTGGATCGTTTGTCACCGTCACTTGTCACGTCCCGAGGCAAATTCTTCCACTGTGAATTTGTTTGCATTTCAATGGCATGCAAGAACGGAGTTTATCAGCGCTTACCAGACTCCGCCTTCTGCTTCTTGGCAGAGTTCTTCTTCTTGCCTCCGGTAGTGGCGGGAGGCACGATATCTTGGGCCCTGGTCTCTGACATCAGGGGAACCTCTTTCCTGAGTGGAGCCGGAGCTGCGACCTGCTCCACTTTAATCTCCTGCTGCTGGTGGTCCTCGGCTGCATGGGAACACGCACCAGGGAGAGAGCTGGATTAATGGTTGCACAGATTTACATTACATAGGGGCACTGGATGATCCTGGTCAGGATATTTGACTCCCAGCCAAAAGGCCTCCTTGATTTAGTTGCCTAACCCTTTCCTGGTCATTCGTTTCCATGCATCCCAAGAAAATCACGTTGGCTTTGGGTAAAAGCATCTAAAATACTAAATAGTCAATTACATACTATAACTATATGTCACCTTATGTGGGAACATTGAGGGACCGAATTTCCTTTAAATACATTTTATAATGGAGGCACGCATGCAGGAATTAGTAGGCAATATGCAAGTGATCACGTAAACCACTTCTGGACTCAAACTCAGACCAATACGCACATCCTGCACGCATTGTTGGGAACTACCAACCCACCTGCTTCAACTTTCTGCTTCTTCTTGTCCTTCTTCTTCCCAGAGGTCAGAGGAGGTGTCTGAACCGGGGCCTGGGCCACGACCGGGGCCTGGAGCTTGATCTGGACTTCAGGCTGGGGAGAGCCCGAGCTGGGCCGTTTGCTCACAGACAGAGGCGCCTCCGACTTACGGCTAGCAGGCCTGGAGCCGTTCATCGCTGGCTCCTCAGGCGGAGAGGGAGTAGGAGGAGGAGCTGCTGCTGCTGATGCTGCTGCTGCTGCTGATGCTGCTGCTGCTGCTGCAGCCGCTTTGGCTGCCTTCTTCTCCTTCTTCTTCCTCTCCCTCAAACCAGTGGGAGCCTCCACCGGTGCGGCCACAGTCACAGGAGCAGCGGCGGGCAGGATCACTTGCTCGGGCTCGGGCTCGTCCTCCAGCTCAGGAGAGGAGCTGCTGGCGGCGTCAGTCAGGTCAAAGTCCCTCTGATCCTCCTCCGACTCTCCTCCACCTCCGGCGCCACCGCCGCCTCCAGCGCCTCCAGCGCCGCCTCCAGCGGTCTCCTTCTTTTTGCTCTTCTTCTTGTCACCCTTTTTGCGGATGTCGGGCTTGAAAGGGGGCATCTTGAGGTCTCGCTTCTGCTTGGCGAGCACTTCATCATAGGAGGTCTCCTTCATGAAGAGCCAGAAGAAGAGGAACATGAGGGCGATGACGAGGGACGGGGCCAGGATGAGAAGGTACTGAGAGTCGTAGATATCCACCGCCATGCTGCACAAAACAAAAAGAAGGATTGGTTACCTGAGCGGCACAAACTCAACCTGAATTGAAGGAAATTTCACATAGACGGTCCTATTCCAGAACTAATATAGGCCTAGTATTAGTGTAATTAATAACATCGTTGTTTCCCAGCTAATGTCTCAAGACACCAGCTCGCAATGGTGTCTGGTAATTGCTGGTCAAACATTACAAGCATGCGATGTTGTGAACCATGAACCTTCTACAATTGTTTGAATTTAAATTGCTGCCAGAAGTTGGCTCCTGCCCTAACAGACGACATAGCAGGGATAGTGTTCGTGAATGAATCACTTCCCCTGAGTAATGAAATGATTTGATGCTTGGCACTAGCAAGCCGTTACGTGACTCCCAAGATGGCTGAGCAACATTAAATGTCGACGGAGGCCATTGGACATGTTATGTATTACATTAAAAAAGTTAAAAAAGATTGATTGATGATTGCAAAGAAAGGACAACTAACAAGTAGTCACTCCAACAGCAAAAGCAGAAAGAAATACAAAAGTATCTCAGCAAGAAATAATAGCCTGCAGCATAAATATTACTTCCTTAAATGTAGCCTATGTGCCTAAGACACAGGAGCACATCAACCCCTGGAGCAGAGGCACAGGAATGTTGTGAGAGCAGGTGAGTATTAAGACTGGGCCTGGGGGAGATTAGGGCAGTCTGTACGTTCTCTTGATCACCACCCCCCCCCCCCCCCCCCCCCACCCTCATTTGTTACTGTGCTGTGATCCTATTAGACAAAGCGTGCTACAATGGCACATTCTAACGCCCTGTGAAAACAAAAGCAGGGCGGAGTACCGATCCAACAGTTAAGATTGATGAGAGCTGCATAAAAAAATGTACATCCATGACGGCGGAGGCGGCAGAGGTCGGTCTGAGCCTGACACGGCAAGACGGCTGGCAGGCCTCAGGAAATCACATTCTGCCCCGCTGTGTCACTCCCCCCGGCACCTCGCTCAAACATGATATTCTAAACTCAAAGAGGAAGGGTTCGCGAAGGGGCAGAAATACACACATGCGTAAATGTCAACCACCAAGGCCTCCTGCAGCTGCAGTCTGGCCCTGCCTGCTCAGAGCCCAAGGAGACGAGGCGGTCATCCCAACTGCATGTGCCCAGACAGATGGGAGTCCTTGTTCAACCACACAGACAAATGCACAGAATGCTATACAGACCAATCTGTTGTGGTGTACGAGAGTCTTTGAAGTGTCTAGAGACTATGATCATTTAAATCTATTTATCTTGTGCCTAAGTGTTATTATTAAATAAGTAGACATGGTGTTCGGACCCGGGGGTGCATCAGACAAGTAAGGGTTCTTACCCAAAATCACCGATGGCTATTTTTGCATTTGTTTTTCAAAAATTGTCAAAGATGTTATAAACAGACTAAAGCCAGAAAATGCCCAAAATGCAACTCGAATGGTGACAATTTGAATTGACAGTGGCTAGAACCCAATCCAATAGAACCCTTTTGAGATGTGGTGGAGCTGAAGATTCACAACATGAAAGTGCAGTGGTCGAATCTGCAGCAAGTGTGTGATGCAATCATTTTATGGACCAAAATCTCTAAGGAATGTTTCCAGCCCCTTTGCGAACACCATGTCAAATTCAGGCTTTTCTGGCAATAAACTGGCCAACGAGTGTAGATCACCTGTAGTCATCCTGCTTCTTAGTAACTTTTGTTGAGAGTAACATAGCATAGGGGTTAGCTTTGTATATAGTTCCCCTATACGGAGCCTCTTAGGTAATTTGGATTAAGCAGCTTAACCAGTATAATACACTGAAGTCTAACTTTCCACTGCCACGTTTCTTTTGGTCAAACAGGCTGTAGTCGGCCTGTTTGATCAAGCCTTCCAGAACCTCGGGCTTGCGTAAGTTCTTGGCTTTTACATCCACTTACGCGTTTACCAATATTGAGGTCCCTTGATTCACCTGTTCCTCTTTCCTTTCCCTAAACACCAAGCGTCTCCATGCAGAACCTGTTCATTATGATAAAAAAAATTTGGCACTCTGATAAGCAGTCAAAGCACATGAGATTGCTCTTCTTGAGGAACACTTTGCAACAGGCACGTGCTGTGCATTGTAGGTGGAGAAATTCCTGTTTGCTCAGATAGAGAGACAGACATTTGGCAATCATAACATTATTCAATGGGCCCATGAGGACTGGGAGGAAAAACAACGTTTTTCTATTTTATGTTGCCGCACATAGCGTTACAGAGCATTTGTTGACCTGGGCGCAATTCTACTGCTTTACAGTAATCTTATCCCGGACCTCACCATCCTGTATTTCCAGGAGAACTTCTCATAGTATTTGGTAAGCGTGTAAGATAGGCTTAATTTAGACCACTAAATGACAAATTCTCTATGTTAACACAGCCAGCTAATGTGTCCGGCCTACTCACTTACTCTCAATCATATTTCCAAGAGAGTGAAAAGGTGCCAACATTTCCTTTCGCTTTCATTGCCAGGTCCCTGCATTGAAAACAGCCCTAAGGACAAAGCCCTCCAGGCCCATTGGCTCTGCGGAATCTAGCTAATTGACCGTACAGCCTGCCTACTATGGCTGGGGTGAGACATCAACACACCTCTTGATAACCATCAGCTATCATACTGACTCAGGCGAAGGAACATTCCTCACACCTGACCATTAGGGAGGACTTCGATTCACATCAGCGATACAAGAAATCACACAAGCCAAAACATTTAAAGACAAACCTTTGGGTGATTCTAGCCAACAGGTATCATTTGGTAATTAATTGTACCATAACAATATAATTGTGAAATGCCCACACCTTTACGCCTGGGTGAGATACACTATAATGAAGCCAGCCAGCACACTGAGAACAGTTTATAACACATTAGAATTATCAGTATGGTATCGGGCAAAGAGCGATGTAACAATTGCACATTGACAAGGACTAGATTAGATAACCTGGGGTGGTGACTTATTTTAAGGGTAACATTTTAAAAAGGACACTAGTTTGAGGAAAGCAGCTTCAGTTCCTTTAAAACGCGTGGGCCTGCATATATAACTTATATTCGCGTAAACCCCACCATTTACATTTTATTTGACGACAGAAAAGGGGCGAATGTTTCTCAAATGTCTACATTGGGATTTTGCTAGGGTCCATCATGCTTACTGTACCGACGAGCCACCGAGGCCGTGTTCAAGCAGGGAACCAAATGGTCCACTGTGCCGTGTCGTGTCTTTCTGACAGGCTCGGCAGTTAGCTGACGTGGTTAGTTGGTCTGATTAAAAACCCATTTCGTAAAACCAACAAGACCGACTAAACCGGGTGTATTTAACACACCCAACACATGCTAGCTGCCAAGTCACACATGCAACAGCTAGGAAGCAAATGAACCTTGAGCCAAGGAGGGGCACACATGCCGACAAGAGTGAAACAGCACTCCCTGACCCGGCATATTTTACCAACAGGGCTCGGTTCGGATATAATCGGACAACTTTAAACAGCCAAACCAAAACAGATAACCACAAGGTAGAAATCTTCTTAACGAGTCCTGTACAGCACTATCACTATTGCTATGAATGAGCTAATGTTAGCAAAGAAATTGATGTAAGTTGCCGGTAAACGCAACCACGAGGGCATACGGTTCTACGCAGTTGATATGAAGTGACACTTACAATTAATAGTTAGTAACACAATCATAAACATTTTAATTTAACCAATAAAAACGACTGTCTGTCCGTAAGTGTGAAGACAAGCCCCAGCAGGCCTTGCCTAGCTAGTGACCCAGCCTCCTTCTATCCTGAAATCTCTGACCCACTCTCGCGTCCCAATTTCCCGTTATTATCTTGAGGGCTATTCTTAGGCCTGGGCGAATAGCCTCAGCACGCACACATCTAACAGTGGCTACCGCGAAACACAGAAAGCCGGCGTGCATGTTAACTGTTCATCGTCGCATACCTGAGATGTGTGCGCAGTCCCTTGACCCAACGTAGTTCAATGCTGAAATGGCGTTGTTCCGCGTTGACTACAGCGGACCCGCTACTTCCCAGGGCAGTACCTTCCTAAACCTCCTGCGCTGTCGGTATGCTCAGCCGTTTCCCCTTCGCGGGGGCGGGTCAGACGCAGGCTGATGAGGAGCGCACGTTTTGTTACTCGGCACCGACCGACGAGAATGGATTTTTCCTCAGTGTGGACAACTATCTGAAAACCTCGCCCTTACACATAACATTACATCGTGACAGAAGTAGGCGGGGTTTCCAAACGGAATAATTTAATGACATGAAGCGGATGACATAAATGTATTCATAACAAGATTTTCATCATTTTGAAATGCCTGTATCCCTCTTGGAGTTACATACGACCCCACACAACAACCAAAGCCACTTATTCTTCCGCTACATCCCCTGCCTGCATTGTTGCCTGTATTAATGCCTCATAGTTCTTCCTCAGGCCTTTCAGGTAGATTCGCAGGCTGTCTGGGTCCAGTTTGGAGTTCCTAGCAGTCTGCAAGAGGCGAGTGGCCAAGTGGTACACTGCTCTCTGCTGTTGGGTTTCTGGATCACTCTGCTGTTTGGCCTAGTCAAGGAGTGCAAAAAAAAACACACCAACTAAATGTAATCAAAAGTGCATGAAGTTAGATATCCGCAAATATGTGACAATTCTTTTAATATACTTTTTCTTTTATATCCTTCAACATTAGGGGTCTGCAATGTGCCACCAAATGGCTCTAGTCATATTGACACTTCTTAACTAAAGTTGAATCATTGGGATCATGCACACAGTGCATATTTAATACAAATAATATAATATAAATATGTGCTACAATCTATTTGAATGGTATGTCTTCCACAAGAAGCCTACCAAAAGCTGCTGGTTGACCCTCGAGGAAATGGCCTTTGCCTCTTGGATAATGCTTGGTGGCAGAGCAGTCATCTCTGCTGCTCTCAACCCTAGCCGAGCAAAACCAACAAAAGGGTGGTTCAACAACTGGACTCTATACCGGAGAACAATGCCCATGCCCATGATTTAGCACCGTATTGTCTTTCTTCCGAACGTCCTCGGCACAGCACGTGGGTAAAGAGCACTGTCTCTGCGCCGTCCTCGCCCCGCGAGTGTTGCACCTCCATGTGCTGGTTCTCCACGTTGGGATAGAGAGTCTCTAGCTGACAGAGTTCCAGGAAGTGTGTAGCAAACAAAGTGAATGCCTGAGAACAAAAGGTTTGACAGCAATCCTGTTGATTTTTAGACCATTGTCACATCATCACGACACAATGTGACACAACACACTACCCATAAACCTTTGTATTCTATATTCAATTGATTTAATTGCTAGGACTGTGGAGAATGTCCCATTGAAAGCGTTGATGAGTGATACAGGTATCTGCATGAACCAGATTAGGGAGTGAATATGCAGGATTGTGATGGCATGCGGTCTACCTTTAGGCTGAGTAGAAACTCGCACACCGAGTGGCAGATGCCAATGCCCTCCTCTGCACTGGTGCCACGCCCCAACTCATCTATGATGATTAAAGATCTACTGCTTACATTGTGGATTATATAGGAGACCTAAGGGATGTAATAATAACATGTTATGCTTTAAAAAAGTCCATAAATAACCAGCAAAAGCAGCAACAATGATGAACTAAATGTACCTCCTTCATTTCCACCATGAAGGTGGAAGAGTTGGTCTCAAAATCATCATCCACCCCGATTCTGGTGAATATCTGATCGGCGATGCGGAATGAGGCATATTCTGCAGGAACAAAGGAGCCTGGGAAAAAGTTTCAATGGTTGTAAACAAGTCCCAAAGTCAAAGTCCTCACATTATACCATATGGACGTCTTTCACAATTCATAGGGTACAGGATGTTCCTCACCTATCTGAGCCATGATCTGACACAGCGCCACCTGTTTGAGGTAGGTGGATTTTCCACTCATGTTGGGTCCAGTGACAATGACAAAGTTGCTTCCGTCGGAGATGTAGCTGTTGTTGGACACGGGGTGCTGGCCGGCGATGCGCTCTAGAATCGGATGGCGGCCCTGTTTGATTGCCAGCGTGTCTGTGAACTCGGGACGCACTACCAAACGCACGGAAAACAATCAATGTGAAACGTTGATTTAAAATGCATTGTTAGTCATGTATTTGTATTTATAGTGATGATATCTTTTAATATATTTATATCAGATAATTGTGTATAATGTCTAATCTGTTTTATAATTATATACCTTCATAGCTTCAGAAAGTTCTTTAAAATCCACATGCAAAGTATGCATTTGGTTTATAGGTTGCAAATATTAACTTTGGCATTAATACAGATAGATTATATAATACGTTATGGGTACAATGTCGCTCTGGAAAAAGAGAGAAAGAGCTTTGTTTTGCAAGAAAAAAACATAAATGTTTGAGGGAGTTATGTGCACAGTGAGCTGGGCCAGTTCCTCTGGTAGACATGTGTCTGGTAAATACTGTGAGAGCTTATGTAACAAGTGTAATCTGAGCGCAAGCTGGCTGACATGGAAGGGGCGGTGCAGTCAGCAAGCGGCTATACAGAGATGCGTTGAGACAGCTGAGGGGTTGTTCTTGCTGCCCATGTGGTGGATAGGGCTGATGCTAACGCAGGCACTTCCCACACACAACTAAATTGAGACCAGCTGCAAATTTAGCATAGCAACCTGGGGCTGTAATGCGTGGTAGGGAACAGGCTTACTGTGGCATTATACACAGGCAGACATCAGACCCATCCACTTATATGCTAATGTGCTGTAATTATGAATAATGATAATTGTGATAACTGAGAATAGAATTACGAACATAATACTTTTTTCTTCAGACTTACCATAGTCTGACATTGTGCATGCATTAGCAAGAGACACCAACATGTCCAGCATAGAAACCGCTTCTGAGAGCTTGTAGAGGCAGTGGATATGCTCATGGACAATACTCAGCAGTTGACATATCACCCTGCAGGGATTTATGGGTTGTGGGTTATGGCCGTGAGCAAAATATAATTTGACAAATAGCATCCTCTACTGGGCAACAACTAAATAATAAAATTCTTCTCCTTGTTATCAAAATAGTTCTATAATAGTTCATAGTTATTATTTTTACAGCTTTACATAAATCATGTAAAAAGCTAAACACATTTTTGCATTTTGCTTCATGCTTATAAACATTTTCCTGCAGCAGAGTAAGGACTGACTGGATCTTTGTCACGCGGATAAGACGAATGATTCAGAGCTTCTTACACGTAGGACATGTGGAAGATCTCCCTCAGGGCCTCATCACAGCGATCGTTCATCTTCATCAAATCTGCAGTAGTGAAGCTGTAGCTGTTCTTCTGCTTGGTTACCTGGGGTGGAGCGTTAGGGAAAATAATGCATCAAGCCACAAAGTAAGGAATACTGAGGCAGCAACGACAGGCCTATAGCCAACAGAGAGGGCCGATCTCTTTTTGTACCTTTAGGAACTCAGCTGGAAGCTTTCCGTCTGGAAAGGTCACCCCTTCAAGCTTCATCTGAATAAAGAAACTTCTGGCCGTGCTGAAGCTGGTACGCATTGGCAGGCCATACCTCTCCCCCATCTGGTCCACCAGCCCTGGCGATCCCAAAATGGTTTGTTTAGTCATTTTGTTAAAATGCAACACTGCAAGACAGAGGATATTATTTGCCCATCCAGGAAAAATACCAGCAATGTCATCCACAATCTCAGTGTACGCCCGTCTGGCAATGTCCAGGAACTCGTTGATGTTGGGACGCACAGCGTAGCACTTTTGAGTGCGCATGCTGAGGCTGCCCTTCATATAGGTGGTGTCATCATTAATTACTGTCTTGATCTGCTCCAGGATTGTGTCAAACCTTAATGTGTGAGATGGTGCAGGACGCAGAGTCAGCTCAAGGGTCAAACTATTCATTGCCAGTCCAGCAAACGACAAGCGGTAAATAGTAAAATGGAGAGTATTTACTGTGAGACAGCCCAACAGATCTGTGTTTACCTGTTATCCTCCAGCGAGGTGCTGTAGGCCTTAAGCAGAGCGGTGGTACACTTCTTTAATAACATCTGTTGAAGAGCAATGATTTTCATGTTTTATACTAAGAGACATACCTTGGACATAGTTAAAATCTGCTAGCATGTTAAAATGATCCACATAGCTATACATATGTTGAGTTAATTTTAATTGGCATAAATATTGCATACTAACAAAGACATACCCTTAGGGATGGCACTAAATCCAGCGTGTGTTTCAACTGAATGACGTGTGTAATCTTTGCCTCAGCAACTTGTACCTTCAGACATAGAAAAAATAGGATCAATACAGAGCCAATACTCAATACAATACATTTTAGATTACAGCAGTAGAATCCATGTTAATTAATATATAATGTGATACTTGACTTACACAACTGATCGCTGATAACCCTTTTAATATTATTGTGAATGAAGTGTTTTCACTGTATTTACATTGTTTTGACTGAAAAAGTAATAATTTTACTATAAAACCTTATTCAATAAAGACAAATCACTTGTAATACTTCTGAATAAAGTGATAATCACCCCAATAAAGCCAATGTTACTATTTGATCAACCATGCACAACTTGACATTGTACAGTCATCCAATAATTCCATTATTATCATTTAAAAGACTGCAGCAAAAATAAAAGAACTAAAAGCAATTTATCCACATCACGCACCGTTTCCTGCTTTGGGATCTGGACAAGAACGGAGAGCAGCTGATCTATGTCAAGGAAGTGACCTATTGCTATGAGAAAACAGACGTCAAGCTCTACGCCATCGTACAAAATATTTGCACAGTATGCTTTGTCACGTGACAAAAAGCAGCCTTCATCCTGACCATTTTTCAGGCCAAAGAACAGCTCCTCGTCCTGCAGCAGCTCTTGTATGGCGTCCAGGCGGATGTTGATGGTGTCCACATCAAGAAGTGGCTCCAGGATATTGGAGCGCAGCCTTCTACCACCACCCATGGTCTTTGTGTAGTTGAGTACTCCAAAAAGAGTATGTTCGCTCCTATGTCCATGCACCAAACAGACACAGATACACCAAACACCCATCTTTTTTATAGTGCCAGCCAAGTATGACTACCGCTGAGAAATGCATTCAACAGTGCTGCTGTATTGCTTTTGGGGTCCACTCTTATCGTCACTCATTGGCAATGCATTTAGTGCAGGAAAGTTTGCATATCTATATCTATATTCATTGTTGAGGCAAACATAACATTTGTGTCAATACATTCTTTTATTTGTAAATGCAATGGTACAAGGCAAACCTGCCATGTGGTAGGCCTTTTTAGCTGCAGCTGTAGGCCTTTTTAGCTGCAGGGCCATCGTATCCGTAGGGACTAGAACATTATACCTGTTAAGACGATCATATGGCTGCCTCATACCTGCGGTCCCTGTTGTTCACCACCAACTCCAAGTTAGTGGCAGATGCTGAGTCAATCATGGCGGTCTGCTCACTCCCTTTAAAGATGACTTTGAGTGACTTGGGAGCGTAGATGGAGTTCTGGATGAACTCTAAGTACTTCAGCAATGAAGCAGCAGCGGCCAAGCAATAATACCTGATAAAAAAGGACATTTGGGGAAAAGCACGCGAGCTCCATAGCGCGCGTGACTTTTCACATTTTCTTTCATGCACATTTACAAACTCCGCCACTTTCATGACGTTGATGTTGATCACAACGCGACGCACTTAGCTTGCACTTCCATGACGACGGTCCTGAACTCTGGCGCGCACAGCTGTTGGATGTACTCCAGTCCTTTCCTCTCGTTGAAGTACTTCCTTTGGATCGCAGTAAAAGCAACTCCCTGACAGGAACGCATAACCAATGGGTAAAACAAGGCCACCGTTTGGAGTTGATTATTGCCGGTGACAGTTATGTGTGGCATTAGCACCTGGAAGTTCTCTGTGATGAGGCTAAACAGCTTTGTGCCTTTACCCTTCTCGCTGGCTGTGTCTGGCATCAGTATTTCCAACGGCACCAGGATATGAAGCTTTGTGATCACCTTGAAACGAATGGCGTTAGTTCTCCGGACTCATGCGCCCCTGTGAAATTGTAACGTCGAGTTTCATGAGTTATGAACGTGTTACCTTGGCATAGGTCCCTGTGTCTGCAAATTGAGAGAGGACAAGCTCTGGACATTTCAAGTTGAGACTGGCCATGCCAATCTCTCCCCTGGCCAAACCTCGCCCTTCCACCACAGCAACGATCACGGAAGCACAGGTGGTGGACGCAGCAGAGGAGCAGGTCGTTCCTACACCATTGGAAAAAGTTAGAATGAGAAAGATTGACCGGACGAATGTGCCTGTCGCTTGCATAGAACAGGATTAAGTGCTGTACCGTACCGGTGTGCTCAGTAAGCGGTGTTCGTGCAGAATGGGCCGATATGCCACCAGAACCTGGGGTCTTTCTGAATCTTGGCGTTCCCCTGAAAGAGCTGCTAGTGGTAGACTGGGGGATGAAGTTACTCGCCTGACCCAATCTAAAAAGATGCTGGGATGGACCTGTACCAAAACAAGGAGAGGTGAAGTCATGTCCGAATTTAAATACAGTCCGAAAGAACTGTGTTCATTAGCATTAAGCCTTTCCTCACTGTATTGCCCCTGTAGGTTATTTGTTCAGAGGCATGTACAAATAAAGTGTTTCTCAATCTGGAATGTGCTACAGTTAATGCAGGACTATTTACTATTATGGCAGTCAGCATTACATACCCACAGCAAGTGATGACGCACGGTAAGAACTTGTAGTTGGCTCCTCTGAACTTTGACGAGATGAAACGGAGGACGATGAACCGGGGTCATTGGACATTTGTATATCTTGTCTAACGCTACCTCTACCCAAAGGAGACACACCAGAGCTTTGTCCTGAATCAGACGTACCTCTGCCCGTTGTCATCTCCTCTGTGCTGCTTTGAAACATATTCGATTCTTGATAGATAACTAGATGTTTTTTTTATATGTAAAATGTATTGCCGTTAGCAAAAGCTAAGAAAACCGCCACAAAGATTTGCCACGAGAAGCGCGCGCACTTATGTACAATTTGCTGGTCTCGCGCGTGAGGAGACGCGCGCAATGTATGCAATAATATTGGATTTTTAAATATAATATAACAATAAAGTCCCATTTCGCTTTTTAACCTACTTTCTTAAACCATCCAGTAGTCTATAACCATGCATAAATCCCTGGTTTACTACCATATATATATATATAATATATAAAATAGACTTCAAAGAGAAGGGCTCGGCTGTCAGCTGAGGAGGAACTGGACGAAGAGGAACGTTCAGACAGGGACGAAATGAGGGGAGGAAGATTATTAGCGTGGACTCACGAGCATGGCGGCACAAACAGAAAGTAGCTATTTTGTGAGAGAAATCGAGAAAAACGATGGGTATATTCTGAAAATAAAACAATGCCACAAAGGAGACGTTGGTTGTGTTGTTTGGGATGCGGCAATCGTGCTTGCGAAATACCTAGAAACGAGAAGTTTTAATGACCCGGCGACCGGAGGGAATAGATGGGCCAACAAACACGTACTGGAGTTAGGAGCAGGCACTGGCGCTGTTGGGCTGATGGCTGCATCGTTAGGGTAACTAAGTATTGCGATAGCATTTTGTCTCATCTTCTCATGATAAGTGTTTGCATAGGTAACGTTTTAGTTTGAATGTCTTAAATGATTAATTGGATTCGTTGTAACACAGAGCTCACGTCACCGTGACAGACTTGGAGGATTTGCAGACACTCTTGCAAGTAAATATCGAGGGAAACAAGGGGCTTATTAGCTGTGGATCCATCACTGCCAAGGTACTGAAATGGTTTGTACTTATTTTCTGTTTTACATCTGTGCCCGTCTTGTAGTTTCTTTTAAAAACTAGACATAGCCGACATAATTGCATTCCTATGTGCTTTCCAACATGTTGAATGTAATTTGTCATCCGTTTCAAAGGGGTGAAGATGTTTCTGACTTCCTCCCACCTCCAGACTATGTGTTGATGGCGGATTGCATCTATTATGAACAGGTAATATGTCGTATCTATTATGAACTGGGAATGTCATCATTTTCAGAATAAAAGAATTCCTCTAAAATAATGCAAACTCAGGTATAAACATTGTGACAGAACATCATAGATTGCAGATTAGCGACTGTATTAATACACATTTGCAACAATGTCCCATTAAGTTATTTGTTTTAGTCTGTTGTGCCACTGGTGGAAAGCTTGAAGAAACTTTCTGGACCCTCAACCTGCATCATTTGCTGCTATGAGCACAGAACTGTTGGCATTAACCCAAAAGTCGAAGCACAGTTTTTCGAGGTAAGATTATAACGTATATAGTTATCTATCCCTCTTTCAGTGAACAAATCATTATTTTGTATTTTTTGAATTGCATGTATGCTTGTAACTATCAGTCTTCTCCAGGTGACTTACTGGATTATCGCTTCTTCTTCTTCTTCTTCTTCTTCTTCTTCTTCTTCTTCTTCTTCTTCTTCTTCTTCTTCTTCTTCTTTTTAAGTTACTGCGGAAAGACTTCTACTGGGAGGCGGTTCCTTTGGAAAAGCAAGACCCAGAATTTAGCAGTCCAGACATCCGAATACTGCATATAAAACGGAATATCTGAATTTATGTTTATAAACATGTATATTTGCCTTGCCTGGGTGAGGCAGAAGAATATTTAGTTAATAATTCGTCCTTCTGTTTTGAAGAAGCGTATGAATTTATTTTGTGGCCTTGCATCATCTGGTGGGTGTTCCTTCACTAAGTTCCGGTGTCTTTCTGTGTTTTTTGTCTGAAAACAAATGGATTGTCAAAAACAACAGATATCCTCCCTAGAATTGATTGAACCTTTCTACCTTGTCTGTACCTTGTATGACACCAGTTAAGTGTTAAGTGATTCAGATAAACAGTTTGAGACTGTTTTTTTTATACTTAGTGTATTAATAACAATAAAACCTAAGAAAAACCATTAGCCTACATGTGTATTCTCTTAAAAGAAAAATTTAGTTTTTTTATATATATAATATTTTTGCTGTGTACTTGAATCTTGAGTGATCCTGTTGGCAGTACACTAGCTCTCTTATAGCTGCCATTTCATCCTGCAGAGTGTAGACCCTCTCCTTCCCTCTTTCTCAATCCCTGCATTTGCTAGTCCAGTATCTGCACCCCATTGTTCAACTGAGTCGTGGGTGTCCTCAGCAAAATGCCTGCCGCTTGCCTCGTTCTCGTTCAGCCATTGTCTTAATCTTACGCCAAGACAGTCTAATGTCCAATTAGTCCTGCAGGGCTGGAGGGATTCAAGACTATTATTAGTATTAGTCATCAGACAGTTTAGGTAAGGTGTTGACATTATGCAAGGTTGCTGTGAGTGTTTGGATGAGTCTTACCTTTTATTTAGATTTTTACCCGAGCTTGTTCTCTCCTTCCGATCCTTTTGAATCATCCTCTGATTTCTGTCTGGAGTTTAATTCAACCTGGCACTGTGAAGAACACTTATTGCTTTTACAATACACACTCATCTTAGGGGTATTTGATTGAACCATTGTTTATGGAGGCCTCTTCTGTTAGTGCCATTCGGTGATGTTTTCCAACTGGCCATGTCTCAGTTAAATGCTACAAAATTACCTATTACTATTACAAATGTTTTTTTCTTATTTTAGTAATAACTATTTCTTAACTATATATAATTAGTTCATGATCATAAACTATTAAAGCATACATTCAGATCAATTGTTGATTATGGCACAAACACTAGGGGGCATCAATTGTTCAAATTAAATTACTTGTGAGGCGTAACGATTATCTCTACACTAAAGATAATCTTTACTAGTCCACTCCCAAGATGATCTAAATAGCCACGTAGACAAAATAAGATTATATTATTGTAGGTCTGAGATATTACATCATAACGTAATGGAATATAAAAGATAGATGATACATCAAAGTTGAGGGAAAGAGGTACATAAACACTGGGTTAAATGCCTGTAATTTCAGAGCTGAAACTGCACTGGCTGCATGACAGACACCCTGAACGGCACCGCCCATCATGCGAGAGGAATGCCTTTTAAAAGCCCCAGATTAGCTGGAAGATTATGGCCCTTGTTTCAGGCATAAACCATGCAGCACGCCCCGTACCTCCACAGGCATGCAGTGGCCCCACTGCCTTTCATCCCGCTCCCCCGTTTACATAGTGGGGCTGCACACAATGTGAACGGCGGCCTTCAACTTGGAGCTCACCAGGATAATAAATAAAAGGTTCTAGGCCATAGGCCCACTAATAACAAGTAGGGTTTGTTCCAAGGCTGAGACTAGTGAGGTAATTGTAAGGCGATGGATAAGGGCAAGGATAACCTGCAGGCCAGAAATCTGCTTACAATGTAACCGGACCATCTGCGATGGCACAGGACCTTGCATTCATTTAGCGACTGGAATTACTTGGGCATATGTTGGTCTTGGGATGTGTTTATTAATAGGATTTGTAAAAATGTGATGGAGCAATTCTGCACGGTATTTATTATTCAGATTAGATGATTGTAGATTGATATAAAGGTTAGCTTCAGAGACGTGCGTCACTGAACATGGAGGGTGAATTAGTCTTTTGGGCTTTCAGTGATTCTTTTGCACCCAGAAATAACGATTAGCGCAGCTGTAGCAATTAAACCATGAAACAAGGCTAGTCATGGATGGCTATGAATAGCCTTCTGCTTTGAGTAAATTTTTCCCCACCTCTGCACTGACACTTCAAACTGGTGCATCTGGCCTTGTGAGACAATCCTAAAACAACTCCCTAGTCAACTCTCCTTTGACCTTGGTCAGTGTACATTAGGGCTAATTATTTATCTCTGACTTGGTATTTAATGCTTGCTCACCAGTAACTGTTCAAACCAATTATTTACCTGGCAGCTTAAGCATTCCCTTTTGAAATTGAATGGAATTTCAAGTGGGGTGGTATGGAAGATACTCACACTGAATGACTACAGTGAAGCTATAATGTGGTCATTTCCCACCAACAGATGGTGCTAAAAATGGCAATGACTCACCTGTGTAATGAGAGAGCAAAAAGAGACTTAACAACTATTAAAGGTACTCATTACAGTTCACAGTTTAACAATTGTATTTGAACTTTTTTTTCTGTCCATTATGACAGCTCAGAGGTACCTCTCTGGTCTGTTAGATTTGAGGCATTACTGTTAACTGCACAAAACCTAATAAAATACCTTCACCATCTCCCATTTTTGAGTATTTTTTCTAAGTAGTCAACAACAGAATTGAGTGAAACATCAACAGGATGGGTGGAGAAGGCGGGGAGCGTGACTCAAAAAGCTGTGTGCTGCATCACAGCCAAGCGACACAGTGGGGCCTTTGTGGCATTGTCATCATCACACTGCCAGGAGCCAGGGGACACTGTTTCAGTATAGAAGCCTAATTTTCTCACCAGCTAGTAGGGAGTGGCTCAAGAATAGACACCAAACTGGGCTAATTAAAAATAGACGAGGGAGACTGAAAGTGTCACTCTTCTGATTGTGCAGTTTTTTCTTTTTTCTATACTCATACAGGAACAATGTTCACTAGCACTCCGCCCACTTTAACACCATCTCCACGGTTACACCCTGACATCCCCCCCCCCCCCCTCCCCCCCCCCCCCCCACCAGGGGTTCTGTTAGGACAGCTGGGCAGCAGCAAGATAACAGCATGGAATAGCAAGGTGATACACTGACCTTACTATTCCACTTGTCATTATTTACCATTAGTATAGGCCTACATCAACATTGTTAGGACAGTCATATTAATAAATGACAGCTGCATAGGAGTCCTGTACTTGTAGGATGCATAAAAAAAAAAGAGGAAACAACTCCCTGGTCTATATGATGAAGTGTGTGATAGTGAAATTTGTTTCTGAATGATCCAATGAGCCAGTGTTTGTCTTAAACATATGGCATAACACTGTGCTGTTCCGTTAGAACAGGGGGGAGGGAGGGGGTGGTGTGTGTGGGGTGGGGTGTTCATGTGTCTGTTTTCCTGAGTCATTACCCCTTTGTAGTCTGAAAAAGCATTGTATAGGAGCAGCAGGGCCTGGCTTGGTACGGATGCACGGTTCCTCCAGGCACAGACTGTTGGCTAATGTGTGGCATACTGTCACTGTAAGCAAACACTGACTTCTGTGTAATTACAGCAATCTTGTTAGACGCGGCAGATGCGGCCCAGTCGAGGAGCTTCTCAGTGCAGTGGGATGCAGTCCTCTGAAGGGAGCCATTGATACGTGGGGGGTATCCATCATGGTATTGCTGATGCATTTCAATCTTTAAAGCAGGAAAGGGGAAACGGCTACTGAAGGTTGATATTGGAAGCTGAATCACACCTGTTCCTTTTAATCAGGTTAAAACCACACTCCAGTACTATGATGACTCGTGTGTAGAGAAGTTTGTCTTCTGTCTAACATGGCTATCCCTGGTGGACATTGGTATACTTAGGACAAATAAGTGACTGACTAGTTTTCAGCTTTACAAGGATTGATTGTTGCATTGTTACAATTCCTTAACCTCCCCCCACCCTCCAAAAAAAAAAGCACGTTCCCATCCTCCTATTATATTGTTCATTGGGGGCATATTTAGCATCTCACAGTGTGAGGTGATTCTCAGTGATGTTCTCACTGAGATCAACCTGAAAAAACACAGCTTGAGGAGTTCAGACACAGCTATAAACAAAATTCTTCATACAGCTGTGATAGAAACACTACAGTCCCCAAGGAGATAGAGCCACAGGAGTAATGAATACATAGCTATAGCTCTATGCTTCAACTGGAAAGTTATAATATATTCTAGATTCATATTAAAATGGAACGACCACAGTAAAAACGTTGTAATCCACCACGATTTAGACTCTCCCCCCCCCAAATGAAAGTGACCTTGAGCCAAAGATATGAATGGAATGCAACTTGGATTAATGCCCAGAGCGCAGTGCACCCAAGCACTGCCCACCAAAACCTTCAGATGGTGTCAATTACAATATAAGAGATTATATAAAAACACCAAAAACAAACTCTTTCATAGACTAGCCAAGCTCAAAGCAGAAGATTGAGTGCATCTTTGTATGCTCATTCATTTCCCGAGGCAGGAAGAGGCATGCTTTCAGAAGTCTGAGAACGACAGCGAGAAAACCCCAAACGTAACCACTTCCGGACCTAGCACCAAACTGTGTGGGTGTTCTCTATTAACGGGGCACCGTCCATCAGACACAGAATGAGTGCAGGGATTATGGTAAGAAAGTGGTTGCCTCCCCAAAGGGGGTAATATATGTTTATCCTTGATGATAATAGTCAGTGGGCAGAGCTTTGTGGTTCAGGGTAGCTTTCCCACTCAACTATTTGGAAGATTTAAAATAATCTGCCTTAATAGGCATGTACATGCAATCGTGCACATATACACACATGAGCAGAAACAAAATAAAGGTAGAACAATAATCCCCTTGGGTGTGGCTTTGGTAACATATGCCAAATGGTGTTTGCATACAGACCAATGAAATCGTGGGTGAAAGCTCATTTCCCCAACTAGGGTCGAGAGGAATGGTCATCAGCTAAAACCATCAAACCAAGTCTCAAAAACACATGCAATTTATGGTATGTTTGTGGGCTTGTCATTAAATGGTTTTACACTATTTCAAATGCTCTTGTGAAATGTGGCTAAGCAGTAGCATGTGAAGGGCAGAATAATGTGTTCCTCTATTTGCAGTATAGAGGAACTATATCAGGAACTGAAGAGTGGGCTACTTCTTATACCAAAACCACTAGCCAACACAGGCAAATCCCAATAAAGAATTGCTATAGAAACAGCCCCAACCAACACAACATTCTGGCTGCCTGAGGTGATTGTCATACAGATTATTGGGCTTGCTGTACAAAGTAGGCAGGGAATTTTGCAGTAGGGGGGGAAATGTACCGAACCCACCTTCATTTGTTTTCTGTTGGTCTCATTGGTGAATACGATTAAATGGAATTTCTCCCTCAAATCAGTAGCCGCCAGGAAATGACAAGACACAAGATATTATATTGGCCCAAAAAACATATCTTTCCAAAATTGTAACCATTATTAAAACATTTCTACTTTGAAATTCTCAGGAATTCCAGCCAAACCCAGAGGGAGTTCACAAAAGGGCTAGGAAGTCTCATCGTAGCCAAGGACAGCTCATAAAACCTGAGCCAGTCTCAGTCCTCACCCCGGGTGGGTGGGCCATCCGTGTCATCTCTAACGTCTGTGGAAATCATATGGTTGTAATGAAGAGGCTACTGTGACCATTACAGACCAATTAAACTGCCATCGGTGTCTAATGAAGGCTTTTGACTAGGCCATGGCCCAAAGTATGTGTTTAACAGCCACATCAGAATATCCCCAAGCTCAGTTGGTCGTTCAAAGAGAGGAAAGTGCAAGTGCATCTGTTTGAGCAAGTCCTCCTTCCTTCCACCATTATATGCAGGTTTTATTTCTCTCCATCCGCTCTCTCCCGTGAACCATGCGTGTTACCTGACCTGTCTGATGGAAACCTAAGCAAAGCTAATGTCCTCCTGTGGCCTCAGTAGCTTGTCTGGCACACGTCTGTGAATGTACACACACAGACAAAGATTTGGTTTAACAGCAGGATCATCAATAATAATGTCTGCTTGTCCCTGATTTTAGCAAGACCCCACTCAACTTTCAGGCGTAACAGAGTACAAGGCATATTCTGAGTGTCGTGCATAGCAACATAATGCTGCTTTTCATTGTTTCTTCCACGAACATGTCAGGAAATATTCGGTTAAACAATCTGCTGAATAAAATAATCTTGTGCAGCGCCAAAATTGACTAAACACTCCCCTGTTTTTTAATCAGCTTTACTGGGCTGAACAGTTTCTTCACTGTGCATCAGTGCTGTACCTTTCTACAAGGTCCTACGTTTGAAGAGATATTTTACCTCAATAGCTCAACCATTAACACAGCTCCGTTTAAAACCAGCCAATAAATGAGTGAAAAACTTGGCATGGCTATGTATCCCTGCAAATGTGCTTGCTAGATTGAATGTTTTCTACTAAACTTTAGAATAGGCATAACACGTTATGTAAATGACATAAATGCCCCATCACAACAAGCAGCTGTTTGCATAACCTTTCTCAAAATATTAAATGATCTACTACTGCCTGTGATATTATATTTTCCTCTTTCTCAAATGTCAGCAAACTTAAACAATAGCCATCGCTATACTTGTAACACGAATGCAGTTTTGCGGTTTAATTTGAGCAGTTATATCCAACAATATTTGCTGTATGTTGCAGCCTTAGTGTAACCCTCCCCCACACACCATGTGACCATTGCAGTTCCATGAAGACCAGCAGTTCCACTTCCTGTTTTGTCCCATTTTGTCATTCACTACAGACCCAAGTTAAACTACACAAAAGCCGGTTTCTACACTCAGTTTATCAATACTATATGATGTGTAAAGTCAGTTTCTGTGTCATTTCCCTGTCTAAATGTTTTCCTTTACCCAAATCAAAAGGCTGTAAATATACAGACATACAAACATTAAAAACTACTTGTAAGCTGTGAGGCTGTGATCCATGGTATAAAGGAAAGACATGAGGCCTGTAAAATCTTTTTTTTTTTAATAAGACATTACAATGACATTGTTCTGTACATGGTTCTCCACCCAGTCAAAATTGGAGTAAGAGCTGCACCACCAGTTGTCATCAACACATCACCAACACGTGGTTCCCTCTGACTGCTGAAGAAATGGATTCTGATAGGGTTACTGTACTTTTGTACTCATGCTACAGATATAGGCTTATCTTATAGTGCCCCCAATCCAGAGACGTATCAAATGTGGTAGCAGACTGCGAGAGCTCAGAGCAGAATGTAATTCCTTTGGAGTTAACCGGACTACATGACAAATGTTAACCATAACTTAAGATGCATCCTGACAAGCATGTTAAGAGTTAGTGGAGCCTATTGAGTAATTAGCACAATTAAGTATTAGGACATGACACAACGGGCCAATCGATAACTAGATAGACCACATAACGTGGTCTCTGGGAGGGGGTAACACAAATGTCAGAAGTCACACTTTTTTCTTGTTTTAGTCCTGAACGATGACAGTGAAATGTAAGCAATGTCAAAGGATTCCTTTTTTTCTTGCTACGGTCAATACCAATGAGGAGAAATACTCTGCATCACATTAAGGATTCAAAGTCCCTTATGAGCTACTTGACATGAAAAATGTCACTATTGAAAATGAAAACCATATACGACTCGTTAATGGAAACCCCGACCATCTAAGAACCATGAAACCAGCTTAACTCCAAAACGAAAGATAAAAACGCCAGCTCCTCCATTAGAAAATATCAAAAGGGAAAAAAAAGAATAGGCAAAGGCGGTGATCTGTGGCTTTAACAGTAGGACCAATTAGGTTGATATTCATCAAGCAAGCCCCAAAGATAACAAATGTGATATAGGCCCGTGACTGTATACAAGCAAACTTTACGCCAGCAAACCCAATAAAAGATAAATTAGTTGTGGGGTAAACGTAGTATTAAAAATAAATGGAAGATAATCGACCTTTTCTTTACCATATGAGAAGTTATTTGTAACTTGCAACATCATTTCATTATAGTTTTGACCTAAAACAGTCATCACTCATCATTAAGATTTGTAATTTGATGTTAACCATGTCAACCCCTCATACAGTCCATCGCCTGTGGTCGCACAGGAGGGTTGAACATACCAATTTCTATCTCTGATGCGGGTCAAGCCCAGTTTCTCTTGGATTTCATGTGGCTTCATTGCGTCCGGAAGGTCTTGCTTATTTGCGAATATTAAGATGATGGCATCCCTCATCTCTCGGTCATTAATGATGCGGTGAAGTTCCTGCCTTGCCTCATCGATGCGATCTCTGTCCGCGCAATCCACAACGAAAATCAACCCTTGAGTGCCCGTATAGTAGTGTCGCCACAAAGGACGTATCTTGTCTTGCCCTCCGACATCCCAGACGTTGAACTTGACATTTTTGTAGGTCACAGTCTCCACGTTGAAACCAACCGTGGGAATGGTGGTGACCGACTGTCCAAGTTTAAGTTTGTAGAGAATTGTCGTCTTGCCAGCCGCATCCAGTCCAAGCATCAATATTCTCATTTCCTTGTTGCCAAAGATCTTTGATAGCACTTTCCCCATTTTGCACTCTGCATACAACAATGCTTCCAATAATAACGATTGATAGCTGGCGAACTAACGTGTCTTACTTACTACAATCGGATTATATATTCACTTGCAATCGCATGACTCACGGACAGGCGTGTGGGTGCTGTCAAAAATAGACGTGCATGTCAGAAACTAAACTCACACCGCGGGGTTCTTCGGGGATTTTGAGTCTTGTGGAAAGGGAGCCGATAACGTACACGGGCATGGAAGTTCAGCACAGTACCATGTTGGTAAGGCCTACACAGAGCATGGCGCGGTTACTGACCAACTTCGCCAGAGCTGTGGGACAACGTTCATATTATTCACCAAAACATGAAAAAAAAAAAAAGAACAAAAAGAAGGATCAATGAGAGTCTGTGGGTGTGACAAATGCGGAATAGGTCTGTCAGGTGATGGCTCACATAAGGCCCTGCTTAGGCTGCTCTACTTATGGAATATTCTCGCGGTCCTCCTTACCGGGAGCGTCCTTGTTCTGTTCAGCACCACCCGGGGGAGAAAAGCGGTTTTTTTTTCCCCGGGGCTATTCCATTAAAGGTCGGACAAGGCCACTTGATCAACTTTGTATGGTTGAGTGTTAAAAGATATAGCACGGGATTCAGCGATGCATGTGTCCACCGTACATCCAATCCACGTCTTGTCACCCTGTGAAGAGATTTGAGAGGAGTGTCAAGACACATTTCGAATGGGCTAATGCTAACGACGGCTACGAGTTAGCTTGTTGCCTAGCAGGCTAACCGTAGCCAAGTTGCTAACCTTAATATGTGACTGTTGGCAATAAATCCCTGGCAGATCAGATCAATTATAGTGGTAACGTAATTGTGCATCGGGTCATTCTGAGTCGATCCACAAATTAACATATACGCCGTTTACCTTCTGTAGCCCCCCTTCGTTCTCGATTATTTCCACCTAGCTTTCTCCTTTCAACCGAGTCGCCGAGCTGCTTCGCCGGAAAGGTGTGGAACTGCAACGACCGCCACTTCCTGTCTTCTTGCTCGTTCAGCTGCCTGGAGCCTTGTGCGGCACGCTGCAGCTCACTCGTGTGGTGCCCTTCTCTGAAGCGTTCACGATTGAGATCACACATTGATTCAACAACAACAACAACAAAAAAATAGAATCTATCTATCTTAGAATCTATCCAAACTTTTGCACCCTTTTATTTGACAAATAAGTTCATCAGTTTGTGCAAATCCTGTCGTAATTTCTTTGCTTGAAATCTTCAAACGTCAGTGTCTCCCATGGTGAAGGCTTCTGCCGCTTTAAACACAACCTTTGCCCCAAGTTGACAGACTATGAGCACAGTTTCTGGCTGTGTGGTTCCAGGGAGGTCAGGGACATTAAGTTTGCAGTTGGCAAACATCTCCATATAGGGATACTGGTGTGTCCTGATCTCCTGCTGAACATCTGTGCATGGCAGGTAATAGGCAAAACAGGCCTATCCGGGGCCATTGCCAATAGTTTTGGCAAAGCACTATTGTGTTTGGATTTTAGATGATCATATGCTCTGTGATACAGTCGCTGCTGCTGTTCAATGTAGTTCATCAAGTACTTCTGTTCCCGCACCAGTCTATGAAGCTGGAGGTCCATTTAAAGCAATTTCCAATTCATGGCAGAAACAGTCAGATGGTTGAGTTTTCAAAAATAAAATGCAGTGATGTTGATATGCGTTTTGCGTCTCTGACGCATTCAAATCCCAAAGGACGCAGTAAACTCACTATCGACGCGTCCCTGGGACGGATGTTGTATAATTGACCCATTTAAAGACTGCTTTATTAAAGAACACATTAAACCAGGGACTTTTATTATGCAGCATTAAATTAAACAGATGAGGGATACAAATATTAAATAGACACTTAAAAGAGTACATTTATAGTTGGATTTGCAAAATCCGTATTAAACTGCTTATAAAATAGCCATTTTAAAAACTCTTTATAAGACAAAGCATGTATTGCTGGTTAATGAGTCAATAAATAATGGCTATTTTGACACTCTCTTTAATGTCACTATATTGCTACACTACTACTATACTACGATTTATTGAATAAAGCTATATTTTACGAGAGAAAACCGAACGTGAACAACGTGAATCGATGAATTGTGGTCCGTCAGCCAGCGGATGACACCTAGTGGCCAAATTGGTTAGTTTGAATGGGCGAACCTACAATCTATGGTGAAACTATGTGAATAGTCTATTGAATACCCTTATGTCCTGCGTATCTTTCCACCATGCTCAAGCATAGTTGAGTTGATGTTGAACCAGTGTTGGACTCATTCAGAGTCATTCTCAAAAACGAATGATTAGATTTATTACTTCCTCCACTTTAAAACACAAGCTATACAATCACTGTCTGACCGTAACCCGACAAAAACTGCAATTTATGTATTGCTTCCCCCCCCCCCCCCCCCCCCCCCCCCCCCACCCCGGACATAATTTACAGCATAAGAGACACAGTGAGAAGAACACCATTAATCTATTACAAACTAGAGTTTGTTCACTTCAAGTCTTTCTAAACGTTGTTCTTTAATTATAGAAATTGCTAAATGCAGTCGATGATTCTTTGTTTCCTTTGCAAACGCAATACAATACACACTTTTGGATAACCTAGTCAATGTGTGCCCGAGGCAGCATACAGTAAATCATTTGACTGACTTGCAATGCGCCATCTGCGTCAGATGTACCAGAATACGGTGAAAACTGGAAAGTCCAGCTAAAGCCAATATTTACACGAACTGGGTTACTTCTAGTGACTAAAAGCCGTATACATCTTTTGTTATTTTTCCATGGGACAATTTCGGTGACCACTGGATTTCATTTGTTTGCAAACATATACATAAAAAGCTAAATGCTATTAGTCTTAGCGGCTGTGTCATTTCAATTGCGTGAATAATTAGTAAAAAAAAAAAAGTATAATTGAGAATGTCTACTTTCAACAGAGCGATTTCACTTCAGAATGATAGCAAACCCCTTCAGAGTGTCTCTCAGACAGGATCAGGAATTTCAATATTAAAATCCTCTACATTGCATATAGGAACTGTGTCTCCTCTTAGTTCAAACTGATATTTAGAGGTAACGTCTGGTTTCCACAGACCCATTTCACTTCGGAATGAAAACAGACCAGACCACCACTTCTTCTCAAGTGCTCACTGAGTTGGTGTACTGTCATTTAGTCATTTATTCTTCGTTATTTAGTATGACTCCGTCGTTTTTTCAGAAAAAGAAATCGGAGTATTTCTTCTCTGAAATACTGTTTGCAACGGGACTTCTTTTGAAGTCCTACTGGTACGCTCTTAGCGTAGGTCTAGTATATTTACGTAGCGCTAAAGAAGGAGGGGGCAGGCTTGAGTGCTGCGGCTCGCCACCGTTAGGATTCTCTGTCCTTCAAGACGCCACTGTTGTGATCGCAGTTCATTCTGCGGCAAGAGCCGAGAGAGGGGTCTCAAGCATGGCGGAATATAAGACGCTTATCTCGAGCCCTGCCTCGTTGTCAGATAACAAGACGTTACTTGCTCGGGCTTTGTCTAATCCGAAATTAAACCACGTGGAGTCTCTCGATGGCCACCCCAATGCAATTCGAAATTTCACACCACATGGCAGCAGGCGAAAGTTCTCGAGCAGCAATAGCCTCAGCGAGTCCCTGGACTCCGTCATCGCACCCTGCTCAGAGGCTCGGGTGCTCGTCATTAATACCGGAGGAACCATTGGAATGAAAATCCAAGACGACGGTAACTATTACCCACGTTCTCAGATGAGCCGTAGAAAGGATCTCGTTTCTAGGGAATCATCCGATGAGCTGGAAATCTACTTGGGACATGTAGGATGTAGATTCCGCACTCTACTACGTTCACCGAGTGGGTTAGTACGCGTTGCAACGAATAACAACTAATGGATCACGTCGTATAAACCTACATGCATATAGCTGTTTTGGTTGAAGCGTCACAGACGCCTGACAACGTGCACACAGGCACGTAACGCTTGTCCATCTGACTCATGGGACTAGGCAGGGCCGGGATTCTTCACTTCAAGTCTGGGTTATCAGTTCAAGTGATGTTGCCTCGTATTTGTTTCGACCAATCGTGTCGCTGGAGGCGGGGATCTGTAAGTGCGTAATTGGGGAACACAAACTTTGCCAGCAGCACTAGTCCACTCTTAACATGTTTCTGTGAAGGTTTCAAATCAACACAGTGTAGACTGTAGAAAAAAAAAGAGTGGTCTTGTTGGATAAAAATGAATAAAAGCTGCTTCACCATGCTTGGCTCAACCCTGGGAACAGTGAGCAGTCCATTTCTGGTCCCTGCTGACCGGAGCGCTCTAGTCGGCTCATAACACACAAGCAGATCAGAGATTTATTTTGGTCATAAACCATTTGGTGCATTATAAACTTCTAGTGATGTGTTGAAATCAATTCTCTGGTAAACAGGTAGCCAGTGCAGTGATCTTGGCACTGGAGAAATGTGGTCTGCTTTGAAGTCTTAGTTAAAACTCCTGGATGAGATGGAGCTGTCTGATAAGGTTTTTAGAGAGACCTGTGAAAACGGAATGACCGTAGTCAAGCCAACTAAAACTAAAAGCATGGATGAGCTTTTGCAGGTCTTGTTTGGACATCAACGCTTTAATTCGTGCTATGTCTTTAAGGTCATAGTAGGAGGATTTTGTAATGACCTTCATGTTGCTATTACAGTTTAGCTCGGAGTCCATAACTACACCAATATTTAGGAACCTGGTTTTTAGTCTTCACTGATCGAGATTCAATAAGAGCGGTAACTTAACACTTTCATCTTTGGCACCAAATATAATTGTCCGTTTTATCTTTATTTAGCTGGAGGAAATTGTGGCATATCCATTCATTAATTTGAACAATACCCTTGATGAGTGAATCAATCTGCCCATTGTTGCAAAGCTCCCAACCTATAGAATTATAAAAGTCACCGGTCAGCCTGAACCCATGGGAGGCATTCACCCATTCACCCATTCATCCAATAATAGGGGTTGACCAAGTTGCCCTTCTTCAGTAGCCATGCAAAACAGTAGCTCAATGCTGACGGTGTAAATATAACTACACATACTTGGATTGGAGGGAGACAGTGTTCACACATGTTCATGTTTCAAGCAGCAATGTCAGACGTGATGAGGGGAAAAACACAAACATATCAGTTTTGTGTTTGTTTGTTTTTCCTCAAATGTTCTGTGTGTTTTCCTGGCGCCTGAGAGTATGGGTAGGCCTATGTGTTGTGTGATTGGAAGGAAGGATTTCTTGGATTTCGTTTGGCACCAAACGTGTTTGTGTAAAGTTGAGGGAATGCATTTGTAGATTGATTGAGATGTTACTGAATTACGTTTTCGCCATTGTCAGTTGATCAGGGCATTTAACTACGGATATGTGCAATTTCGTCCCGATATTGGGCCAGTCCACTCTAAGTAGTTAAAGATCATATTTGTACATGCATGCATTTTTTATGTATTATGTTTTGATATCATCATTTGATGCTTGGAATTCTTCCAACTGCTATCTCTCTCTCTCTCTCTCTCTCTCTCTCTCTCTCTCTCTCTCTCTCTCTCTCTCTCTCTCTCTCTCTCTCTCTCTCTCTTAAATTCAAGTTTAATTGTATATGACTTATTTTGTGATGCAGTGCAAATGTCATGAAAGGTTTGGTGTATAATGCGAGGGGTGGGCTGTGATTAATCACATATAATATTAGCCTTTTTTGTGCTATGTGATGTTTTTTAACAATCTGCCTGTTTCTGTGGAGCGTTCAGTCTTACAATAAGTAACCACAAAGTGCGATGAAGGGTTACTCAACAACTGTATTATAATAACAGCTACTCGCACATTGGCCCACATTCATGAAAGCTTAGAGTGGCCTGACCCAAATACAATAACAAACATTGAAGCCTTCTGGACATACAGTCTGAAGTCTGAAGGACCTTGACCAACTGCAAATGGGAAACCTGAAATTGAAAGAGTTCGCAATATAGGCGGAATAAATGATTTGCAAACTGAATATATTTTTTACTTACTGAGTTTTTACGACGTTTGTGTACCATGTCAAAGAAAACATTTTGGAGGGTTGCTTATGTTCTACTCCTGAACACAAAGTCCAAGTGTTAAATAAGTGAATGTGTTATGTATTATGTATATGCATATTTTAATACATAGTATATGTCTTAAAATAAAAACTCAAACAATAAAGTAAGTCAGTACAATAACATTTCCTCAAAAGTAGTTACAACTTTTCAGGATTGAATGGTTATGTCAGCCATATGGCAAGCAAGTAAACTTGATTGACAAGCTTGCAAGCCAAATACTGCAGTCATGCATTCATTGTCTTGACAAAGAAAATTGAATTATATTTACTGCCTGAGGAATCTTTGTATTTAGCATTATGATTACAAAAGGTACGATATAATAAATAGAGGAGCCCTACTCCACTTGAATGTGGAAACTGAGCTAAGACTTACTAGTTTTAACCCCTCGTGCAGTTTTAGCCTTCGACTAAGCCTGTTGCTTGCAAACAGGCAATCTCTGTTGACTGTAGTTGAGAGGTGCAATGTCTCACTTGTTTGGACAGCTGTCTATCGCAGGCTTGCACTACAAAGGACAGCTCAGTTCAAATGGAATGTTACATGAACATGTCGAAAAAACTTCAAAAATAAGTTATATTATATTCTTCAGTATGTGCACCATGTGCAATTTTCCCGGTCACCAGTAGAGTTCACTGTCAGCCAGGTGTTTGGGCTGCTTGATTGTAACACAGCCACACACACACACAAGCCTCCCAAAGACTGATTTTTGTCTCGCCAACAGTTCTTGCGCCGAAACCCAATGCATTCGTGCAGGGCCTGCGTAAGCTGGCTACCTTCCATGATGAGCAGTATGCCCAGCAGACAGGCCTGTATGACTTCTACGATACCCCGGAGAAAACTCTGGTCCTGCCGTAAGCATTTCGTCCACCGAGACACCCCTTTAACAATCCTATTAGACTGTTTAGGACTCCCTGTCGAGTGACTAATAAGTTCTACACAAAGTAAATAATATTTAAAAGTAAAGTGTTTGTCGGCCTGAGGCTAAGGTTGTCGAAGATGTGTTTCATTTCACTATGGACACACACTCGTACTAAATAATTGAAGGACACTCTCAAATATTTTCTTCTAGCAAGCCACAGGACTATGTGCAGGCCAAGTCATGGTTGCATACTTTTGTATTCATATCTTGGTTTATATTTAGTTTCACCATGGGTACAAAATAAAGCCACCTCCCTCCATTATGGCAACAGATACACCCTACATCCTTTCTTCCTACTCTTTACTGCTTGTGTTGCCTCGACAGGAACCCAAGCAGCCATGCCGAAGAGCTCTTTCAACGGTATTGTAGTACTGTCTAGTGGCATTGTGTGCGTCTCTGCTATGCTTGAGAGTTGACTGGTGCCTGAAATCCTTGTGCCACTAACACATCTTAAGATCCTGCGTGCCGTTCAGGAAAGGCCTTGCTGAAATTCCTGGGGCATATTGACGTGTTACTGTATTGGTCAGTGAGGTGGTACCAAACGTACATTTTAAATGATACTGAATAAGACCATCTCTTGTAACCTCAGCCCTCTGTGACTTAAGTACAAGTAGAGGGAGTAGCAGGTTGTAGGCTAAAGAAGAAGCTTCTAAGGTGTGTGTGTGTGTTGCTTATTTTTGATCTCTTGGAGGTATCTCTCCATCTGAAAGCTGTTAACCTTTTTTTCTGCTTTTATCTTTACACTTTTGAGAGTTAAAATACATTAAAATTACATTAAAAATGTAAATACGCATGTGTTTTTGCATTACATTTTGGATATTTGTTGGCATGTTCAGCATGATTAACTAATTTAATATTTGCGGAAGAGTTTATACAGAGGTAACGGCGAATTAAAAAGCCTCATAGGCAGATCTAATGGTTGCGCTCTTGATCGTTTGCTATTGCCTAGAATATGTTAAATATTGATTCCTGGGGATGGTTTTGGTTTAAGCTAATGATTTATCCAATAGCTTTATTCATTGTTTATTGAGAGGCAAGCCACACCCCCACAACCTTTTTTCAACCTTTTTCCACTTCTGCCCCCCCCCCCCCCCCCCCCCCCCCCCAAACACACACACGTACACACTCATATGCTAGCCCTCCATTCATTAGAGTGTGAGGCGTCTTAGCGTCAGTATGCTAATGCGCTACCTTGTAACACCTTACGGCTACACTGGCAGCAGGAGGAGTAATTGGTGGTTAGAATATCACTCCTGGTGGCACCGTAAGATTATCCACAGCATATGTTCCAGGGCTGCACGTTGGACCGAGGGCTGACGGGATAATGTCAGTCGGTCTTTGTCATTGTTCAGGTGGGTTGAAAAAAATTACGCCCCGCCCCCCTGCTGTTATATCCCCCCCCCCTGTGACTTTGTAGAGATAAAGGCCTCTGGTAATTCAGAGGGGGTTCCGCAGGGCCCCCCACTGCTTTTCCTATTAAAAGGAGAATCTTCTCCCAGCTGCTTTGCCTGGTAGGTGCCATTCTTTACCGGGACTACAGGGCGGGAATACCAGTAAGCCCAACCTTAAATTCCACTGAGGAGGGACTTGGATATGTTTATACATGCAAGGCTAGTATGCGCTGCCTCATACTAGCAACCAATTAGAGGAAGTAGGCGCGAACCTCAGCTACCCTCGCAAGATGCTCCACCACCCTAATGCAAACTTGCACAACAGCAAAAACGGCCATCTTTTGTGCCCCGGCCTTGCCTGTTATTTACATAGACGTTGCTACTCATTCGGCCCGTGTTTTGAGAAGAGGGGAAAATGCTACACTTTCAAAAGGGCCTGCTTTTTCCTCACCTTCATGCGCAGAGGAACACCCCCCCCCCCCCACTCGTCTCTCCCGACAACACATCCACAGTTCCGACTGTGCTTGAAAATGCATTGGGACCCCCCCTGCAGCTCAAGCAGAAGGGGATCTGCTACATAGTCCATCGCCTCATTGATCATGCTTGGGGTTTTCAAACATTTCCAATCCGTTGTCTTAACACGTCATCTCCAGTTTAAGCATAACTCAGTCCCGCTCCGTAAATGCAGGATTAACGTATGATTTCCTGTGTGATCTTTTACTCGTTTTTTTGTTTAACTTTTTCATTGTGATGCTAAACATCTGGCTTTGACATGACTGCGGTATTCATTTCTAACTTTTAAATTTCCTTCCGTTTAGTCGGCTGGGTACTGTATTGGATAATTGCAAAGTCAACATTTTTTCACAGGTCGAACAAGGACAACAAACGGATAGTGTACACTATTCTAGAGTACGCTCCCTTACTGGATTCCTGCAACATGACCACCGAGAACTGGGGTAAAATCGGGAAGGACATCGAGGTATGTGATGCCCAATTATCGATTTCTTTGCAGCACGTTAATTATCATGACATTTGGGTAAAGAAATGTAAGTAAACTGAACAAGGACAGAAGGGCTGTGAGTTCAAACCTACCTGTAGGCGTCATTGAGCATGATTTCCTTTCACACCCTTCTGCTCATAAATTAAATGTAAAATAAAACACTTAAGAAGAAGGCCTTGTTGGTCAGTGTTGGATAAATGTGTCTGCTAATTGACTTAACGAAAATGTATTTTCCATAGCTGGGGAGTGACCATCTGTCATCACACCCTTTTGAAATCATTTTTATATTTGTCTTGGTAGAAAAACTACGAGGCCTACGATGGCTTTGTGATCCTCCATGGCACCGACACCATGGGCTACACGGCGTCCGCCTTGTCCTTCATGTGTGAGGACCTGGGCAAGCCCATCATCCTCACGGGCTCACAGGTAACACCTGCGGGCGGCCCCACTAAAGAGGAGAGAGATGAGATGAGGCCCCTGGTGCAATACCGCACTTTTATTACTTTATTACTATGGCACTTCAGTTTCCCTTTGGGAATAAATAAAGTACTGTATCTATCTCTCTATCTACTTTTGTATCGACTGGACAGTTAAGTGTGTCGAAAGAGTGAGGGAGTGAGAGATTTTAACCTGGGTAACCAAGGCATATTGTCGCCTAACTGGTTAGCACATTAGTGGGTTGAGTCACTGATGCGTGTACACTTAAATTTAATTATTTAATTTGAAAACAAACTTTTTTTCCAGGTGCCAATTTATGAAATGAGGAGCGATGGCAGGGATAACCTGCTGGGGGCGCTGCTGATCGCTGGTCAGTTTGTCATTCCGGAGGTGAGCCAATTAGCGGCTGCTGCTCTTAGCTACTACACGTAGCTACTGCATGTCAGTTGATTCGTCTATTGTTATTGTGTTTTTAAATTTTCATTAACGGTCGCATTTTTTTTTAATGGGAACGGGAAAAAGGAACATAAGTAGTATTGCCGCCTTTTTATTGTCAAACCGAAAATTTGTCAGTGTTGTAATAGAAGATTTCGTCTTTTTACAATTTCATCGTTTTGTGCGGAAGAAAGGAAACAAAAACGCTGTTAACGTTCTCGCTCAACGAGAATGTTGGGTAAACGTTGGTGTGTTTCGCAACAGCAAGTCATTATCTCAACCAGGAAGACGACTGTCAAGGAGTATAAGAAAATACTAGGAAGGACGGTTAAAACTAGGACTGCAAGCAGTCACACAAGGTATTCACAGCCCACGCACCGCCTTTCCCAGCGAATCGCCGGCGCGATCGTCGCTCATCACCGCCACGTCTTGCAAAACGCTCGGTCGGGGTCGGACTCGAACCGGCGACCCCGCGTCCGTGTGTCAGAAGCTATACCACTACACTAGATGGACATGTGTGTTGCTGGATTCAAATCACACTATGTTTTGAGAGGGAGCGGTCTTCCAATAGTGGCAGATGTATGACTTATAAACCGGTTTACTGGAAGTAAACACATCTAAATAATCACCAACCATGTTTCTAAAGTATACAGTGTCAACAGCCACCTTCAAAACGGACCATTGAGAAATGATGTGTGTACCCCATTATGGCCCAGCCTGTGTTGTAGAAAGGCTTCTGTTTTGATAGGTGAACGTCAAACCAATGCATCCAATTGTATTCTGAAAATTGTTATATTTTGAAATATAAATAACCAGAGACACACACACACACACGCACGCACGCACGCACGCACCACACACACACACACACACACACACACACACACACACAAGACACACACACAAAGACACACACACAAAGACATAGAGAGACACACACAAAAGCACAGACACACAAAGACAGACACACCCACACACAGACACAGACACAGTGGTTTCATAGTAGATGCCGTTTATGTGTGATCTTTTTGCATACATTTGCATATTTTGAATTTGCCATAACTCTGCCATTTTTTACCCAATGAAAAATCGATGAAAGATTTAAGCTCAGACAAGCCCATAGATCATGAATTTGGAATCCCTTTTTCTTGGGAAGTTCTGGTTCGGTAGAAGAGGATTTTGAAGGTTTCACCAAAGTTTTCACTGTACAGCAAAATCTACCCTGACGGACTTTATGGTCCCAAGAGGATAAAATGTTCAGCATGTGAAATAAGGCATGTACACCACGTCTAAGACATGTTCATCCATAGGGGCGGACGGGCTGATCGTTTAACTTTGACCGGATGTTATAACGCCACCTATGCGCAATTCGGCGGCAGACTTTTTCGAGACCTGCTTGCCAGGGATATTTAGAATTCCCCGAAATGAAAACATTTGATTACTGCACCGCGGAGATATAGGCCTTACCAATCTGGAATAATAAGAATAGCCATCCGCGACAATAACAATAGGTATCCACAGATACACTGTGAATACCTAACTAACTTATCATACAACAGTTGATATGTTTGACACTATTATAGTTTAATTCACTTGTCTAGCGAGTGCAATCGCAACTGTAATCGTTTAGCTTGAACAAACGTTCTTCCTGACAGACTTTTTGTTCATTGCTGCTGTCCTCATCAGAAAGATTGTGCTATTAAAACCATATTCCTCTATTGAAATATATTGTTCACCTGCACTTCTCTTCCTATTAAGGTATGCCTGTATTTCCACAACAAACTGTACAGGGGAAACCGCGTCACCAAAGTGGACGCTGGGAGTTTCAACGCCTTTGCCTCTCCTAACTTGCCCCCCCTGGCCAACATGGAAGTGGATATTACAAGTAAGGAATGAACACCCGAACGAACTGACGAAGGAGGGGCTGTTCACGGTGCTTCCTTGTTGTTGTTTTTTTTTTGGGTCGTGGTTACCGTGGCAATTTAGTAAACGCTGTGCGTCTCCCACAGTCGACTGGGACACGGTGTGGAGAGCCAACACCACCGCCAAGTTCCACGTGAGCACCGAGCTCAACCGCAACGTGGGCCTCCTGCGTCTGTTCCCGGGCATCACCGCCGCCACCGTGAGTCACACGGGGGAGGAGGGGAGGGGGAGGGGTGAGAGGCAGAGGGTGAGGGAGGGGGTGAGAGGCAGAGGGTGAGGGAGGGGGTGAGAGGCAGAGGGTGAGGGAGAGAGGTAGATGTACAGAGGGAGGGGAATGCACAAGGGAAGGAGGGGGAGAGGGAGAGGGAGGGGGTGAGAGGCAGAGGGTGAGGGAGCGAAGTAGATATACAAAGAGGGAGGGAAATGCACAAGGGAAGGAGAGGGGGTGAGGGAGAGAGGTAGATATACAGAGAGGGAGGGAAATGCACAAGGGAAGGAGAGGGGGTGAGGGAGAGAGGTAGATATACAGAGAGGGAGGGGAATGCACAAGGGAAGGAGAGGGGGTGAGGGAGAGAGGTAGATATACAGAGAGGGAGGGGAATGCACAAGGGAAGGAGAGGGGGTGAGGGAGAGAGGTAGATATACAGAGAGGGAGGGGAATGCACAAGGGAAGGAGAGGGGGAGAGCATGTGGGAGGGAGATGGAGAGAATTGGGGAGAGAGAGTGATGCATCGCGTGCGTGACATCGTGGCCTCAAGTAGTTTCGGATGCGGTCCCAGGTGGTGTTGAGTCAGAGTCAGGAAGTCTTCTGTGTGGTCTTGGTCAGCAATGACTCCTTAAGTTATGTATTCCCTGGGTCGTTTTCTGTCATTCATTCTCTCACATGCAGAGTGCCCAGAAAGGTCATAATAAAACTGTGTTGAATCAGAGATTACTCATAACTTGTCTCTGGTTTTCCATTGGCAACATTAGTGACATCCAAAATCCTCCAAATACTTTTCATATTTTGCTATTTGTTTCAAGCCCATTAGTGGGTGAGAGGAGTGTGTGACAAGATTTGTTGTGCGATAAACGACATTGTGCTATGAAATGTAAATTGAAAAACAAATTGTTTTTCATTTTAGGTAGTTTTTTTCTAACCCTATCTTGTCTGCAGTGCAATACGTATCTCAATACGTGTGAATTAGTCAAAATTACTTTGCTCTTGTCTTCTTTGACCTCCATATGTGTGGCCAGTGCCACACATGTTCAACTATGGTACTGCACAGGTTTTGCTCAGTTATACAAATTAATTTCACTATGTTATGACGATGGGTTCGAAAAAGAACTGGCTATGGCATGAAGGAAGCCTTGCATCTGTCTTCTATAGGAGTAGGAGTAAGGGGTAGGAGTAAGGGGTAGTGGTAAGGGGTAGTAGTAAGGGGTAGGAGTAAAGGGTAAGAGTAAGAGGTAGGGGTAGTAGTAAGGGGTAGGAGTAGTAGTAAGGGGAAGGAGTAAGGAGTAGGGGTAGTAGTAGTGTCCTTTCCTCTACAACTTCCTACAGCTACTCCTGGGGAATCCAGAGGAGTACCCAGGCGTGATAAAAGCATGCAATACAGATTTCAGAATAGCATCCATGTTTTATACAAATATTTGGTCTAGGAAGATTTAGTTTTTTTTTCCTTCCCTGTAATTAGTCGCCAGACCATGTTTGTAAACGGCCTCAGTCCCATGGTGCTTTTTCACTTAAAATACAGGCCAGCCACCCTCCGTTTCCATTCAGTCTAATTTGCTTCGCCACAGGAGCCCTTCCTCGTTGTAAAGTCAGGTGTTTATGCCTCTAAAAGGACCTGACGACGACTGCAATGGAAAATGGGTATTTAAATCAAATGTCTTTATCTACTACACTCCTGAATGACCAGGAGACAGTTCCCCAAATGTTTGTCTTACTGTATGGCTTGTCTCTTGCACTTGATAAACTGTACGACAATCAAAGAAGATGCACACACAATCTGGCCCATTAGATCCCAGTCTAATGGTATAATAATTCCCTCACTTTATTTTTCCAATTTATTTTTGTGTTTTGTCATTTCACTTATGCCAGTACTTTCTGGCTCCATTCTGATGTCCCCCAGCAGCCCTTGGACCCCGAGAAAATATGAAGTCTGGTTATGGGCCATGACCAATTACCCACTAAAAACCCAGTTGGCCCAGGCATTATAATATTTAGATTCACATCCTGAGATGAAAAGAGAGTTGCTTTACTGTCTCCGTCTGCTCCCGTTACCCCCTTCGACCATCAAAAGACCTTCTCTCTCTGTCTCTCCCTCTGTCTCTCCCTCTGTCTCTCCCTCTGTCTCTCCCTCTCTCCCTCTCTCTCCCTGCCTGCCTGGGGTCACACAGTTGTGAAAAGTCGTACTCGCGCTCAGCTCACTGTACCACAGCAGTTTTGGTTTGAAACGCTTCTGTCTGCACGAGAGGCTTGGGGCAAAATGTGTCTGCCTATTGTACCAGGAAATGGCCTTTCCTGGTGGGCTTTTTAGTACCGCACACCTGTCACACTTTATGTTCAGAGTGACGATACGAGCCTAGTTACATTCTTTCTGCTCACGTCTCTGTAAGTTAATGGTCGCCTCCCCCCCCCCCATCCCCTTCCGGGCGTTTAGCAATTTCACCTCCAGATGCCATGGTTACCGGCGGGTAATGAAGTCTCCCGGTGCCAGTCAAGCGGTGACTGGGATGGCAGCAGCACAAGACAACAGCAGATGTGCTTTTAGGAGAGCTGGGATCACAGGAGGGGATGGGGGGAGATGGGCCATAATGTTGGTGAGGGGAGGGGAGTTCAGGTTCAGGTTGAACAAAAGGCCAAATGATACTTCTGTGTTTGAATAGCCGCAGTAGGTACGCGGCAGGTCTCCAGGCCAGGATGCATTCATGGTGCTGCATCTGTGGTTCTGAGCCTTGTCTGCAAAAAGTCCCTTATTCAGTGACATCTGGTGATCTCTTTAATGGGTAGATGATGTGTCGTACAAATGAACATGTGTGCAAACTAATCATAAATGAACCGATAAAACGCAGCAGGAAAGGCAAAGCTGGCCGTACATCTCCATCGCCCTGGCTTGTAGTTCGATTCGGGAGGGGTTCACGTAACCTCGGGGACTCTGGGGGCTACGCAGGTGATGGAGACCCACCGACCCGACACGAAGGTCTCATGATCCAACCAATATGTTCGGCCGGCTCAGTAGAGTCCACGTGTTGTGTCGTCCGCTCCGTGTGCGCAGGTGAGAGCTTTCCTGCAGCTGCCCATGGAGGGTGTTGTCCTGGAAACCTACGGCAGCGGAAACGCCCCGGACAACCGCGCCGACCTCCTGGCAGAGCTGAAGGAGGCCACGGACCGGGGCGTGATCATCATCAACTGCACCCAGTGTCTGAGAGGCACCGTGTCCACGTCCTACGCCACTGGCAAGGTAGGAGCGCTAGCACGCGCTAGCCTTGGGAGAAGGGCTTCTGCTAAATCCAGCCAATGGTAACAAAAGTGTATCCCTGTGCGAATGAGTAACTACATTAACAAATGCTGTTGGAATATACCCATCGAAGGGCGTGACTGAAGTAACATTTGAAAGTGGTTCTTCAATCTTCATTATTTGTTCATGGAATTTGAAGGCACTGAACTTAGTAAATTCTAACGTCCTCCTGTGCAGTTTTTAAATATAGTTTTTGACCTGTGTCGAAAGTCGTCAAAACTGAAATTAACGGGTTTAACTAGATGAGAGGTCCCTAAAATGGCCGACGAGGAAGACGAGCCCGTCGATGGCACCCACCCACCTGCTTCTCCTCAGGTGCTGATCGATGCGGGGCTGCTCGCTGGCTCTGACATGACCCCTGAGGCTGCCCTCTCCAAGCTGTCCTACGTGTTGGCCCGGAATGAGCTGGACATCCAGGCCAAAAAGAAGGTGGGTCTTCCCGTCCCATTCACCTTGACGTCTCTATTTGACGTTTGTATTATTAGTCTGCTTTTAAACCCAAGAGCTGAACGTGAGGCCAACTGGGAGGAGACCCAGGTGGACGACCCAGGGCTCGCTTGCTTATGCCTGCCAGCTGCCCAGGGAACAGCCAGGCATGCCCATGGTCAGAGGATGCTGGGGAGAGGCCCCCCCTGCTTCAGTTAAAGTAGGAATGGATGTGAATGTGATCACAGCTCACAGCTACGTTTGCATGTTTATCTTTGTGTTCCTGCGTGTACCGGGTCCAGATGATGGCCCAGAACCTGCGAGGGGAGATGATCGCAGATCTGGCGGGAGCCAAGCTCTCCCTGAGTGACAGCCGCTTCATCCAGGTCATCGCCAAGTCGCTCAGCATCAGCTGCAAGGAGGTCAGTTTGAAGGGGATGATGCTTTTGCACACATGCAGCTGCATGTGATGTGCAGCTGCATGTGATGTGCAGCTGCATGTGATGTGCAGCTGCATGTGATGTGCAGCTGCATGTGATGTGCAGCTGCATGTGATGTGCAGCTGCATGTGATATGCAGCTGCATGTGATGTGCAGCATGCAGCATGCGGGACGTTCAGCGTGTTTCGATAATACATAATCCCTCAACAAGGGATTCTGCACACCGCATGTGCAGAAAGTGTGTAAAGCTTGACTGATTTTGAATGCTGTTCCCCAGGAGCTGGCAGCCATCCGCGACGCCCTGACCCCCCCGCTGGCCTGCGCTGCCGCCAAGATCGGCGATGTGGAGGCCCTGGATGCCATTCGGGGAATGGCAAGCAACAGAGAAATAATAATAATGATAATAATTTAGCAAGCCTTGTAGGGCTGCAGCGATGAGTCGACTAATGGATAAAGCGATCGACAGAAAATTCATCAAATCTTATTTTGATGTACATTTATCAAGTATAAATAACAAACAATTGCTTCTTAAAGCTAGTGTGTGCAATTTATTTCAGAAGACTTTATTTGTCTTTTTTGTTCTCTTTACATCCCGACAACATTCAATAAATCAAATGCTCTGACAGAAATCAAAGGAAAAAATGTATCGGGTATCTGTGGCTGACCCCGGCCTGTCCCAGGCCTGTCCCAGGCCTGTCCCCGGCCTGTCTACCTACCTTCCCTGCTACCTGCGCGCACTCTGCCCGTGCGCTCATTACGCATGACCGGAGTCTTCCACTAGGCCAGGCAGACCTATTGCTAAAGCTAGCGAGCTAGTCACGTGTTTTGGGGGAGTCTCTTTGAAGGGAGGCCTTCCAAAATCTAGCTTACTCTGGCTGGTTTCTCCAAATTGACTATCCTAACTGAAATGTTTCCGTTCAATTCAAATATTTGGTTTATGAAACATCAGGAAAGTAATAGTTTAGTTGTTCTTGTTTGCATGTCAGATAAAGCAAGCACATGTAAGTTCCTTATCTATGATCTATAGTTCCTTAGTATACATATCTCACCCTGTTGCTAGGTGTTTTAACTAGAGCTCATCCTTTGGTCTTTCTCCTTTGCAGGCCATTATTTAACCCAAACAACAACAGCAGTAGTCAATTAGTTTGTCCGACGTGTGTTGTGTCGACCAGGGGAGTAACCTGAGTCTGGGCGACTACGACGGACGCACGCCGCTGCACATCGCTACGTGCGAGGGACACCTCAAGGTGGTGCAGTACCTCCTGAGTCACGGGGCCACCATCCACGCCAGGGATCGCTACGGCGACACACCCCTATCCAACGCGGTGCGCTTCAGGTAAATCCCGCGATAGCGTCTATGAAGGACTCCGCTTAACTGGCTTTTAACAACCGCCCTTTATTTTCCTTCTTTTTTATGTTCTTCGTCATTAACTCCGCAGAGGATACGCTGATCGACCGTAGAGGAGTTTCTCTGTGAATGTCAGCGGGGAACTGAGGTCTTTAAACGTTAAGCTATTAGAAAGTAATTGGGGTAATTTATTCAATTTATAGCTAAGCCAATTTTAAATGGTATGTCCCCTTTTTTTGTGTGCTTCTGGTATCTGGACATGTTGGGTGTTTCTGTGGAAGGCTGCAGAGCCTCAGGGGAGCCAGTCTGTAAGGTGTCGGAGCTGCAGCAAGTGGCTGTTGTCCTCTTTTATTCCAACGGTTGGCACAGCAAGTATAGACTCGTCTTTGTCGTGTTTGAAGGTTGCACTCATGCAGTGACACCTACAGCAACCCTGCCTAGGGATGGAAGGCAGTTCATCGCATTCCAGCTTATCGGGCCTGACCTCCTCCCCCCCCCCTCCACGTAGCTCTGTGTGCCCATGAAAGGAGTGGCAGCAAACGACGAGAGGGAAGAGTCGGAATACAAAAGAGAGGCGTGTTCCCCTAAACCAGTCGGGCCGGCCTGCACCCGGTTTCACGCATGACAGAAACTCACGGAGACTGACTCGGAAATAGATTATTTATTTAAACTCCTCACGATTCGTCTCCTTAGTTTCTCTAAATGCAGGTTTCCAATCTGCGTCATCGGTAGGACAGATCTTTGATGCCCTCATCTATTCTACTCTACTCTTTGACACCGTGCCCTTCTCCTCCAACACACACGCACACTCCGTTGGTGTGCGTGTTGGTGTGCGTGTTGGTGTGCGTGTTGGTGTGCGTGTTGGTGTGCGTGTTGCTGTGCGTGTTGCTGTGTGTGTTGGTGTGTGTTCAGGCAGCGGTGTGGATGTTTGACTGCGGGGGTGGACGACACCTGTCTCCACTTGCCTGGCAATTAATCAAACCTGCGTACCTTTTTCTTTTGTCACCGCCACTCATTCAAAAAGGGTGAACGTGATCGGAGACGCTGTGTTGTCTTCTCTGTATGCACCTCAACAACGTGTGCGTCTTTGTTCCGTCGCACACACGCCTAGTAATGCTCATTCGTGGCCAGTTGTTACCGATGCACCACCCCCTTATGTTTTCCTCCTCCGCCCGTCTGTGGTCTCACGCAGACACAAGGACATCGTGAAGCTTCTGCGGAAGACCGGAGCCCACTTGTCACGGGAGGAACTGGCCGTCTCAGGCACAGAGCTGTGCAGGTGAGACGCACGCGGAGAGACAACACGGGGAAGAACACAAAAAACACACACACACACACACACACACACTTGTTAAAAAGGCCCGTTCTAAAGGTTATCACAGGTACAGACCAGTCTCCCCAGCATCTAAAGGTTATCACAGGTACAGACCAGTCTCCCCAGCATCTAAAGGTTATCACAGGTACAGACCAGTCTCCCCAGCATCTAAAGGTTATCACAGGTACAGACCAGTCTCCCCAGCATCTAAAGGTTATCACAGGTACAGACCAGTCTTCCCAGCATCTAAAGGTTATCACAGGTACAGACCAGTCTCCCCAGTCTGACGCCAAGCGGCAGACTGGAATGCTCCCCGGCAGCATAGCTGTGGCTCTGCTCATCTCTAGCGTCTCTGTAGCCCCCGTGCACATACATCCCTGGCTGCTCCACGTCGTATCGCCCCCTACCCTTCAGAGGCTTTCTGCTGCGTCACACCGTGGCCTGTGGAGCATGTTGAGTGAAGATCCGATACGGCGACCTCAGATTATTCTGTTGCCAATCACGAAGGTGCACACACTGCTTCAACTTCACCGTCGTGTGTAAAATAATCAAACAAGTGCATTCCCTTCGCTGAGACACGTACTTGCCGGTTAGTGTAACCGCAGCGATTTAAATATTCCGATTGTTTAGTGGTACGGTGGCTGTATGTCAAAGGGCTATGTTGACTTCTGATATATTGTGCGTTTTTAGCCTAGCTGCCAGTGGAGACTTGGAGGGTCTGGGGATTTGGCACCTAGCTGGCGCCGATCTGAACACCCCCGGGTACGACGGACGAACGGCCCATTCAGTGGTAAGTGCCGGAGTGTTCAACTCGCTCCACACAAATATCTACTTGAGGAGGACAATCGAGTGTTTCAACATTACAATAACCTGTTCCTTCTTCCAGGCCACGGGGGCAGGGAAAAGTGAGGCCGTGGTGCGTCTTAATCTCCTTCTGAGTGCTAAATGTCAGGTGAGCCCTGATTTCCGGTTTAGCTACAACATTTTTTGTGGTTGTTTCTTGCCTCTCTCCCCCCCCCAACACACACACTCCTAAGACACGAGTCAAGCCAGTAAACCCACTGAACTTTGGTGTGATTCTCTGTCTCTCTGACATCAACACTCTGTCTTGTCTTGTCTCCAATTCCAGGACAAACTGGGTGAAGTTAAGAAGTGTGACGAAAAGGACGATGATGATGATGGTGACGGTGGGGAGGTAAATGATATGACTTTTGTCTTGATGAATTTGAGGTCTTGGTTGACCTATTTTGTACAACCAAAAAAAAAAGCTCATTGTTAAAAGTTTAGAAGCACCATTATTATTTATCATAGGGACCATGTTATTCATCCTACCCCACCATACTTACTCCTGAATAGGGCTGGATGCCCAGGAAATGCCTGCACACCTCAAACCTGTGCAACCTGCTGTCCCTGCACTCTGCGTCTCACTGTGTGCGCGTGTGCATGCAGTTGGAACAAAGCAACCCTAGTCCTCCAAACAGGCAGCCTCCGCTCACCGCTGTCCACCCCACCCCCTCCCCCAATACTAATCCCATCTCCTTTCCCCCGTTTTCTCTCAAGAGTGGGATCAGGCTCAGCGGCCCCCCGGAGGGATGCTAGCGCCGCGATGGTTCCTACGCCAGCCAGGTCTCACTTGCCCTTCCCAGGCCAACGCCAATGCCACCCCTTCCACTGTTCCGGCGTATGGTGTCGTTCCACTGCTTCCGCGTTCCCTGTCTCGCACGTGGTTTCAGGAACTGAACTCTCCGTACACCGCCAAACACAAGCACATTTCAGCCATTGCTTTTGGCTGCACTTTTCCCCCAAAGTTACGCGTGGTTTTCTTTTTTTAGGTGCAACTATTGAATGTTCTAGTAAACCTTGTTTTTCCACTTGTCCATACTGGGCAATCAGGGAATCTACTGTCAATGGCTCAAAAAGATGTGTGTGACGATGAGACATTGTTAAAGAAACTCACGAGCATTGTCTGGGTCAGTTGCCCACCTCCTGTTTTAGACATCTACTGTCAAGACACCTTCCCATATATCGGTTTATGAAGCAATATCTGTGGGTAGTTTTGTGTTTACCTACTAGATATAACTGGCTTATTTGAATACGAGGTTGCGTCGTTGAATATTGTGAAATGGAAAGTTGAGCATGTATTAGTAATGTGAAATAATTGTCAGTCTCTGAGTTTATGATTTTTAGTTTAAACCAAGAACGAAAAGGGTAACAGCATCTGAAACCCTTACAGCATCTACAAGCAACCATCCATAACCCTCTATCTGGTATTATCTGTTTAGAAAACTAGTCCTACTCGCTCTCTCTCTCTCTCTCTCTCTCTCTCTCTCTCTCTCTCTCTCTCTCTCTCTCTCTCTCTCTCTCTCTCTCTCTCTCTCTCTCTCTCTCGCTGGTTCTTTCATTAAACGGCTACACTTGAGATTCTTGAAACCAGGCCATCGTTTCCGGCCTACTGTATGCTGTTGCGTCTGCTGACTGCGGCTGAACTAATTGCGCACCGTGCTGGACTTTTGGGGTTCAATGAAGAGGAGTTTTTAAATGTGCAGGTCTTCATTATCACTTCGGACCTTTGTTAGTACCCAAGGCCGAATGTTAAACAGTTGTTGTTTTCTGGTATTTCGGGTAGTTGTAAATACTTGAATGTATTCTGCTAAAGCAATCACTTGAGGTTTGTGTTTTTTTTTGTTTTAATTGCTGTCCAACAAAACGCACTAAAAGCGCTACTATGTTACAATGTTGGTTTGTTATGAAATAAAATGTATGAAAAACATTCACCAATAAATAAATCCCATAGTGAAAAGATCTCCTGTAATCAATGTGGAAATGTTTTTGTCGAACAGCTTTCAATAAAGAAAACCAACCCATGAAAGTAATTGTACACTTTGACATCTGTTGATCGTTATTAGGTTAATCTGTTCTGTGCTTTCCTACGGATCAAGTCACCGTCAAGAAACGTGACTTAACCATCTCTGGGAGTGACCGTCACTACTGCCTAGATTGTTACTTTCTGTATAAATTGGCTACAAAGCACCATCTGACCGTCATCTGCCACACGTTCCTTTTTGTATAAACTAAAAGAAAAGCAACGAATGGTAGAAGCTATGCAGCAGAGAGCGATGTTTTTTTCCATCCCTGCGTTTAGGGCGGCTTCGGAGAGGAGCTTGTTTCTGGTGGAACCCAGCTCATCCGGTTCAACCTGCACGGGCCTCATTCCTCGCTGAATGCAGGACTTGTATGAACCTACACTATATAAAGAGTCGCATGAAGTCAAATTCACTCAGTCTAGACAAAGGACCACATAACGAAGGATCTTCACCAGGTGAGTGCTTTAGTTCATGTTTAAAACTCTCGGATTAAGGTCGCGACCTCTATACTATAGATCAATATTTGTGTGGGTGGCAGGATTGTGTGGATCTGTTGAGTGTGTCTATTCATTTTTATGTTATTTGTAGTTTTTTAGCCCAATTTTATATGTGAATGTATTTTTGTATTTTTCTTTATGATGAAAGGACTGTGAGAAGAGAGCTGCAAGTCATACGGCCATTAAGAACTGGAGTCTTGTTGATTAAGTGGTTCTTAACAGTTCAACAGTTCATTTTCAAAATTGTGAAATGTTTAGGACCACTTAACCAATCAGACAATTGCAACGAATAATTGCTGCCAACCTGTGGATTAGGAAAAAACACCATCGTCGCATGTCCAAGGCCTACGGAAACGAACCCCTTTCCTTCGTTCATATTGAACTGCATTTACGACTTTCCCTCTCGAGCAGGATAAGCAACTGCTACTGAATATGTATTGGATTGTAAATTACTGGACAAACAATAAATCTACAAAGACTAATGCATGCGTCGTTTGCCTCATTTTGATTTAATGATTTTGCCTTCATCTCTCTCTCTCTCTCTCTCTCTCTCTCTCTCTCTCTCTCTCTCTCTCTCTCTCTGCTATTTGTTATTATGCCCCCTTGTGTCTCGTGGTAGATTACAATGCCAGCTGCATTTCATTTTGCATTGTTTGTAACCTTTTTCCCTCTCTGATCGTACTATGATGTTGCTGTTCATAGTATAGTCACGAAACATTATGATTGTTCACAAGCCCTGACAGAAAGACGCTTAGGCTCTATGGCCTAGGCCCGTATTTGTGGCTGATTATCGTAAAGATTACCAGCGAATACAATCACTTTGTTGTTTGTTGCATAAATCATTCATGGGATCATGGAGCATCAATTGTTCCCTCGGTCTGAAACGTCCGTTGCTTCCTTTCATCTCGGCAGTGCACCAAGAACATTATCAATATTTGTTAACGTTTCTCACGAAGCAGCGTGGAGCCGGCTTTAAGTGCTGCAACAGTTATAGGCGTGGATAGAATATTGGGGAGCTCTAATAAGATGCCTAGAGCAATTACTCCACGGGCTTAAGGGTCAGCAGATGTAGCGCTGTCCCATGGGAGCCGGTCCTTGGAATTTTATTAGCCGCAGGGGTGACCCACATCTCCTCGAGTAGGATGCGGCTGGTAAATCCTCCCAACTTATTATAGCAGCTTTCCCCTTAAAGTTGCCACTGAAACGGCGTACAGCTAGGCCCTACTGACACCAGATCGTGCGTCCGAGATTGCGCTTCATTGTTTAGAGAACGTATAGTGACACACGCACACACACACACGCGCACACGCACGCACACACGCATACGCGCGCACACACACACACACGAAAATAAACGAAATTATTTCTCTGTTAGGCTACTGTCACGTTCACGACATCCGATGCTCATCTTCGTAGAAACATGGTGATTGGCCAAACACCAAATGGAAGTGTAGTAAGTATGGAAGAAATAACTTTTTGGTAACGTTTTGATTTAGCCTATAAGTTCAATTAAGTCTAGCCGTGCGGTGGATCGTTTGATCAGATGATTAATGGGAGGACACGCGAGGAGGTATGACATCAAGCAAATATGCGTTTGACCTCAAGCTATTTGTGCGCATGTTAAGTGCGTCCCCATAGTCCATCGTCACATTAATAGTTTATATCATTTTATATATAGGATGTCGATTGGGGGTTTCACAGCGCATCTCATCGCGCCTATGCGCGTTTTCTCTGCTCCCATCTCCTGATGACTTGAGAGGGGGGGGGGGGGGGGGGGGGGGGGGGGGGGGGGGGGGGGGGTCGGTGTGGTGGTGGTGGGGATGAGGAGGTAGGGGGGGGGGGGGTGGTTGGGGTCTCAGCAAATCGGATGCAAGTGCAGCCGATCATTGATGGACAGAGCGGATTGAGAGGTAGGACGCCTGAATGAGTGAGTGAGTGAATGGGCTACTAGAGTGCAGAGAAGGAGGAGGAACAGAGGGCTGCTGCTGCTGCGAGAGAGGCTCGAGTCCCGCTTACGCACCGGATTCCCGTTCCCATACCTGAAATGCGGGGAGATTAAAGGTTTGTCTCCTCATCCAGGTCCAACGTTAGGGGCTACCGTTTTTCAATGGATATAAATCATGATAATGTCGGATGGCTTGTGTCGGATTTATCGCCTTTTTTGGACTAACCTGAAGCTGGAGAAATTATTTTACGCACGTGCCGAACATGGTGGGCATTGAGCTGGGGTTCTGAGTCCCTGGATGTCCAGGTGGTCGTTTGGTTGCTTTGGTTGAAATAAAAACAGAATGAGACTCAATAATGATATAGAAATGAAATAGGACCCCAAGGCAAAGGAGTATTTGGCTACACATACGGCCCACATGGCTTTACCAAACTCATCGGGGTCTTCCGGAGCTGGGACACCCAACCCCAATCTCATAGATCTGGGGACATTCTACGTTGACTCCGATATTATATTTGGATTTACAAGTCATTTGCTAAGGAAAAAGGCCAAGGTAAGTGTAATGCATGCGCTAAACCAATGCACTTGAATAATTACAGAGATAATTATAATAGACAAAACTATATGACGGGGTGTGTACATAGCTGAATGGTCGTGTTTGTCATGCGAATGACTGACCTTTATTCAGGACCATGAACAGCGCACTTCTGTGCGTCTCTCCACCACACATGTGCTTATTGGTTTCAGCACAGCTGTTCGTCCTTTGGTCTGATTTGTCTCACATTTTGGATTCGGGAAAAAGAGAGAAAAGTATTTCGTAAATAAACTCAAACCAACGTTGTTGCTCGTTTCGGCAAACGCCTGCAGAGTTTGGCCATAGCCTATACTCATCATAGCAAAGTGTCACACTTGAATTAAGAAAGGGCATTATATCCGAGATAAGACATGCCCACTCACACGTCTGATAAAGGTATGGAAATGAGCCGAACCTTTTCCCCTTCAACATATTAATATTCATTAGGACTGAATTTCAATGGTTTCATCATTTTAGTAATTATTTTAGGTAAATTAATCATACAAATGGATGACGCAATTCAACGCATGAAAGAAAACGCGATTATACTTTGAAAAAGACTTGAAAATCGCTTTAAATCGCTACAAGTTGTGCTGCCAGGCGTATAATTGTTCCGTGCTAGAAACAAAAGCCTGTAGGCTAAATGGGTCATGTGAGGCTAGAAAAAAAAGAAACTGTACTCAGGGAGTACACGAAAGTAGCAATAGTAGCTTACATCATCCACATGAAATATTTAAAGTTTACCAAATAAATATTTAACATTATCTCCAACACCCCTTTTGTGTCTATGCTGTTGCGCCCACCTTTTCTATACAAATATAAACCACTGGGTGGCGCCAGAGTTACAGGAACGAGTCCAAGTAGCCCGAAACGTGCGCTTAAAGGGAGAGGCAACAGTTGCTTTGTTCTCAGGTTTATTTCTAATCACTTGAGCAGCGACTTATATCAATCACATCATACAGCTATAGATTGTACTCTCTGCTCTTCTCTTTATCTCTTGCCTCCTCCCCTCTCTCCTTCTTTCATTTCCTTTCATTTGTATTCCTTTCCTTTCATCTCCACTTCTCTCCTCTCCCTCTCCTCGCCTCTCCTCCTGACTCTTCATCCTCTCCTCTCCTCTCCTCTCCTCTCCTCTCCTCTCCTCTCCTCTCCTCCTCTCCCCAATCCTCTCCCTCCTCTCCTCTCCCCCCCCCTCCTCTCCCCTATCTTCTCATTCCTTTCCCCTCCTCTCCTCCCCTCTGTCCTTCTGTTGTCTTCTGGAACAACAGTATATGGAATACAATACAACAGGCTACAATACAATACAATACAATACAATACAATACATTACAATGTAATCCAATACACGGCTGTGTATGAAAATGAATAGACACACACGTCAACTCCCTACTCAACAACCTCCATGTAGATTCCCTATCCTGGTCCGAAAGTTTTCCCCACCCATTTAAAGTGTGCGCCGCCCTCCCCTCCCGTGCGCTAGTGCGCACTGGCGCGCCAGCTCCAAGTTATGGGACTCCTACCACTTCTTCATCGTTTGCTAGAACTGATCTAGTAGCCGCACACATGCACAGATGAGTCGCCGCTTTCACTTCCACGCGTACGAGATGAGCTAATATGCTCATTCTATGGGTCTACCCATCGATTTAAAAATACGGAAAACATTTGGGACGGCCAGGATAGGTGCTCTTGTGAGTCTACCTAGACCAGGTTGCGGAGAATGAAGTCATTTTTGGGCAATCCAACTCAGGATGGAAAGGACAGGGACAATCGCATGTTTAATGTAAGTTGCGTGTCAATTTGCAACTTCTCCGAGTTAACTTACACTTACAGTGTCATATTTACACCGTAAACGCATGCTGGATAGGATGGTCCATGCACTAGCAAAACTGCACTCGCCAGAGCTGTTGCCGCGAAATGATGTGCCATTTTTGTAAGCTAACATTGACTTTTGTTCTTATGCTTTCAAGGCCGAGGGTTGTCCAAGCGTGGACTCGCCGATAGCCCTCGGCGTGACTCCCAGGAAAAGACTTCACTCAGCGGAGAACGCACGATGCAGCAGCCGACCAGCCCCGGAGGGCGCAGGGTCGGTCACCCTCTCTGAGTCCGAGTCGGAGAGGAGGGGAGACGAGAAGGGAAGCCTACGATGCCAACAATGTCAAATGAAAGTTGCAGAGCTGAAGAAGCAAGCACTTTCTTGGGCGGATCCTTGTTCACTAAAGGTTTGTGGGAAAATAATCATTGAGTTGGCTTTTGTTGTAAACTCGCTTACTTTGTGTCAAAGAGTCTGTAGCTTTATATCATTATAAGTGTACATTTCCAAGAGCGCAGGTGTTGACATGTGCATGATAGACCATCATGCCGTTTATATAGCCAACCTCATTAAGGCTAAGCAAGTAAACCCAAGTTCATAATTTGAATCCCCCCTCCTCCCAAATCCTCATATTAATAATTTATCTGTTCAATGTCATGCATTCTAAAAACAAGTCGGGAAAGTTTGTACTCTGGGAATGACCCATTGTTTGGCTAAACAATTCTCCCTCTTTATTGTGCTGATGGGAGAAAGGGTAGGTGGTGGGGGTGGGGGGGTGGGGGGTGGGTGGAGGAAGTCTAGTCCCAGTTGACCTTCTCTCTCTCGCTCATTGAAAGGGTTCCTGCTGTACGACGAGGTAGCACCATTCCCACCGCTGTTAAATATAGGCCGTCAGACGGTGGTTGTTGTGGTGGCAGGCTCTTAATACAGGGGCTGCTGCTCCTGTATTGTCCTGGTTTCTTTCCCCCCCGGGGGGGGGGGGGGGAGGGGGGGGGGGGGGGGGGGGGTCATCTGAGCTCTGATTACATCTCCTCAGCGTGGTAACACCTGATGTTCACAGAGAGGGGAAAAGGGGTCTGCAGCACCTGGACTCCTCTCGTTGGAGGCTCAAGGTTCCTCTGCATGTGGGGTCTGGATCCTGCTGGGAGATCGTAATCAGACGGGCTAGAGATCCATCTATGTGCACCTGTCACCAGGTGATCACTCACAACATCTCCTCGACCACACAGCGCCTCCTGTTTCCTCCGTCTCCTCTCCGATCGGCCGCTAAGTAGGCCGCTGCTTGCCCTCTCCTTTGTCCAGCCCCCTCCCCAGGTGGGCTGTGATGTTGAACCCCACACACCCACCATCCCCATCCCCATCACCACCCCCACCACCACCACCACAACCCCATCCTCCACACACATACCCTTACGTCCGTCCTATAGCTCTGGAGGACGGAGAGAGAGGCCGCCCCCTCTCTCTACTCTATGTTGCCCTTGTTGATGGCTAAATTGGGGGGTGGTAGGGGGGTGGTAAACAGTGAGGATAGGTTGCTGTTATTGTACCAGAGGTGTGTGTGTGTGTGTGTGTGTGGGGGGGGGGGGGGGGGGGGGGGGGGGGGGGGGGGGGGCTTTATGGCTCTCAAGCGGCCCTGCAGAAGAGGAAACAACATAATCTTGCTCGGGGCTGGCGGGTTGTGTGTTGGCTACTTTTTTGGGCTGCTTAGTTTAGGGTCCAGGTGGTTTTTGTGGAGGAATTCTTCAAGTTGTCTGCGAGTTGAACCCTGGGACCAGGGTGCAGGAGGGAGGTACCGACCCGTCATGGGAAAGAGCTGAGAGAGAGCAGAGGGGTTGTTTATGTCAGGTCTCAACCCCCCCCCCCCCCCACCCCACCCCACCCCACCCCACCCCACCCCACCCCACCCCAACCATGCCCTCCCTCCTCCTCCATCTGTCTGCCCTTTGGTTTTGATGTTTTTTTATGAAAAGGAAGTCTGCTCAGGCCTCAGACAGCCCCCACCTCCCCTCCCACAGACGCATTGTTTGAATACAGTCGTAGCTCTCCGACTGAATTCAAGGGAAAGTTTTTATGCACGGACGTTGATGCATGAAACCGTTGGGAGATGCCATTCTGTTGGGGGAAAACACACACCAGTCGCTTTGGGACTATTCTGTCTCCTGATGTAATTTTATGGATGTAAGGTCAAGAGCAAAGCTATTCCTTTTTTTTAATTATTAAACATTCAACTTGAATATAATAGGTCTGAGCTTTGTGACTTGAGTCAGTGATAGTTATGGTTGGCAGCCTTCAGTTGCCCTTTGGATGAGCAGTTATATCACCCTGTGTTTGTGTGACTCTTTGGTTTATGTTTTACCACTTTTGTGCTCAAGTACATGTACAACTGTTGTTACAACACATTTGTGTGTCATATGGTTGTTTGCTATAAGATGTTGGGCACGACCGTTCTAAGCGTCAAACTATAGTGACAAAAAACCACCAAACTAAATGTCCCTGTGCCTTGAATGAGCTCTTCAGAAAACAGGGGCTTTTTATTCTCTATAAACCTGAGAACTTAAACAAACAGCCCTTTCTCCTCAAAGGAAATAACAAGTAGTGGAGAAAGAAGTCCCCAGACTTCATTCTCCAGTCTAATCAAAGACTTTCAGACTCTTTATGCATTTAATTCCCATAATTAGAGCCTACAGTAACAAGTGACTTCAATGGGCAACAGGGAGAGAGAGGAGAGACAGAGTCAGCATTCAGCAACTATGCACAGTCCTTAATGTGGCTGGACATGGTGGCTCGCTGAGATAAGATATGAGAGGAAAAGACGATCACTTAAAATGCTCACCACAGCTTCAAAGTGACCAATTACCTCTGTGCTGTAATCAGTAGCTGTCTGTCAACAGTCTGTTGCCTGATAAGACCAATCCACCTGGCAGAGATCCAGTCCTCAGCTTACTAAACACTACTCTCTCGCTCTCGCTCTCGCTCTCTCTCGCCTCCAGCCAGAAGAGGCATGTTATATATTTAGGTTGTGTGCTCTGTGAGGAGATGAACTGAGTGGAGTGACACCGGCATGGACCATGTCATTAAAAAGTTAAGAGTCTGTCAGATGCAACAATAGGCTATTAGGTTTGTATAGGCCCACGTAGCCTGGAGACTTGGTGACCTGTAATGACTTGGTAATTCCTCACCCACGGCGATGCTGAAGAGTCGATGGGCCCTCACTCATGGCTGAGACAGGGGCCATTGTTACATGATATCTCCTTTGTAAAGGGCCCTGAAGACAGATGAGAGAGAGGCAGAGAGGGAACTTTAGGAAAGATGCAATATATTTTACTGTTAATAAATATATGTAAAAAAAAAGAAGAAAAAGAAAACAAACAAACTTAATCACCCAGTAAGAAAACCTTCCTCCAAATCCACATATCTCCCCTGAACAACTCATTAACTGGGAAGTACTTTAAAAAGTGTGTGCCCATGTTTGTGTTTGCTGGGTGCACAGCTGAAGGCCCATCGAGATTCACCAGACTCGTTTAGCTAACAGCGATATCTGAAAAGTAGGATGGCGAGTTAACTTGATGGTTTTAATTATTTCAATACATTTCCTTTTGCTTCTGTTTGTTTGGGACCATTTGTCAGTGTAGCCGTGGGCTGCAGCGCTACACTGAGCTGAACAAACAGGAGGATTAAGTTGGCTTGCTGCATAAAGAGGGCAGTTACAGCCAGATTGCCCATCTCTAATGATACTTCCTAGTGCCCCCTATGGCCCCTGGGAACCTGAAGGGCCAAACGTACAGTGACAAGAGAGGCGAGTAAAACAGGCTGGGCTGTGAACGTGTCTAATTAAGATGCAAATAAAGTTGTACTTTGGGCATAGGGGCCTGTATTTAGCGTCTGAGCCATGCACATTTAGATTAATAACCTTCATTTGATCCATGGCATTTGTATCAGCCATTTGTGCATTGTATGGAGAACAGGATATGACACATTGCATTGTGTGAAATGAGCCTTGCATTGATGCATCTAAACATTATAGGCCTGTGTTTGTATCCACAACAATAGTGGCACGAATATGTACGGTATACGACTCTGCAGTGTAGAACACTATTTTCACGTGTCTTTCCTGTCGTGTCCCTGACCTTGGTGGGATCCCGGTGTCCACCTATAGATTTACGTCTAAATGGTCCAGTGAAGGATGGGGCTGAATCCAGCACTGCCAAGGACGCTGAACCAGCAGGACCACTGCTTTGTGGCCCGTGCAAGAGTAGCATTTGATGAGAGAGAGAGAGAGAGAGAGAGAGAGAGAGAGAGAGAGAGAGAGAGAGAGAGAGAGAGAGAGAGAGAGAGAGAGAGAGAGAGAGAGAGAGAGAGAGAGAGAGAGAGAGAGAGAGAGAGAGAGAGAGAGAGAGAGAGAGAGAGAGAGAGAGAGAGAGAGAGGTGGGGGAACGGGGTGGGGGGGTCGTAGGGGAATGAAGTCTGTCCAAACCGTCTGAAGAGATTTTGTTGGAAAAGCTTCTCATATGACTTATATGCGTAAAACATGAGCATGTGTTGAATAACAATGGACGTGTGTGTGTGTGTCTCTGTGTGCATATCTGTTAGGGTGTGTGTGCATGCGAATGTGTGTGGTGTAGGAGGTCTTAAACCTCTACCTTTGACCCCGGACGAGGCTGTCAGTGTTGCGGGGCTATCCAGTGGGCTAGGGTTTCATTAGGGGGGCCGCCCTGGGCTGGAACAGGTGCATGCGGCCGGGACCAGGGGCCGGTCAGGGGCCGGGCAGAGAGAGGACAGGGAGACCGGCAGACTGGATGCCACCGTGAGAGAGATGGAGGAGTAAGTATTGGGGGGTGTAATAGAACTACAATGAGCTTCTCCCCCAGTCATGAAACCGGAGCCCAGTTGAAAAAAGAGAGGGGGTGACCGTTTCATTAAGTACACCTCTAAGCATCTGAGCCCCTGGTGTGTGTGTGTGTGTGTGTGTGTGTGTGTGTGTGTGTGTGTGTGTGTGTGTGTGTGTGTGTGTGTGTGTGCTGGAAATCTCGGGAGTCAAAGTGAGTGCAGACAGAAGAAGAAAGATATGTAGAGAAAAAAAGGGAGAGAGAGAGATGGAGAGCGAGAGAGGGGGAGAGAGAGATGGAGAGTGAGAGAAAGGGGGAGAGCCTCTTAGATGTGGGCTGAAACATCCCTTCCGCCTCATTCCGCCATGCAGTGTGTGGTTGGTGCTTTATGGCAGCTGGCTTGTATTAAACTGCACGCAATAATCTGGTGTCAAGCAGCGGCAGAGACAGCGGGCATCAATCACAGCACCTCCCTGCTTCACTGTATCTGTGTGCGTGTGTGCCTGCGTGTGTGTGTGTGTGTGTGCGTGTGTGCCTGCGTGCGTGTGTGTGTGTGCATCTGTGTGTGCCTGCGTGTGTGTGTGCATCTGTGTGTGCGTGTGTGCCTGCGTGTGGGCCTGTGTGTGTGTGTGCGCATCTGTGTGTGCGTGTGGGCCTGCGTGTGTGTGTGCATCTGTGTGTGCGTGTGTGCCTGCGTGCGTGTGTGTGTGTGTGTGTGTATATGTGTGTTCGTGTGTGTGTGTGTGTGTGTGTGTGCGTGTGCGTGCGCGCGTCGGCTTGTGTGTTTCACCAGTAGGCATCTATATAATCTAAGACTCCTGGTTCTGCCTCAGCAGTCGTTGGAGTGTGTTCTCTTCTTTCTTTTGGAGGATGAGGAGAAGCTCAATGTTGAAAATCCCTCCGGCAAGACAAGGTCCTTCATTATCGTCACCATTTAAATATATAGAACATCTGAAATATATCTTCACCGTCCTCTTTCACAGTGGCACCACCATATTCCTGTTTTTTTTCCAGTCACATGACACGGAATAAAGGATGTAGTATTCTGACATGAAATGCATCCCATCCCAGTTCCCATCCCAGCATTCACACAAGGAAAAACAACCTGTCCCATCACACATTTTCAATGAGGAGATGGGATTTGTTGATAAGGACTGAGAGGCTGATTGGTCAGCGTGGTTCGGAGAGGTCGAAGGTCATCAGCTGTACTGTGGGGGGGGGGGGGGGGGGGGGGGTGGAGAGAGACGCTGAGGAATGCTACACCTGGAATAGATGCACTTTGTTGGTTTCAGTGGGCTTCTGGCTGCTCTCTTAGGACACACACACACACACACACACACATACACGATTAGACACACACACACACGATTAGACAGACAGACACACACCTTACATGAAAGTGTTGAGCGGGGGCCATCTGCGTCTAGCTGCTGTGTCAGTGGTGGTGTAGACGAGAAGGTTCCAGATGTTCCCTCGCTGCGCTGTCTCGTTGGGACAGCGCTGTTCAGAGGGGCTGTAAGTAGACTCGTCGTCTCCATTCCTTCCGTGTGTTCGTCAAGCCACCGGGCGAAGTGTCTCGCTGCATGCCTGGCTGTGCTCTTGGGACCGCTGGACAGAAGCCATGTGGATCAAGTCAAATCATTGAGCTGTACAACAATTCCATTAGAGTTTTGTGACGTTTGGCTTCATTTTGGCTTCATTTGTGTGTGTGTGTGTGGAGGCACTCGTGTGTGTGTGTGTGTATGTGTATTTGTATGTGTGTGTGTGTGTGTATGTATGTATGTGTGTGTGTGTGTGTGTGTGTGTGTGTGTGTGTGTGGTACTCGTGTGTGTGTGTGTGTGTGTGTGTGTATTTGTATGTATGTGTGTGTGTGTGTGTGTGTGTGTGTGTGTGTGTATGTATGTGTGTGTGTGTGTGGAGGCACTCGTGTGTGTGTGTGTGTATGTGTGTGTGTGTATATGTGTGTGTGTGTGTGTGTGTGTGTGAGTGAGGAGGTACTCATGAATGGCCCTGCTCCTGTTTGGTAAAGGATCGTGTATTACAATGAGCCAGACTGAAGGGAAACAAAGGCTGTGCGGTCCGGCCTGACAGGCCAATATGTTAGCAGAGGTCTGCAGAGCAACACACACAAATGTCATTGAGCAAAGAACATGAATACAACAACAACTGTTGCCGGTGGGAATTAATCACAGCTTGACTTGTTATTTTTGTGCCGACCTCTATGTGTGTGTTGTCTGTGTGGGTATTTCTGTGTGGGTGTGGGTGTGTGTGATTGCATAATATTATTTGTCAAGAGTATTTGTCACAGGTTGCTTTTTCTTTTTTAATGTTTGCTTTGCCATCGATTCTAGGAACTTGCACAATTTTGTATTTTGCAATTGTATAATATTAAAGCATAAAGTTATTGTGGATTTGTCGATTAGTGGAGGATGTGTTCCAATGTGTGTGGATGCTTACATACAATTCTGTTCTCTTTTCAGTTGTTTGTATACGTGGTTTGTGTTTGCAAGAGCGTGAGTTACTTCCATGTGAAGAAACATCTCTATGTGTGTGTTTGCATGCATTTGTGCACGTGTGTATTATCCCCATGTGAAAAATATCTTCCTGCTTTGCTTTTTATGTCATGACAAACTGAGATGTACACAATCCAGACAGCCTGCGCTCCATCACCGGCGCTGATTCAGAGACTTGGCCGCGCATAAAGTTGTTGAAATAAATTTCCAAGACGGTGCAGAGAGCGGAGGTCTGAGTCAGAGGTAATCTCCTGCTGGCTCCATAAAGCATCGGCAATTGACAGCAGGCCTTGTAGTTGCAGACAAATCGCCCGGCTTATAGCGACGAGCTGAAAGAGAGAATGCCAATGCTAGGTTTCCTTGCCAAGATGGATCAGCCGTTGGTACACTGCAGACTGGCTGGGGTGGGGCTCCCCTTACAGCCTGCAGTCCATCATAGCGCTATGGTCGGCTTAGCTGGACCTGACATGCCATTGTTTGCTCTCTCCCTTTGCCAAAGCCAGGCAGATGTTTATGAACCCCTCTCTGTAGCGGGCTTACCTGCCATCGCCTTTGTTTGTCAGTAATTGACCTGTTTGGAGTTGATAGCTCTCTGAACGTGTTGGGTGGTGGAGGAGCTGTTTGTACAGGACAAGTGGGCATGAATCGGAAAACGTCTGCTCTTCTCCAAATCTCAAGCGGGCTTGGAAAATGTACACGAAAATGCTTTTTCCACCCCAGTAGAACCCCTGCCAATCATAGAAGATTGTACGATTCCAGCGATGCTGTGGGGCATTCACCCACCATTCATCCGCCATTCATCCACCATTCATCCACCATTCATCCACCATTCATCCACTATTCATCCACTATTCATCCACCATTCATCCACCATTCATCCACTATTCATCCACTATTCATCCACCATTCATACACCATTCATCCACCATTCATCCACCTAGATTGCAGAGAAGTCGCTGAGCTAACAAACGAACTAACTGATGGACTGACTTGATGCTATACTGTAGCCCTCTGAATAACAATTTGTACAAAAGCCTGTCCTGTTTGTGTCCCTGTGCATTATGTATGTTGATAATGTGTGCAGATGTGTGCTATGGAAGTATCGAAAAAAGCACAGATCAAGCCATACTTCAGAGGTGTTAGTTTATACACTTACAGTTAAAGCTGTTTTCCTTTTTGGGATTTAATCACCGTCAATCCCGAGGGGTCTCTGTGGTCTCCTTTCTACGGCTGCTTCTTTGTTTGCTTAATTGAGAGTGTGTGGTGAGCACGTTGATTAGATTCTTGCCGCCTTCTTTGCTGTACTGCTGACAACATCATTTTATTGTTCCGTGGAAAGTCCCCTCACAAAGGGAGCTATCTTTCATTACCTACAAAAATGACGGGTTTGTCTCTTGTCCAATTAGGGCCCTATATCATACATGTCAGATGAACTTCTGGCCCAGTTAGTTGTGAAGCCGGTTAGACCTGTGTAGCCCTTTTAGGTGGGGAGAGACATAGGTGGGGAGAGAGCAGAGAACATTTAGGGTGTGTTTCCATTTCAATAAGCGCTGTGACTTTGCGTAGCAGCAGGTTCAAAGGAGAGAGCAGAGTACAGCGTTCTACACAATAACAGTTCAATTGACCGCTTCCTCTGGAAAGAATTGTTGCAACATTTGTCAACTACTGGTAGCGTAGAGGTCAGGAAATGGTCAATGTTCTTTTAAAGAGATTTACATTAGACACAATCAAGAGGCTGCTAGGAGTGACAATAGTTCATCCATCAACACTTTTTCCCAGGTAACTGCTAAGCTGTGGCCTTAGTGTACTCTTGTTTGTTAGATTAGCTCTTTAGATGAATAAACCTGACATGGAAAACTGACGCAACACAGATAGATTCTTTGCAACTGCGGTTGGGTCTACAATGTCAAGTATTCACTGTGGCTCTGTTCTTCCTCACGCTTCAGAGTGCTCTTTGTAACCGCTCTGCAGAGAGAACAGTAGAAACCGAGGAAAAGAGCCAAGCTCGTAAATTCTCAGGCGATGATGGGAACACATCTTGAACCAAGATGAATCAATTTCAAAGTAAGGCCAGGATTATACATCAAAGTGGACGTCACACCCTGCTGCAGCGGTGGCAGTGCCAGCACCACTGTGTTGGGCGACGATGAATCCTTAGAATAACATAAAAAAAAACAATTATACTGCAGGACAATAGATGGATTCGTGATCTGTATGCCAAAACTGGGGGTCCGACCGAAACGGCGAGAGTGTCTTTCAGAGGAGCGGCTAGACTCTTTATGTTCTCCTACCTTGCCCTGCTATCGTCTTTCAGATCCACGCGTCTCCTATATAGTCTGACTCCTGCTACCTTAAAACCCAACCTCCATTTTATGTCTCTTTCTGGCTGAGGAACTCCGAGCGGGCCTTCTTTTATGCCCTCGCTGTGTGCTGGGTGCTTAACTACACTCGGCGCTGTTTACGATTCCCCAGCTGCTTTACCGCCAACTGTATCAATTCAGCGGGGATAGTAAAAGCCTGCTCTAGCCCCTATTCCCGGGTTACACACCTATCAACCTCACCGTGACGCTGACCCCCTGGCCAAGACATTACTGACTTCCATGACTGCTGCTAGCATATGCGTCTGCGTGAGAGTGTGGGTCAGTGTGAGTGATTCACTGTGTTAGGTGACTCTTTAGTTAGCTAACATGCTGTGTGCGTTTGTATGTGTATTTGCTTTAGTGTTTTTGTGCGTGTGTGTGTGTCTGTGCGTATTAACGGCCACAGTTTCTTGTCAAATTTACTGTTTGCTTTATCCTCAGCGGTGCTAATTCATCTGTGTGTGTGTGTGTGTGTGTGTGTGTGTGCGTGTGTGTGTGTGTGCGTGCGTGTGGAATCTGAGCCCAGTAGGTGTTGATTGGCTTCGTCACGGCCAGCCGTTTCTTTATCCTCCCTCTGGTTATGGCCTCTGTCTCCCGCCCTGATTGCCGCTCCTCTCTGGACTAATGGGGTCTCCTTCCTACGGTGCGCCGATTGTCGTCTGGTGTCATTCTTTCACCGTGGCTTTCCGGGGGCGGCTTTGCTAATGTTGTCCTGAAACGATCTGTCATTACCGCGCGATGTTTTAGCTACGCGGCTCTGACACTCGAGCAGATTTTCGCTCATCGCCGCGAGCCGTTTGGCATGGTGGAGTTTCTCGCGCTCCCCCCCCCCCCCCCAACGAGAGGTATTCAAGACACCTCGTCCACATAGGCCGCTGTGGTTCACCGCTCAAATTTTATGCATCAAACAAAGCATAGCTGGGATGCCTTTGAGCAAGTCTGCGCGACGTGGAGATCCCTCCCCCCCCCCCGCCCCCCCCGCTCCGGATGCCCACTGAGGAGGAGGAGGGCAGCCCGTTGGAAGAATTCCTGCATGACCTCGCTGGAATAGCCCTGGGTATTGCTGGGAGAACAGACGGTCACGTGAGAGCAGACAAGTAGTCGGGTTGGGGGTTCGACGCCGCCGTGTCACACTCACACGAGGTGCCTGCCCCTTCGGCCATGTTGGACTCATCCTCCTCTGTCCTTCATGAGGTCTGGAGCTCTTGAGCTGTCGAGGAGGACGTCCTGCCAGTCCACCCCTGGATTGGGGTGGTCCACAGTGCCCCCCCCCCCCCCGACAGACAGACAGACAGCTAGTGTGTGGTCAAGCTTTCGTGTGCTGGGTTTTGAGTTGTTAAGCGCGCAGTGTTTTTTAACGGGTTGTGTGAGGTTTACGTTGACATTGAAGCATCGCTGCGTTTTTCTCCAAGGTCATGCACAGCTGAGCTTTGACCGCAAGGGGAAGAGGTGTTAAATTGATATTGATTATGTCTTCATTTCATCAGAATTGTTTGTCTAGTGAAGCTCATCTTTCTCTCAGGAGCCTATATCTGAACACACACAATACATTTGCTATCATGTGTGTGTGTAATAGATGCTAATATTAATTAAATAACTGTAATAATACATGACATTCCCTTGTTTATTCACTTTTTTGACTGACCCTAACCCTCAACATGCATGATAGGAGTGATTAGTAACGATTGATCAGGTCTCATTTATCAGCCATTGTTTTGTAGGATCCGTCTCTAGTGGATTGTTTTGTGAGCGCATTCAAAGAATCTCTGTCCTGCCCCCCCCCCCACGCTTGGGCTGAGAGGCCGCCCCCCTTGTGCCTACAATGGGGGTCACACCAGGGCACACTTGAACTCGAGACCCAAAGAAATCGCGGGGGTCACGCGGGATAAAGTTCAAACTGAATGTGAACTCTTTGTGAAGTCTATTTCTTTCTCCCCATTTGCTTGTTTGTTGCACATACGTATCTGAAGCATGTGAGTGAATGTACACACACACACACACACACACACACACACACACACACACACACACACTCTCACACACACATACACACACAGAACCTAGGTAACGTGTTCTGTGTGTTAACTGCTGCCATGGTTGCCATGGTCTGTGATGGCGGCCGGGTCCCAGTCCCCACGGCTCCCCAGCCCCAGTGATCTGGTCCTGGGGAGCCGTTAGCAGGTTTTAGCGGCCGCTATAAAAGCCTGCTACGGTAGCCAGTAAAAGTCCCAGCTACGGTGGCGCTGTGGGGGGAGAGAAGAGAGCTATGAAACTCCAGAACAATACTTAATTAGCTCTCCCAACAAAAGGAGCAGGGCGAGGGGTGGGGAGCAGAGGGAGAAGGGTGGGGATCCGAGGGAGAGGGGTGGGGATCCGAGGGAGAAGGGTGGGGATCAGAGGGAGAAGGGTGGGGATCAGAGGGAGAGGGGTGGGGATCCGAGGGAGAAGGGTGGGGATCAGAGGGAGAGGGGTGGGGATCAGAGGGAGAAGGGTGGGGATCCGAGGGTGCAGTCGACTATCCTGCGCCCATTTGACTCTCCCCTCCCCCCCACCTTTCCCCCCCGCCACAAATCAACAAAGCCCCTCTTAATGACCCCTGTCACTCCACTTGTTGTGTCTCCCCACCAGCCACTTCCTGAACACATGAAAGGGGCCGCGGTCTCGCTCCAAAACAAGAAAGAAAAAGAGAAGGAGCCTGGGCTGAAAACACAACCCGTCAGAACCTCCCTTGGCCTTCAACCCCCCCCCCCTCCCACATCCCCTCTTCATCCATGTCCTCCTCTCCTCCAGAAGGTATTGACATGGCCCCCCTCCCCCCTCGGCCCCCTGCCGTGTGTGAGTTTGGGTCCCCGTGGCGACGAGGAAGGCTTTCATCTGTGTCCGTGACTTTGGAGTCGGTGTGTCCGTGACTTTTATTGCCTTCTTGTCTTTTGTTCGTGGTGCTGTTGGTCTGCCTCTGGCACCGTACTGGGTGGGGGGGGGGGGGGATGTAGCAGGATGTGCTACCCCCCCCCCCCCTCCCTCACACACACACACACACACACACACACACACACACACACACACACACACACACACACACACACACACACACACACACACACACACACACACACACACACACACACACACACAACTACAATGCCTGGCTGCACTGCTCTTCGGAAATGCTGGGGGGAGGGTGATTTAAGATTGGCCTGAAGACAGGTGTTTGTGTTTGTGTTTGAGTGTGTGTGTGTGTCCCTTTATGCTTATGAGCCCTATTGTCGTGTGCCTTACTGTGTGTCTGTGTAGGTGTGTGTGTTTATGTGTCTCAATGCCTTGAACTATAGAATAAGAAATACATGTGTGTGTCTGTGTAGTGGTTTTTGTGTCTCTTTGCCTGGAGAACTATAAATATATGTGCCTTAGTGTGTCTGTGTGTGTGGTGGTTTGTGTGTCTCTTTGCCTAGGGAAGTATAGAACTATAAATATATGTGTCTTAGTGTATGCATATTAGAACCATAAATATGTGTGTGTGTGTGTGTGTGTTGGCTTTTACTTCAACTTGAGGATAAATAACTAATACGCAGTGTTTATTGTTGTAACGTCATATTTTTGTACGGACTTTCTAGCCTTTGGAACCTTCTGTGGAAAAAAAAGTAACAAAAAAGTCGGTGCGGTGTGTTTTTGTTATCGTTGCATTACGTTATCCTCCTTTTCTTTCCTGTCAAAACAGGAAATGATGAGGGGTGGGGGTGGGAGGGGGGGGCGGGAGAGGTCTGCCTTGATGTGTTGTGTGTTATGTGTTGGAGGTCCACTCCTCTTTGACAACGGACCAGAGCTGTCAGGGGTGTGACCCACGACAGGGACTTATTTTTTATCACTTTCACAAGTCCTGCTGGGAGCCATGCTTTTTTACCAGCTGTTGACACAGGTCTGCTGCACCATCCTTTTCCACCGCAGACAAGAAGCCATGGGCACAATAGTGTATATGTGTGCGTGTGTGTGTGTGCGTGTGTGTGTGTGTGTGACTGTAAAGGCAGTGTCCCCTGCCTGTATCCTAAACATTGAACTCATCAGAATACAACATCAACACAACAGCTGAAATCTCTTGTTTATTGGTTTTGATGTAGTTTAGCAAGGCATCTACGCACATGGTTTCTTTTTGGTCTCACTAATTGATTATCGGTTATTAACCCCTATTCGTCAATTCCTTTCCATGTGATCTCCTATTTTCCCGCTCTTTGTATCCATTAGTGGTTACTGTCCCATGACCACTGACGTGACCCACACATACAGGCTCCCAGCAGGTGGGCGCTGTTTCGTCATGGCGCTAAACGACAAGGCACCCAAGGGCACACCGCACAAACAGCTGATTAGAGAGTGGGCTAATTATTGACCGTCGGTCAGAGTGATAACCATCGCCTTCCCCGCCCGGGCCTCCAAACCCAGCGCTGCTCCCGTGGAGTGCGTCGGGTCGAGAGTCAGGCCCTCCTCTGGGCCCTCCTCTGGGCCCTCCTCTGGGCCCTCCTCTGGGCCCTCCTCTGGGCCCTCCTCTGGGCCCTCCTCTGGGCCCTCCTCTGGGCCCTCCTCTGGGCCCTTCGCGGGGCGCTCCCTCACAGGGCGACCTGCACAAGCGCGCCGTCCTGACGCAGGCCGGGTTCCCCCGGCTCCAGTGAGCGCTGTGTGCAGGGCTCATCCAGGCCGGTCACGCAGCACTGGGCGGAGAGAGAGGACCACGGGGCCGTCGGGGGCCCGACGACTGGTGAATACGCAGAAGTGAGTTGGGCACGCTAAGCTTTCACGAGGAACCCCGCGGCGTCCGCTCCAAGCTGATGGATTGACCGGAATGCGGAGACAGGCCGGTCGAGGCGTGCTGTCTGGGGCGGGCAACGGCAGTCCGGCATGCGTCCCACACATCGCTCCCCGGATTAAGATGTGTGTGGGTGTGTGTGTGTGTGGGTGTGGGTGTGGGTGTGCGTGTGTGCGTGTGTGTGTGTGTGTTTTCTGCTGACCGGGGGAGGATGCCATCAATGCGTGGGGGGGGGGGGGGGGGGGGGTAATTTGTCTTCCTGACAGAGCTTCAGGTTTGTGGCAGGCCTCTGGCTGAAGGCCCCACCCACGCTGACCTTCTTCAGCCGCACAATTAGTTACCCTCTGACCCCGGGGTCTCACAATCAAACCCCGAGCACGGGCGGGGCATGCTCCTGCATCCCCAGCCTGCATTTACACGTGTGTGTGTGTGTGTGTGTGTGTGTGTGTGTGTGTGTGTGTGTGTGTGTGCGTATTATTGTTTGTCGATGGGTGTTTGCTGTCGTGTGTGCGCATTCATGTGTTCGCATATACGGTGTGTGACCATGTATGTGCTTATGTGTGTTTGTGTGTGGGTGTACTGGGGGTGTGTGTGTGTGTGTGTGTGTGTGTGTGTGTGTGTAAGGTCATTATCCAAGTCATTTCTCTGCCGGCGTGGATGCAGTGTGTGATTGGGCTTGACGTGATGCAGTAGAACCGTGCTCTGCCTGCTTTTCCCGCTCTGCGCCGCCGAACGAAATGAACAGAACAAAGCGAGCGGCAGTCGTTATGCAGGAAGGCATAAGCAGCAGCGACCATAGCATCGTGCACTCCATCCCGCGACTCATAAATATATAAAACACCTTAATGGCTTGCATCAGTGCTGGGTATGGCCACACTGCCAGAGACTGCTGGGCTTTTCCCCCCTGTCTCTGTTCTCTGTGCGAGCTGGTGCATGGTCTCAGCGGCAAGACACAGGGGTCATGCAGACAAAGACCCAATGGTTCTGCCAAACACCTTTTGTACCCTTGAGCCAAGAGTTTGAATCTCAGCCCTGGATGCCAGCCTGTGCTCTGCATCTCGCTTGGCGTGTACTTTCCATTTCCACGCCCGGACGACAAGGCTCCACACTCTGCACCTACTGCCCTATCTGTGTGTCACATGCCCGTGTGTGTGTGTATAGGTGTGACTGTACATCTGTGTGTTTGTGTGTGTGTCTGTGTGTGCGTGCGTGTGCAGTGTGTGTGTGTGTATAAATGTGGATTTGTGTGAGTGTGTAAATGTGAATTTGTGTGTGCGCGTGTGTGTGTGTGTGTGTAATTGTGTGTGTGTGTGTGTGCGTGCATGTGTGTGTAGTTGTGTGTGTGTGTATCCCTGCTTGCTTTCTCTGGGCTTTGGGCTTCCGTGACATTTCCTATGAGCAGGCAGAAAGCGGTTCAACAAACGGAGAATTGTTTATTGAAATGTTGGTAGTGAACAGCGCCAAGGCTTTCTATTAACATTGTGATGACTAGTGACAGTCTGCGTGTCTTTGTCACTGGCCCTGACTTGCGAAAAGAGACCATTTTTGCATGTTGGGTCATCCTCTATGATTGGCGGAACAAAAGTGTTGCACTGAACAGCTTTAGCGCTGAATTGTGAAGAATGCATTTTTTAGGATTATATTTTACTGCATCTTGTACGATCTCTCTAAGTGCATAGTTGCTTGCAAAGCCAGGTGGATAAGCCCGATAAGGCTGTGCAAATGAACCTGCTAGAATACCTATTATTTCAGCATTAGTCACATCGTCGAGTTAATTCGTTGACTTCTTCAGCGAAGCAAAGAAAAGAAAATGCAAAATGTCAACATGAGCAGGAAAACAAAATGGCCTTCAAGTGTTTGATTACTAATGAAAGTGAAAAAGGAAAAGGATTAATATCTAGCACAAAACACTGGTTCTGTTTTTATCTTCTTCCAGTTCATATGAACGTGAAGTGAAATGGTTAAAGTTTGCTCTCTGCTTTATATGGTGTAGCGTCGCAAGGCCACGTGCCACGGTCCATTGTTCCTGGAAGAAAGTGTCCAAATGTGTTCCCAAAACATTCCTGATAAGCACGGCGCGCTGTATTCTCCCAGACATTGAATGTTGTGCGTGTGTTATTTTCTGTTGTAGAATCTCTGCGTGGATTAGCGGTTGCTATTCACTCCCAGGATAGTTAAGCTTAGCTCCTTATCTCGCCTAGATTCAAATGAACATGTCTAGACATCTCAATTAGCAAAAAAAACAACAAAGAACAAAATATTTAGTGACGGCAGGGCTTATCTGCACTGTGTTTTCCTATCAGCACGCTGGCACGCTTTGACTGCACAGTCCTCATAAACCGGTGACAATTCCATTAATATCATCTTCCTGCATGGATGTAGACCGATGTCTAAATTTCCATTAGCGCTGGTGATTGTGTCCTCTCTGAGACGCTCTTTGGAAGGTAATGGCATGTTTCATGATGATGATTAGCGCTGACTCCCTCTCTACCTAGACGGCTGCACTGTCACTGGCTACTCTTGGTGTCTCATTGTTCTGCTGACTCGCAGCAGCTCCAGACAATGGACGTCAGTCTCCCAGATAATGGGCAGCGGACCGGGGGCGGCGGTGGTTAGGGGGGTAGGGAGGTGGGGGGGGGGGGGGGGGGGGGGGGGGGGTGTGGTAAGGTGGGTAGGGAGGGGGGGTGGTGGTAAGGTGGGTAGGGAAGCGGGGGGGGTAGTAAGGTGGCTAGGGAGTGGGGGGGTGGTGGTAAGGTGGGTAGGGAGGGGGGAGTGGTGGTGGTAAGTTGGGTAGGGAGGGGGGGTGGTGGTAAGGTGGGTAGGGAGGGGGGGGGTGGTGGTGGTAAGGTGGGTAGGGAGGGGGGGTGGTGGTAAGGTGGGTAGGGAGGTGAAAGTGAGCGACGGTAACCACCTTGTTTTGAGATCCATCCATAAGTCCGTTATGGAAACAACAGCAGTGTCTGCCGGGACACACACACGGTCATACTTGTGATAAGCAGGTGAAAAATATATAATACAAATAACCATACAGTGTCTCATATTATGGCTGTTTTCCTACAAAACAGGTCTATAGAGAGGCGAGAGAGTGAGAGTGCTGAGAGAGAGATGAGGAGAGAGAGAGAGAGAGAGAGAGAGAGAGAGAGAGAGGCAGAGAGAGCAGAGAGAGCAGAGAGATAGAGAGAGAGAGAGAGGAGAGAGAGCTGAGAGAGAGAGAGAGAAGAGAGCAGAGGATGAGAGAGAGAGAGAGAGTGAGGTGAGAGGGGGGGGGGGGCTCCCTAATAATATTCAACCACATTGCTGTGTGCCAGCGTAATTGCTGTTTGGTCCATTCCACACTGGGAGTGGAGAGAATAATTGTAACCGAATACTCAATATTTCACCTTGTCATCACTTCTATTCAGCTTCACTCCAGTCTCAGGAAACTCAGGGAAATCATTTTTATTAAGGTGGAATTTAGATGGCAAAAATGTATAATATATACTACACGGGAGTCCATAGAAAGATTATATATTACATTACTCTGGCCTACTTATGATATTCTAATCATGGGGTCTCGACTGCGCCTCTCTCAAAACTTTCGAGCCATGGGCACAAAAGTGTAAAAAAACATTGTTATTTTCATCTTTGTGCATAACCTCTTTGTGGCTGTGGTGCTTGTGTCTGCCCGAGTTTACTAGTTGACTATAATTTAGTCTTCAACAGCCCGGTGATGGGTCGGCTGTAACTCACTCTTCCCTTTGAAATAAAGTGAAAAAGATTCCCGCTCTGAAGCCACCGCCGATGAAAAATGGAGTCCTCCATTATGTGCCCGAGCAGCACAGATGACACACCGGAGATGGAAGCTGAGAGAAAGTGCTTGTCGTAGCCCCCCCCCCCCCCCCCCCCCCTCAACCCCTCAACCCCCCAACCCCCCCTTATAGGCTGGATAGAGAGGTGGAGTAGTAGGAAGGGGGACTGTTGAAAAGAACTGTCTGCTCAGCAGCATCCAGCACACGCGTTTCAGAGGGGCGGGCGTGCTTCAGATCTCCACAAACAAGCGCTAGAGGTGGGGGGGGGGGGGGGGGGGGGGGGGCTTGGGTGCCGCTTGTGCGCGTAAACCCCCATGTTGCTTGTGAGGGACTCGTGACATGTATGAGATGGAAAACACACATTTGACAAACACAATTGGGAGAAAGAAAAAAAAAAGTATTTCCAATTTCTCAACATCAGCGGTTTTAATGCACAGCGTCGTATTTTGAAAAGCGTGTTGTCAGTTTGGAGTCTCGCTTGCTGAGTGGAACAAGACACCAAGTAGGAAGCGGCATTTATATAATATATACAGTATATACAGTAGCTTCACTCTCTGTGTTCACCTGCAGTGTGAGATATGCGTCTCCCCTCCCCTCCTCCTGTCGTTGTGCTTTATTATGTGAACATCCCCTGGACCAGGGAGAGATGGGGTACCTGCCTCCACAGTTTCTGGCAGCTGCGCGTCAGCCCCGCTACTTAGAGGTGCGTTGTAGTCGCAGCGATTTACGTATAGCCGTCGACGGGGGGGGGGGGGGGGGGGGGGGGAGGGGCGGCTGAGCACTCGAGCTGCAGCCACACTTTCTCCAGGCCTGTGAGAGATGGAGAAGCCTGCGCAAACAACAGCAGCAGCAGCAACGAGAGAGAGAGAAAAAAAAAAGTCAATGAATGGACACATGAAGTAAAAACAGAGCGGTTGGCGATGTAAGCGTCGCCACGTATTAGAGAGCGTCGTAGTGACTCTCTGTGTTCAGTTGAGTAGTGAAACGACGTGTTGTGAGAGAGTTTTTATGGAGGGGGGGAGAGAGGGGAGATATCAGCTGGAGCTGAGTCAGAGAAGAGAGGAGGTTGTAGGTGAGAAGTGAGGAGGGAGAGATGATCTGGGGGGGGGGGGGGTGAGGGGAGGGAGGAGAGAGCTGAGAGAGTGTAAGGGGAGGAGAGGACAGCGAGGACAGAGAGAGAGAGAGAGAGAGACGAGAGGGAGAGAGAGAAGGGTCGAGGAGGAGAGAAGAGCAGGGCGAGAGAGAGAGAGTGACGAGAGAGAGAGAGAGAGGAGAGAGAAGCAGAAGAGAGAGAGAGAGAGGAGAGAGAGAGAGAGAGAGAGAGAAGAGAGGAGATGAGATGGAGAGAGAGAGAGAGAGAGGTAGAGAGAGAGAGAGAGAGAGAGAGAGAGAAGAGAGAGAGAGAGAGAGAGAGAGAGAGAGAGAGAGAGAGAAAAAAAAGGCTGCCCCATAGCAGTCTGACGGACGTTAGCGTCGTTCCACTGCTCTTAAGTTGTGTTTGGAGCGGCGGTCGAGTGGAAGAGAGGAAGTGCTCGCTGGCAGCTGCCTGACGAAGACGTCTCCCATGGCCCGGCAGTTGGTGACGTCCCTCACCCCTCTTCCCACGGGCCAACCCAGCCCGGACCCCTCCGCACCCCACCCACCACCCCCCAACCCCATCCCCACTGAGACACCCCTGGCCTGGTCTCCATTTCTCCCCGACAGACCCCGGCCCGGCCGTCCTCGTGACAATCTGAAGGATCTGGGCCTCATAACCACAAACAGCAACAGAGAGCAAAAGGGTTGCAATGGGTCTGTTTGCGAGAGAGAGAGAGAGAGAGAGAGAGAGAGAGAGAGAGAGAGAGAGAGGGGGATAGAGGAGAGGAGAGAGAGAGAGTGAGAGAGAGAGAGAGAGAGAGAGAGAGAAGGAGAGAGAGAGAGAGAGAGAGAGAGAGAGAGAGAGAGAGATAGAGAGAGAGAGAGAGAGAGAGAGAGAGAGTGAGAGAGAGAGAGAGAGAGAGAGAGAGAGAGAGAGAATGGTGGGGGAACGGGGTGGGGGGGTCGTAGGGGAATGAAGTCTGTCCAAACAGTCTGAAGGGAGCTTGTTTTCTTTGTGTGCGTGAGTGAACAGGAAAAGGTAATTAACTGGCCAAGTGGTGACGGGCTGCAGTGATGGATTGGTGCGGTGTAAAACGATGGAACACAGCAGTGACACTCACCGAAGCCATGAGTGTGTGTGTGTGTGTGTGTGTGTTACCTCAACACTACTTCCACAATCGTGCACCACACTTATCATTCATATTAAGTACGTTGTCCCTTTTCTCATTTGTCATGAGATGCATAGCTGTTATGGTATTAACATGAAAACAGGTGAGGACAGTGCTTGTTTTAAGTGCCCCTTGAGGGGAGGTGGTTAGGGGCTGGTGGTATTAGCGTTTGACTCAGCACCTCTGAGTCACTCAAAGTAAGAGAGGGGCGGGGCTTTAGTGACAGGGATTGCGGGCTTGCCTCGGAACCTTGAAACTAGTCCCAGGAGCGGAGTCCCGAAACAACAAACATCTTGCTTTGCTTTTCTTTGGAGCACTAATTGCTGTTTCATGCACTTCTGCAAAGGTAAGCCTATCACTGGGCAGGCATTCGTTCTATATATGTTTTGAAATACAAGCTCTCCGATGTGTTGTTTTGTTGGGATTTAGCGTTGTTGTTGTTGTTGTTGTTGTGCCCAGAAGTAATTTGTCATCTTAGTTCTTTGGGTATATCTTTTGAGCATTTGCTCTTAGTGTTTCGTATAATGGGATGCATTTAGCATTTAGCCGTGCAAACTTTCAAGCTTGGCTGTCTTGTTTACAAAGTAAACAATGGAAAAAACGGAGAAAAAAAATAGCAAACCCCTTCTTTTGTATAAATTATAAAAGCAAAAGACATGATGAACATGTTGGTTTTGCCGGTTGCCAAGCCAAGTTAAAAACTATAATGTGTACACTTAATTGACTGTCGTCTATTTCACTTTAGGGTGATTTGGGGCTAGACTTTGCATTTTGAGCATGGAATATGCAATAGAGTCCCGGGGGTAAAATAAATAATTCATTACTGAGGCTTTTTTTCTGTCTACTTTCTAGACTATCAACAAGTATTTAATGACAGGGCACTTGCGTTCCTGCAGATAACGATGCATTACTGTTTTTATTCCCTGAAAAGTCTTATTACTTGCAATCTTTAGTCGTGTCAGTTCAGCAGAAAGCGACCCCAACATCTGTTGGATGGGGCTCTGTCTTCCACCAGAGGCAATCCCGCCGAGGTAAATAGCGTGCTAGTGTGACATCCTGAGTCATTGTCTTCACTGCCTCAAGCAGGCAGTGGTTAAAGTTAATGGTCTGTGTCCCACAGATCTACAACTGGCTGTGTTTCGGCACTAAAGAAAACTGCAAAGCCCTACCTGATATCTAATCAGATCTATGAGTCAGTGAGCCGGGGCTGGCCAGCTTCCTGTTGCCCCGGGGGCTATTATGGAGTGAGAGTGAGAGGAGAGAGTGATAGGAGAGAGAGAGAGGAGAGAGAGAGAGAGAAGAGACTAGAAGTGAGAGAGAGAGATAGGAGAGAGAGAGATAGAGAGAGAGAGAGAGAGAGAGAGAGAGAGAGAAGAGAGGAGAGAGATGGAGAGAGAGAGAGAGAGAGAGAAGAGAGATAGAGAGAGAGAGAGAGAGAGAGAGAGAGAGAGAGAGAGAGAGAGAGATTGCAGTGAGGGGATTATACCACTTGATGTGTTCCTTTTATCCCGGGAATGTAATCTCTCCTAATGCCCTGCGTTCACCCAGGGCAGGGCCGGCAGCCGTGCGCGGTCTTCAGGGCTGCGGCTGTCAGAGCGAGCCGGGCTACCCGTGGGAAAGACGCAGCCTGCAGCCGGGACCTCTCCACCCTGGACCCGGGGATCCTGGGGGTTTTATTGCAAGCCCGATCCTTTGGAGACCCGTGGTCGGCGGTGCAGGGGAGGGGATCACAGTGGCAAGCAAACAAATCAGCCTGAAAGACAGTGGAGAAAGCAGAGGAAGGGAGGGAGGGCCGAGGGAGGGCCGAGGGAGGGCACCGGTCCAGCAGCTGCTGTGTGCTCTCCAGGCAGGAAGTACCCAGGTATTGTTAATGTGTTCACAGTGTGCCCAAGGACAGGAGCGGTGATAAGGGAATTACTGCAGCGCTTTTAACTCATAACGGGGGAATGTTTCCCCAACGGCACGTTAGAAACAGGGTCTGGAAACTAAATGAGGTGGAAAACGTCACTGGAGAACCTCATGAGGTCCTCTTTCGATAGCTGGACAGCTGTGTTTCATGCAGGTGCTCCGAACGCACTGGAGATGAAGGTCATTACAATCGATGGGTGAATGATAACTAGAAGTTTTCACACAAAGACAAATCAGGACAATGGCTAACTCTCAATGTGCTTGGATAAGTTTATGAAAAAAAAACCAACCACTTTTCATGCTGTAAAGTTATTGACATTCACGGGAAAGCGCTCCAAGGCTCAGGCTGCAAGGTGTGTCATTCTTTTCAAATCACAAACGCACATTGATTACATTTCTCTACACTTGCTTGTCATTCCGGGCTTGAATCTCCGGGGAAATGTGTGTTGGGCTTAACTGGAATAGAAAATGAGCTTTCCCAGAGTTCCTAGTTCCTATTTAATGGCGCATTCCCAAAGATGTATCAGCAAGTGCGGCGGCTCATGCATTTCAAATCACTTTGACCTACTCCTGATTCAAATCAGCCTCGTTTCAGACCTGGCTTAACCAGGGTCGCTCTAATGACTTTTCCTGATTCTGTATGCAACGGGAGGGAGGGTGCAGTCAGAGTACAAACACATCTCCACATCTCACCATACTAACGCACCCCACCAACACAAGCTGCCACATCCCAGCATGATGCATTCAAGCTTCTCCTCCTCCCGTCACCCCCCCCCCCCCCCCCACACACACACACACACACACACACACACTCACTCACTCACTCACTCACTCACTCACTCACTCACTCACTCACTCACTCACTCACTCACACACTCAGGACCTCCCGTTCAGGCCGGTCTGCTGTGCCGTTCTCGGGAGGCTGCTCTGCTTTTCATCACGGAGTCAGGGAGCGAGCGTGAGGGACAGAGACAAAGTTGTGTCCCCAGGGGCCGTGGCGGGGCCCATTCCATCAGCAGGTCCCTCGCGCTCCCAATATAGCATGCAGGCAGGGGCACACACACCCTTTCCATAACAAGGCCACGGAGCATCTGACTACATCTGTCCCCAGAGTTTCATAAAGACCAGCGCTGACAGGCTGTAAAGCAAACACAGCAACCCTCAGGCCCCTGGGCTGGGGGGGGGGGGCCCAACCCCAGACACCCTGGTCCCCTCCCACCCTTCTCTCAGTCTCACTCCCCCTGCTCTCTCTCTGTGTCTTACTTTGACTCCCTCATCTGCTTCTTTCTGTCCCACTCCCCTCTCGATACATTAAGACAGCTCTGTCCCCCCCCCCCCCCCCCCCCGACACATGCATCAGAACAATGGCGGTGGTGAGAAACATCCTAGAACTGGCTGGACGCCTTTCTGCAGAGAGTGCAGTGAACATTTGCGTTGTGTTGACGCCATGCCTTGCGCATGTCTCTGAAGAAGCCGTACTTTACCCCCACTTGCACCTGTCAGTGATAGATCATGCGGTCAATAAAAGGGGGAATATGGCTCGGGGGATGGGCGCAGGCACGCATATGCTTCTTGCTTCCTTCTTTGTCGCCTGTGCGTTGTACGAGCGCGGGGCTCAGAGTCCGACGAGAGAGTATGACGGTAACGTTTTTCCGGTGTGACGTAGCGTCAGCAGTTTTCGGTCGAATCGTTTTTTGTTCAACTCTTTTTGTTCAAGTATTGTTACTCCGAGGCCATTTCACTATCTGCATCCACACTAAGGTTTTTGTAGTCGTTGTCGTTTCATTGGAGTGTGTCCTGGTCTTTCTCCTGATGTGCTGGTATTACAGTTCAGGGGTCATCTGATTTCCTGCTGGTGAATCCCCCACTGACCAAAAGATCCCCTCCAGTCATTTGTACTTTGCGCTTTTGACTCACAATTTTCTCCAATGACGTCAGAACAGTGTGGACCATTAGCAGTCATGACACACCAACTGTTCCACTGTTGATAAATGATTATATTCTTTTCTGGAAACCTTCTGGCAATCTTTCTGAAGGCTTTTCTGAGATGAATACTTATTGAGATCATCATCGTCGTCATCATCATCGTCCCGGTAACCTCCCATCCGGCCCCTCTGTTCTCCAAGAGCATTGAGCACGAGTGTCCATGCAGGAGAAGCCTGGCCAGCCCTTAGAACCGCCGGTATCCTAACAGAATAGCAGATGGGCTCTCCGCTTTGTGTGGCTCTGTTTTATTAGCTCCCCTAAATCAACAGCCAACAATGCACTGAGAGGGGAAGGTATGGCATGAAGCGAGACACAGAAAGGAATTGATTTCTTCCATCTCGCCGTGCCCCTGAGGTGGGCCAGGGTTGGTCAGGGGGTAAAGAGGTGATGGTGATGAAAGGGTGGCGTCGGCCGGGGATAACTCTGCTTCAATTTCTTTCTCTCAGAACCAATGCATGCATGACGCCAGACTGCAGCCTGTGGCATTTTCTCTCTCTCTCTCTCTCTCTCTCTCTCTCTCTCTCTCTGCTTCTCAGATTTCTCATCCAATTTGACACAGGCCTATTCGACATTGGTACAGCCTTTTTATGCAAATGTGTTCTGCTTCAACCTGACGGTGGAGATCTTTTGCATGTCGGTACTGTTGGGTTCTCGGTGTAAATCTGAAAAGCTGTACAATATGTGTACTGTAAGCCTCTTACACTTACGAGTACGGGAGCTCGTGATTCATGACCCATTAGACTACCTCAGTGAGGCCATTCCAGGAAGAGCAGGGCTTTTTTATGCATCATAAGTGTACCATTATTACATCCTATCCATGCCTACCCACGCATAAAGTAAAGGGCATGCATTAAAAGCATCACCCACATTCAGTGGCTAGGATGGAGTATCATTATTTATGTAATGTTCAAAAGCTCAAAGTGAATGTCCAGTCAACTTCACTCCACTGTCACACACGCCCACTGAATCTCCTGCAAACCCAGTGATATGGATAGCATGAAAACAGAACAAAGACTTCGAATAGAGCCATTGGGTTGCTATAATTCAGTCGCTGTGCTCTGCTCCCGGTTTATTTGTAAAAGCGAGGACCATGTGCTTATTTTCTTTCTCCACTTTTGGTGCACATTTTCCAAGATAATGACTATTAATAGCAAGAATATAGCCAGACCAAAAAGGTCAACTAAATGTCTCTATATTGAGCTGTTTTCAAACGGGGGGGGGGGGGGGGGGGGGGGGATTTACAGTCCCTGTGTCTCTCTCCGCGGTCTCTAAGTCTATTGGGCTAACGGTATTAAGAGGCACTACATTAAGGCCGTGGGTTGTTGTTTGCCCACCGTTTCACTCCCTGTGATCACCTCCGGGCTTCCACGAAGCAGAGGCCTCATAAACCTTTATGTATTGGCTATGGGCTCCCGTCTTAGGCCATGGCTCCGCCGGGCAAAAGCCTGGTGCCCCCTTTATGCCTCTTAAGAGACTTCACTGTTCTGGTGTGTGTCTCCTCAGTTTGTGTGCACACCTATGTTTGTGTTGATGATGCAGCGAGTGCGTGAGCAGTGCCCCTCGCTAAAAGTGAAAGGCTGTGAATAGTAATTGGAGGCAGCGCGTTGGTCCACTGTGTGCTTCCTCTCTTCCTTCCTCTCTTATCTTGTGTTTTTCATGTGGGAGCCTCATCGTATGTAAATAGGATGGCTCCGGGCCCCGAAGTACTCTCAGTTGTTTATTTTCTACTTTTCGCTCGACCCTCTCCCAAGCTGAGATGGATGCCAAACAGAATCCACTGGCTAACTTCTTCGCAGTGAGAAGACGGCCCCACTCCATTTTGAAGTCAAGGCACTCAAAACAACTTAAAATATGAGTTTTAAGTGTTTGAAGGATTGCCTAGACGTTGAGCTCCATTGTTTTCCAGTCGGCTTTTTCAAAGCACACTGAAGTTTGAAACGTGCACACATGCCTGGGGTCCTCGATCCACAGTCACAGGGGCCAGCTCCTCAGTCTAAACAAACAGCCGTTCCCCAGAGGAAGGAGTGGACAAAGAAAGGAGTCAGAGACCACACCACAAGCAGACCACTCACACGCCTGGAACCACGATAAGAGAATTTAGTAGTCCTTTTCCCCCTCAAAGCTTCATGACTTATTTTATAAGAATTGTTCCGTTCTCTCATGTGGAGCATTCACTCTAAAACCACCAAGAAGTGAGTTTCTTGACCAGAAATGTCCTTGGGGGGTCGACTTTCTGAAGTTTGTTGAGTTGAGTGTGACCCATGGTGAGAAACAAAATACAGGAAATGATGTGTCATATACACCCTAGGCAGGATAAGCTCAATAAGATGTGCAGTGTTCTTCATGATTTTGTGTCCTCACAAGTTCTTAGTTGCAGTACTGAAGTTCACAACCTCGCTGTCCTTAAATGATGTTACGATTGTGGATTGGCTGGGTCTACTTGTTGACGTAGTTCCCTCTCTCCCTCTGTGCTCTGCAGGATCCTGGCTACGCGGCGTTTCTTTTAGAGCAGATCCAAACACCCGGGGGCCGTGACGCAGGTAAAGGCTGTTGCCAGGTATGCTCCACGCCCCTCCATCAACTGAAACAGGAGGCTCTGCAGACGATCCACGCCCCTGTTCAGCTCTCCTACAACACAGACATGCCAGCCCTGTCCGCCAACAGCTTCCTGAGGCAGCCTTCCAGAATCACCATCTCGTCGTCCGCTAGCGATGGAAAGTCGCCCACCAAAGCCCAGTCCCAGTTCCAGTCCCTGGCCCAGTCCCAGTCCCTGGCCCAGTCCCAGTCCCAGTCCCTGGCCCAGTCCCTGGCCCAGTCCCTGGCCCCGGGAGAGCGGCAGAGGGGGCTGGCCTGGCCTCAGACCCCCTCCTCTTCCCCGGTCACGTCGTTGTCGTCGGGCCCAAAGACCAGCGTCCAGGTGACGGTGGGAGGAGGGCAGCTGAGTGGGACGGTGAGCTCCGTCACCGTTCAGGCCCAGCAGTACCTGGAGGGCGTGTGGAGCATCTCCCGCGTCCACAACCTCCTCCCGCAGCCGAGCCCGGTGGGTCCCAAGCGCTCTCATCCCACACAGTCACACCACACCGCGTCACACGTGGTTCAGTCCCATTCACGACAATGGGACTGACCGTTGCACAAAACCACTTAGCTGAGGAAGTGTGAAGTCAAACGTGTTAGACCAATGTAAGTCTTCTTTCTTTTTGAAGATGACGAACAAAAAAAAAAGAGACGTGAAATACGGGAACAGCTAGACTCATCACTTCATTTCTCTGAGCGGCCAGATGAGCCAGCCGAGAGACATTTTTCACTGCAATTAGTGTGAGTGGAGCAGAGGGAATATCGTCAGCTGGGGTGGGGGTGGGGGTGGTGGTGGTGGGGGTGGTGGGGGTGGGGGGGGGGGGGGGGGGGGGTGACTAATAAATACCAACAGAGTAATCATCCTCATGAGCGCTACACGGATAAGATAGAAGTGTGGGAGCTTCTCCATGTTCTCTGTAAGTGGCGTGTTTTAGTGCTGGTCAGATCGTGCCAAGTCAATATAATTGCTTCGCACAAGGCCTTTAGGGAGGTGTGTGTGTGTGTGTGTGTGTGTGTGTGTGTGTGTGTGTGTGTGTGTGTGTGTGTGTGTGTGTGTGTGTTTCAGTAGTGAAGGAGCTGGGGGAGGGGGGTAGGGGGGGCTGGGGCTGGAATGATCTCAGGTCAGAGGTCACCGCAGCACTAATCTGCTGACCTGCTCCTCAAGGGCATGTCAGAACGACCACCCCAAAGCACCCCCCAGCGCCCTGGCGAAGCGGGACGAGAGTGGGCTGCTGGGTCTTTTGATGTGCCAGCAGCCAGCAGCTCTTTTATGAGTTTTCCCCCCATAGTGTGGTTGTGGGAGTACAGCTAGCCCCTACCGCGCCCCTGTGTGTGTTCCTTAAATCATTCATGCTGTTTTGGTTTCATTAAATGTAGTGCTACGGGATGCGCGAAGAGTGATTCCCCCACTCCCAGGCCGTGCTGGGCGTCATGTTACACGGGCCTTATTGCTAATAGATCTTCCTGCTGACGGGGGACGTCTGCGTCTCGACTGGGGCGCCGGCCGGCCCCTGCGACATTTTACACCAGGCAGACGCAACCAGCCAGACACAACCAGCCAGACACAACCAGGCAGACACAACCAGCCAGACACAACCAGCCAGACACAACCAGCCAGACACAACCAGCCAGACACAACCAGCCCGACACAACCAGCCAGACACAACCAGGCAGACACAACCAGCCAGACACAACCAGCCAGACACAACCAGCCAGACACAACCAGCCAGACACAACCAGCCAGACACAACCAGCCAGACACAACCAGCCAGCCGCCGTTGTGCTTTACTTGTCCAGACTTTATCCCAAGCCAGTAGTGACACAATCGGTCGCAGAGTAGGACAGACAACCACGATTTCACCAGCCAGACTCCTTTGCACCAGCCAGCGATGTTTAAAAGGGTTCACCCGTTAGGCGTTCTCCTGGGTTGTCGCTCCTCCGAGTGGGCGTTTTTCACCACCGGTGTTGCTTACATATCTTGTCCTGCTAAAAGGGTGGATCGGTTTGATTTCTCTGTCCTCGTTTCATTGTTGCTTCCTGTGGTTTTTCAACCACCTTTGCTCCGGCGATGTTTAAAAGGGTGATCGTTGATCCTCTGTCCTCGTCATTGTCGCTCCGTGTTTTCCTGTTTCTGGAAATCAAGCACATATTTAAACTTGTCCTGCTAATGTCCACAAAGGCCATTAGACTCCGTTTATGGGAGGACACCGAAAGCTTTTAACTGCGTGTGTGTGCAATCTTGGGGCGAATCAAAAAGGGCCGGCATGAAAGACAAGGGGCTGACTTGTGGGCCCCATCTAGGTTTCTTAGAAGCAATTAGGGGTCCTCTTGATGCATCGCTCAGGGCTTCATGGTTGAGTCTGGGGCCTCCGCAGGGTGGTCAACATCTTCAGTTACAAACATAGCAAAACAAAGAGGTCTCATTTGTTTTTTAAAGCCGATTTCTTCAATAGAAAACGGGATGCTTCAGAGTGACAAATCCCTGCCCAGCCCCCGTGGAGTGGGGGGGGGGGGGGGGGGATTCTGCTCCGCTGCATCGCACGAGCTTGAAGTCACGGTTCGGTCTCGGTTTCTGCTGTGTTGTTCAGACAAAGGATGGGAGAGGGTCTGTGCTAGACAGCCAGCCTTACAGAGCGTATTTATCACGGCGCCTGGGGCTCGCTGACACACTGCCTATTGCAGGGCACCTTGAATCTTGCTTTGGAGAAAAAGCCTCTTGTTGGCGCTTTGAATAAAATGTGTAATGCTTTGAACGCAGCTGGAATAGTAATTGCCTCTTCCCCTGCCTGACAAAATCACAATATCTGAAGTAGATATTATAATTCTACTCTTCTAATATTAAATTGGGGTTTTGCTTTTGTGAATCAAATTCTCCACTGTATATTCCACTGTATTGTGGCGTTTTGTATTTTAACTCCACTAAACCCAAAGAATCAACTCCCAAATCACGTTTATTTATTCAATGATTGTTGTTGCTTGCTACTTGTAACTAAAGATGCATAAGCGGAAGAGATTCAAATAAGGAATTCAACCTCACTAGCAATGGGGAAAGTCATACTGCAAATAACACATTATTGTTGCCTACTCTGTGTGCACAGTCATTATTTGATCGATCCAAAAATCCTGAATCGGATCACTTTGCTGCATTGTACCCAGGACCACATTCTTTGCCCTCGGCCAATGAGAGTTTGAGTGTGTGTAGTGGTGTGTGGTGGGTGGTGGTGGTGGGTGGTGGGTGGTGTGTGGTGGGTGGTGGGTGGTGTGGGTGGTGTGTGGTGGGTGGTGGGTGGTGTGGGTGGTGCCAGGTGGAGCATAGCCCTGTGAACGCTCACCTGATTGAAATGCAACAGACTGTACTGGCGATCGCTCCAGCTGACCTAGAGTGACACATGCCACAGGAGAAGGAAGACGAGGACAGGAGACAGAATGGAGAGAGCGTTTTTCCTATTCTTGCCAAATAATAAAACCATTTTTTATATAGTTCGATTATCTGTTAAGGGATTCTGTGCGGTACTATTTATAACAGACATAATGTTGATATACATTATAAGAGCAGAGAGCTAAATGTCACATAAAATGTTATTGACTTTTTACTCCTTTTCTCATATGGTCAGACTGGGTACCATGGATGTGAGAAGTCAATACTCTCTCTCACTTGGTTTCTCTTCATAACTAGGCCCAGCCATGTGTGACAGGATGGATTATAGGAGCCTATTTCACCTCGCCTGTGATATTGCCTTGATCACTGGGTCCTAAGGTCATTGCTATGTAGACCCCCTAAAAATACGCTCTGCTGGCGCTCCATGTCAATGTACGATTTTAGTTGGCTGGTTTCTCTCTCTCTCTCTCTCTCTCTCGCTCTCTCTCGCTCTCTGTCTATCTTTATCTCTCTCTCTCTCTCTCTCTCTCTCTCTCTCTGTCTATCTTTCTCTCCCTCTCTCTTTCTATCTTTCTCTCCCTCTCTCTCCCTCTCGCTCTCCTACTCTCTCTCACTCACTCCCTCTCACCTCTTACATTCTCCTCCCTCTCTCTCTCTCTCCCTCTCTCTCTCTCTCTCTCTCTCTTGTTGCCTCTTATATTCTGGAGACACTCTCCCCACCACCTCATTTCTGTCTTAAAGGGGAGCCGAGGTGAGGGGATCCTGGAGGAGAGGGAGGGTTAAAGGGTGGGAGGCCAGCTCATTACTGAGTCTCAGCCGAGGAAGAGGCGGAGGCGGAGGAGGAGGAGGAGGAGGAGGAGGACACATGGCTTCACTGACACAGCCTAATGACCTGACCAGGGGATAGGCCTGCTGCTGCTGCTAGGCCTCACCAGGGCCAGCCAAGGTCCAAGGCTGCCGAGAGCATCCAGGCAAAGGGGCTTAAGACCTAAGGGCTCAACCAACATATTGACAGCCGTTGCAGAGTGCTTATGGGGGTGTAGGTTTGTGCATGTCTATAGGGGAAGGGGAGTGTGGGGGGTGGGTGGTTTGGGGGGGGGGGGGGGGGGGGGGGGGGGGGGGTGGGGCTGGGCTGAATCCATCCCATTCGATTTTATTTTTTCCGGAGCCACTCCTTGAGGCAGACCTCCCATTGAGCGGCTGTCTCACGTGCACGCTCGTGTCTCACGTGCACGCTCCTGCGATTTGCTTCCACTCGGTTTTGAACCCGACACCGCGCCGTCGGCTCGTTCAGGGACCTTCGTGTCCGAATGCACTTCCGTTTGTGGGAAGTGAGCTCTCATCTTTCGTGGCAAACTGAACTGAGCACTTCCCCCCGGTGTGTGCGGCGTTCCTGCCCGTCACGGGCATGCGGGGGCCCCGTAAGGGGCCCGTCAAACAAATGATAACATGGGGCCTTCCTTGATGCGATCGTGTGAGAAAACAAAAACACAACAAGAGCTCCCTAATCCCGCTGGGGGCGCCAACACTTGTAACACAACTGTTCTACTTGTTCGTGTAAATATGTACACTTATAATGTACAAATCATGTAAATGAAACGCGCGCACACAACGTTAACATTGTCTGTGGAGCCTCTGGTGCCGGCTTAACGCAAAGCGCCGGTGGAGGCATGGCACACACATGTCTGAATGCACATGTGTCCTTACAGCATGATGTATAGCATTCACATGTCGTTCACTACGTATAAATAGCTCAGCCTTTCCGCCTCTGTTGACATATATCCTGGTGGCATATGCTGTCTCGGGGCCCACACTAGATATAAAAATAACGACGGGCAACATGAATATAGGACAAATATTTAGCCAGAGAATATGCAACGGGCTTGACTAGTGTTGAAAAGCACACATCCTGTCAAGCGAATGCTTTGTTTTGCCCGCTTAAGTTCCCACTGGGTACACACAGTCCTCATGTGTCCATCTTATTTATATTACGGACCACATTGGCTTGGTTCATGTATCCCCCCCCCCCCCCCACACACACACACACACACACACACTTATCTTCCCCAGAAGCCACTCTTATAACCAGTTCCTGCCCGCTTCTATTGACTCCTGTTCTCCTGTTAGACAGACAAGTGGCTCCAAACAGGATTAACCCTGTGTCACCATGGTGACTTCAAGCGGAGAATTGTTCTTCTTCAAGACTTGGGTTCTAGCCCGGTGTAATTAGCCTTCCTTGTGGCCCTGAGTGCGCTGGACCGTGGAAAGATCAGCTGGACACAGCGGCTCTCAAAGGTCCAGCTGAGCCCCCTGTGCACTTCACTGCCATTCCACTGAGACCCGCATACAGGCTGGGCTGGTAGTGGTGGAGGATCCGGCTCATGACTCCTGGTTATTAATGCCATAGGAGGAGACACTGATACTGCTCCGGTCAGTGTGGGCTCCAACACACACCAGAGATATGTCGGCTAAAAGGATGCACTCCAAAAGACTAAAGAAACAATGCCTGTTTGTTTTTTATCACAGCTATTGATTTGAAATCATAACTATCGACTTCCCTTCTCTGTTATGCAGAGCAAATCATGAATGAACCATGAACCAATTAGTGGAAGGCTAGTGTGATCGTATGAATTTAAATGAGCAGACAAAGTACATTTAGATTTATGTAAAAAAATCTATAATTTACTACGACAAAGGTAAATGGACGCTTTATTACACTTCAATCTGTCCATCCAGTTACTACGATCAAGGTAGGATACTCTTTATTACACTTCAATCTGTCCATCCAGTTACTACGATCAAGGTAGGATACTCTTTATTACACTTCAATCTGTCCATCCAGTTACTACGATCAAGGTAGGATGCTCTCCAGCCATCTGAGAACACAACCAGCCACTCCAGCGGCTGCCTGTCCATCTGCGGACGGAGGAGGGGAGGCGAGGGAGAGAGTGCGAGCCAGTTTGTTGACTGGAAGGGGAGGTGGTGGGGAGACAGGGACTGCTTGGGTGAAAGGGGTGACCCTCCGTTCTGATCTGTGTATCTGTGTGTCAACAGGCTCAGGGTGTGCTGGGGGGTGCAGACCGAGGGGTCACAGCATTGGGGGCCCCTCTGGTTACCGCCGTCACCGCCGGCGCCTCCGCCAGCGGCTCCAGCACCTCCAGCGTCAGCCTGACGCCCTGTCGACAGAGGAGCTCCAGCCAGCTGGGGCCGTGTCTGGCCGGGCCTCCCTCCATGATCCCCACCGCCTCCACCTCCTCCTCCCTCTCCTCGTCAATACAGAATGCATCTGGAGCCACCTCCTTCTTCATCAGGTAAGGACGCACCCCACCCCCCCACCACCACCATCACTACCCGGGGTATGTGTCTCTGTGTTTGGCCTGTGTGAGTGTGTGGGTTTGATGCGTGTCTGCATGTATTTGGGCTTGAATATGTTTTGCATTGTATGCGGCGATGGGCACGCATGCATTTCACCCGAAGGTTCTCAGGGTGTCGGGGTTCACACGTGCGAGACAAAGAGAGGTTACGGTAGGAGAGTCCTCAAGGTCATGCTTCACGGGCTTATCCAGCTTGCGGTGGCATGGCAATGTTGTTCTTGCTGCGGTTGAATTACAGTGTGCCTCGCGATATACCCCCCCCCCCCCCCATCATGGGACTTAATGGACCTTTACCGCTGACCGTGAATGGCTGATCCGATCGCAAATTCTGATAATAAAGACGGAGTGCCTCACCACGCGGTTCATTGCGAAACCGTGCGGGTTTCCGTGGCCATCATCGTATTCCTCATCCTCATATTCCTCATCCTCATATTCCTCATCCTCATATTCCTCATCCTCATATTCCTCATCCTCATATTCCTCATCCTCATATTCCTCATCCTCATATTCCTCATCCTCATATTCCTCATCATCATATTGCTCAGCTATTTCCATTGTGCTGATTATTCACAATCAGTCCTGGGTGGAAATAGAAGAGGCCGTTATTTCAGTGTAAGCGGATCTTGGCTTGAGGCTAAAACGTATTTGCAGCGCTGACTTGGGCTTACTCAGCCCTGGGCTTGGCCCCTGCCATTCCTCTCTCCTCCCGAGAATACCTGGCTCTCTCTCCAGGCAGGCAGATGGCGGCTGTTATACGCCAGGATGTCATTGACAGATTCCCAGGCAGGTTGGTCAGTGCATACATTCCCTGCTGACAGTCTCCTGTTCCCTGGGGTGTGGGGGGGGGGGGGGGGGGGGGGGGGGGGGCGCTATGCCGTAATGAATGGGAGCAAAAAGGGAAGCTGGCTAAGGATGATGCATAGGGCAATGGAGGCGTTTTACCCCGGAAGGCAGGGGGGAGCGGGCAGACGGAGCCGTGGACTATAGGGATTGGGAGTCTGCAGGGAATATCCGTGGTGGAGCCGGGGCTTTTTACAAAACAAACCCAACGGGATCAGAGTGCATTAACGACACGACGGTGGAGCCACTCCTCTGACCGAGGAGGACGTTCCAAATCATCAGCCTAATAGGACACTTCCTGTACGCCCCTCGTTTTCCTGGGAGGAGAGCATCTGGTCCGGCCTGAACAAAAGTGAGATGCACACCCGACATTAGACAGGGTTAATTTCCAGACAGAGATGTATTGGTTTTCCTGTTTTCTTTGGACCTGCTCTCAGGAGAAAGGTCTTGCGTGGCATGGTCCCCCAATGTAGACTAAGTTTAGGCACCAGGAGTGAGGTTGAACTTGTTTTTTCCCGCTGTTTTAGAGGTCCTGGGGGCGGAAAGGGAGGACGTGGAAGTGGTTCAGGTGGGGGGGGGGGGGGGGGGAGGACGACGGGGGGAGGGCGGGGGGGGGTTGACTGACCTTTCATTTCATCCCAAAAATAATTCCCTGGCAGGAATGTGGTGTTTTGCTTGGCCAGAGAGAGCACACTGATGACGGTGCCGGCTTTAACCTGCATCGCATTCCACAGATACAGGACAGGGTGGTGGTGATGTGTTGTGCTCCATTGAGAGCACACCCTCTTCCTGCTCCAGCGCAGCTGTTGCCTCAAACACAAACATCATCACCATCATCACCATCACCATTATTCTTTATGGTATCTCGCTCCTCAAGTGTCGGTTCTGATTGCATTGCCAACCGTCGAGGTTATCAAGAGGTGCGTCCTACCGATCCATCAGCCCATCTTCCATGTTTCCTCTCTGCTCTGCGAAGGAAGAAAAAGAGGGAGGCAAAAACACAGGGCGAACACAGGAGACCATATTCGTGTACTTTGCATTTTTTAGACTGATTGAAACCCCACTTTTGATTAGCATTCCTTTTGGTTCTCTAAAGATACAATTAGGGGGCTGCTTGCGCAAATCCTGAGAGCCCAGGATGTAAGAGCCGAGTGAGCAAGGAGTAGGGGAGGTTCCTCAGGCACTTGTCTGACATCCACTAACATTGTTCCTCTCTGAGCACAAATTTTAATTAGCTGCAATGAGAAAAAGAAAGAAAGAAAGAAAGAAAGGGGAGTAAAGAACCAAACTGAATTAATTTGGATTCCTTTTTTTTTCATGAGGAAAACAAGTCAACCGTTTAACTGGTTGGAAAAAAATCCCTTTCACTGGTCGTTCATTTAAAATGTCGACTCTGTTAAAAAATAATTTCATTATGGATCTGTATTTGATAACCACAACAATTCCAGCCGCTATTTGGTTTGTCAGCAGATTGGTGAGTTTTTTTTCTTTTGACACTTTTCTATTTCCAGCCTGAAGGAAATTATTTATTAGCATTTTTCTTGTTATATATCTGGTTACAATATGGAGGCAAACGTGTGGCGCAGAATGAAAACGCTGAGATTGAATCGTGGCAGTTCGTTGACATGCACAGTTAAGAGGTTTCACCCTCTGCATCATAATTCTACCAGCACTGTTACTTCAGAAAATAGCTAATAACACATGCAAGATCACTACTATTATGCCATTTTCATTTTGCCGCTTTTAAAATGCTTTTATCAAAATCTTTAATTCTTTAATAAAAATAATAGTCTGATTCCGCAAAGTAAAATCCAAAAAAAAAAAAAAATCAATTCATATTTGTGTCTCTTTATTCCTTTTTTACCAATCATGCAGAGTGGGCTGCAAAAAAGATCCGCCCGGGATCAATAATGACCAATTGTCTCTCACACGCACCATATAGGGCCATGGAGAAAGGTCAGACTCTGAGGCGGTCCCGTGTAACACTACAGTGTGTGTGTGTCTAATGGGGAAGGCTGGTGGGGGGTGTGGTGGTGGTGAATTAGGGGTTGTGCGTTCAGCTGACTTTCACGTTAAACACTGATTGCCTTGTGACAGAGCATATGATTAGTATATTGACATGGCATTGTGTAATGAAAGCAGGCAGCCGCTCACAGTGCAGGGGTGGGGGGGTGGGGGGGTGGGGGCTGCGGAGGAGGCAGACTGTGGATGCCTAGATGTCGCCTCGTCTGTTTCCCTCCAAGCATCTCTCCGTTCCATTAACACCTGCTGATTGAGGCTGCCTTCGAACAACCCCCCCCCCCCCCCCACCCCCCCACCCCCCCCACCCCCCACCCCCCACCCCCCCACTCTGCAGCTCTGTCCAGGGGGAATCTTCCTCTGGAGCAGCTCGGCACCGCGGACCAGCGTGAGGAGAGGCACGTGGAAAGGGAGTGGCCCTGTGTGCACGGTCAGTCTGCTAAACCCGCAGCTGGGAAAACAAAGTGAATGCCCATGTTCCACTCGGTGCTCCTCTGTTGGCGCAGAACGGGGCGTCCTCACAAAGAAGCGCGGCGTGGCCGTGGTTCCGGTATCATTCGGCGTATCGCTGCTGCCATTGAGATCAGGAATAGAGCACAAGCTTGTGCTGTCTGCAGTCTGCTGGAAATAGAGAAGTCACGGGATGTACAGTGCGTGTTTTTGAACGTAAATACAGCCAAAACGAATGCATTACAGTGGGTGAGGAGTGTGTGTGTGTGTGTGTGTGTGTGTCTGCGGTGTAACACAGTGAGGGATAAAGAAGGGGTGAATGATCCGAGCAGGCAGCCAGGCTGAGGTGGTGTTGGCACGGCCAGGCTAGGCCAGGCCAGGCCAGGCCAGGCTAGGCCAGGCCAGGCCAGGCTGACAGCTGTTTGTAGGAATGTGGGCCTGGAGGTGTGTCAAAAGGAAGAGGTTTTTACGGCTGGCCGGAGCATCCCCTCCAGCTGCTGCCCAGGTGAGCGTTCCCCCCGTAATCACTGTGATCGTGGAAGAAGGAATTCACCTGTAATTGTGGCCTTGGCAACTCAGCCCCCCCCCCCCCCCCCCCCCCCCCCCCCCCCCCCCCCCCCGTACACAAGGGGCAGCTTTGTGTCAGAAAGACTCTCTCGGCTGTTCACACTGGTGGCTCTGCGTTACCATAGTAACATGTCATTAACTTGCGGCATCAATTGTTGCAAGGTGCCAATTGAGTCAGGAAATTAAAATGCGCACCGAAATTCAATGGGTTACACTTTACGTCAAGGAATAACAAGCCAACAAAATCACATGTGTGCAATGATTTGATGCCTCCTTCTCAGTGAAAGCAGTGATTCTGTTTCAGCTCTTTGTTCATGAAGTTCTTATTGGACAGAACACATGGTGGACCACTTACGGGATAGGATTGACCTATCAGAGAGGAGAACAAGGGGTTGTTTATAGAACTTTGTCTAACTCGACGAACTCAGCTTTAGATCTTTCCTGTTGGTTTGTGGAGGAGGAATGGGGATGAGTGTGTCGCAGAGAGTGTGTGTGTGTGTGTTTGTGTGTATATAAATATATATATTTTTTTTTTGTTATTTATCTTTTATTAAGCCAGGAAGATCCTATTGAGGTACACGATCTCTTCTTCCAGGGAGTCCTGGTCAACACGGCAGCACAAATAGTTACACATTGTTTTTCACATAAAAACATAAAAGGAACGACAAAAAATACTACACAAGGGTACACAATGTGTACAATGTGTGCGTGTGTGTGTCTGTCTGTCTGGGCAGGAGACACCACAGACCACGATCACGCTACCCTTCCTCACATGAATACTGGGAGATAGCAGAGAGCCTGCAGGGCAGAGAACACAGACAGAAAGACTGTGTGTGTGTGTGTGTGTGTGTGTGCGCGCTTGTGTGTTCGACTGGAACTGGGCGACTGAGTGACAGCGTTGATCTCTGTCAGTGACAAATTGGCCGGGCAGATTAATGCTGAGTGGAGGAATCTGCAGAGAGCACAGTGGCTCCTAGCTGGTCTATAGCTGGGGGGGGGGGGGGGGGGGGGCTGGGGGGGGGGCTGGTGGTGTGGCTGGGTGGGGTGAGGATGAGGAGGAGACATAGCAGGAGGAGGGCTGCAGGGTGGATGGGATTGACACAAACAGTTCAGTGTAGGCAGGCTCAGTCGACAGGCACAGACTGATGCACCAGTCTTTGTTGTCAGGGCTGGGAGCCAGAGGTCTGGGGGCCCTTCAGAGAAACACACAGACAGACCGTCATGGGAGTCAAGTAAGTTCCCTTACATGAAATGCAGCTCACTTGTTTAGGATAGTGCACCGTGTGGGTGTGTGTGTGTGTGTGTGTTCTGATGTTGTTTACTGAGCGAGCGAGAGAGAGAGAGAGAGAGAGTGTTTGGGGGATTTTTGTGCCGTTTTCATATTTCTCTGGTTTTAAGTTGGACTTTGGTCCAATGGTATATGTTGGTGCTACGGATGGACTGGAGGTGCCTCTGGCCGGGAGAGGGAGAGAGAGGTTAATCATTCGGTGGAGGATGTGTGTTCTCGAGGCATAACATCGCAAAAACACAACAACAACAACAACCTAGCATTAATGAAACCGCCTGCTGTGAAAATCCTTGATACTCGGTCCTACCTTCCCCTCAGTGTGACAAAGGGCCATTCTTTCATACGGATGGGTTTTTATGTGTGTGTGTTGTTATTTTCTTCCGTGTCAAAATCAATCTGTTGCATCTGAGCAACACATGCTCAGGGCAGCGGAGGAGCCGGCGATGAGTGGGCGGTGCTGGCGGTGCGAACGGGGCTCTGCCGTGGTGGTGGTGTTAGCCGCTGTGTTGCACCAGCTGGTATATCCCTGCCGTAATCAGACCGTCACTCGGTGAGGACTGTAGGGGCTGCTGGGCGGGGCGGCCCAGGACCAGCCCCACCGGTTGCGGTGAAGGGCTGCCGCCCGAGGCTGTAGCTCAGGTACCGCCGGCAGTCTGCGGCCCTCTGAGTGGCTGTTAGTTGGGAGAGGTGGAGGATGCAGAGCCTGGCCAGGTGGAGGCAGAGCCTGGCAAGGTGGAGGTAGATCCTTCTGAGTGGCTGTTAGTTGGGAGAGGTGGAGGATGCAGAGCCTGGCCAGGTTGAGGTAGAGCCTGGCCAGGTTGAGGTAGAGCCTGGCCAGGTTGAGGTAGAGCCTGGCCAGGTTGAGGTAGAGCCTGGCCAGGTTGAGGTAGAGCCTGGCCAGGTTGAGGCAGAGCCTGGCCAGGTTGAGGTAGAGCCTGGCCAGGTTGAGGCAGAGCCTGGCCAGGTTGAGGTAGAGCCTGGCCAGGTTGAGGTAGAGCCTGGCCAGGTTGAGGTAGAGCCTGGCCAGGTTGAGGCAGATCCTGGCCTGCTGAGGCATGCGTTAGTGTCAGGGTTTTTGGATGTACTTGGATGCATGAGTATTTATAACATGTTGTAGCTGTATTACCATGCATACGTGCAGCCAACTTGTACAGGGATGCTGCAAACTGTCAGGGACAGTAATCCATGTCATTGGCCCAGTAATGCTTTTTGAATGTTATTATGGACGTGTATGAAATGTCTGGAACATTCAGCTTTCTGAGCTGGGATTTCTCTGGTGCTAATAACAACAACAGCCGGGCATTCCGGTGCAGAAGCACCTGCGACACACTCTGCTCCTCCGCTGAGGCCCAGGGAAGCTCGGTGCGCCTGCGGTACGACGACTCGTGTCACGACACTGTCGGGCCCTCAGCAGCACCGCTGTGACGGACAGCATAAAGACAGTTCTGCCTGTCGCGGCGCGTGGCCCCCCGTCCTGCTGATGGCCTGCTGCTGCAGAGATGGGAAGCAGAGGGCGCCTTACCGTCACGCTCAGGGCTAACCCTGTACATGGAGCCAGCTACCTTCTGACACCCACCACCCCCACCACCACCACCACCACCACCACCACCCCCATACTCTCCCAAAGCCCTTAGTCAGTAAGTCTGTCTGGCAGACTCATAGAGCCAAAAGGGGGGAGGGCCGTTTGTCCCAGCTGCTAAACAAAAGGCTGAAATGCTGACCCATGTCTAAGCGCTCACCGTGGGCCCATAGGCTAAACCCTGTGGGGAAGTGCTAAAGGGGATAAAAAGTGGCTACTGTGTCTATGCAGGGGAACTCCTGTCACCTCCGAGCCTGTTGAATGGATATTATGCATCAGACTGGAGGGGGTTGAGCCGCGCTGTATAATGCTGCTATGGGCCCCTCTGTGAAAGGTGTCATGTAAATGCAGTCTATTATCATCGCCATTAGGACTGCAGCTACTTCTCTATGAGCCTTTGGTCACAGTGACAGAGCGGGGACTAGGAGAGACTGCGATGAGAGCATGCATTCATTTCAGCCCCCGGTCGTGTGGAATATGCATCAAGGAACGGTTATCGCCTATTGTCTCGAAGACGAAGCTCCGATGAGCCCAAGCCTGCCGTTCTATTTCCTGCCGTCCCAGAAGCTGAGATGATGGCCCACCGCAGACTCTAATGGCCTCTTAGTACAAATGAATAAGTAATTGTTGCTTGGGCCTGATCACGGTTGCTGGGATGATTTCTCCAACCACCAGTTATTTTTGTTCCACCGTCTCGTTACACGAACAAATAGCACCTGCATCCGTCTGTCCAATAATGGGAATGGCTCAGCTTCTGGGGAAGAAGCGCATGGCGAGGATCCTCACGGAGGAAAAGGCCATCGTAAGGTCAGATAGCTGCACGTCTATCTCATTAACCACACAAAAAACAACAACTCACATTGAGTCTTTATTTGCTGCTTTAACCTTAGCTCGGATGCCGCCTGTTAGATAACTGTTTGAGCAACCACTTTACCCACAGGATCAATGGAAGGGAGGTGAACGACCTAATCAACACCAGTGTTCTCTGTTCCTAAAAGAAATGTGTAGTTCCTAGTGGGAAATGTATATAGATCCAGTTACAGGGACTTGTAGGAATACTTTTCGATAAGTACCAGACTTTTAATGAGAGGAGCTTGTGAGATCATGGCTCAAGCCAGGACGAAATCAAGGTTTATCCTCTAATGGATGTCACTGCGTTTCACCGTGCGGAAGGCTTTGTAAAGAAAGGATTATATGCTGTAATCAGCTCATGACCCAGCATGCGAGTGCTAAAAATCACATTACCCCCCCCCCCCCCCCTGCCCCTACACGCCATGTGGCCATGTTCGCATTTCCTAGACTGTTTTTATGGGTGACTTTATTAGTGTTTGCAACACAGGGAAAATGACTCCCATTAGATTATGGCTGTAGACACTGGCTTCCTTTTTTTTTTACCAGTTAGCACTCATTATCCCACCTTCCATGTTTGTCGATGGTGTCTTCATTGATGGGGATTTTCATTGCCTCATCATCTCCACTTCCTCCATGAAAAACGACGAACGTAACACAACATCTACCTTCTGTTGTTCTCCTGAGGTGCCGCGCTCCCACCTCCTCTGAATTGCCACCCACGTCTACCTGGATTGGATCCCTCTTGTCTATCCCCGGCATTGCCTATTGACTTGAATATAGATGGCAGATTAAGAAACACATGTAAGAATCCCCCCCACCTCCCTTCCTTACAGGCTGTCTTTTTCGGACTACCCACTGATTAATCACTCCCAAGCGCTCACAGCAGCCTGCGGCGGCCCTGTTTGTTGTGATAGCCTCTGCAGGGAGAGAAGTGAAAATAAATAATCGCTAGGTGTCTCACCGTGGCAGCTGCTGATTAATGAGGAAGAGAAGTGAGGCAGAAGTAATGCTCGCAGCCCCCCACGGCCCCCCCTCCACCCCTGCCATCCCTCCGTCTCTCCATCCCGTCCCCACGCACAATCATCGCACTTCGATGCGTTCGTTTCACCGGCGTGATATCTTACTGTGTATTAATCCGAGAAGACGCCGGGCATGCGCCTCACGTTAATAAGGCTTCATATTGGCTATTGATATTCTCCTGATATTCTCATCAATCACCTGGATATATATATATATGTCCTGCCTCTGTCGTGTGCGGGGCTGATTGCCGAGCCGTGAAATGTCATTCAATCAGAGGCGTCTTCATGTGTCTCTCGACGGAACCCCCCCGCGCAGAAGACCGTCTTTTCCGAAGGTCTTCAAGAGGAGGCGGTGGGGGTTTGAGGTGCGCGTGTGGATCAATTCACGTTCAGCGTTTGCGTGTTTTGCGTCTAGCAGCCCTGAAACGCTCCATGCCAAGCGGCCGTTGGCGGAGAGAGCAGGGGGGGGGGGGGGGGGACCTGGCACAGAGTGAGCGTGGTCCGGAGAAGATGAAAGCAGTTGTTTATCTCTGTCAGCGTGGCCGGGGGTTGGGGAGGCAAGAGCCTGCAGAGGAGGAGGAGGAGGAGAAACACATCTTCATTATCGTCTGTCACCTATCAACGGCTTTCTCTTAGCAGATTTGTTTTCCAGTTTTCACCTAACACTATAATACTCTGCTTTGCCCCTATACGTGTAAACGCTGGTATTGTGGCATTCTCAGCCACTTGTTATGAAGTTAAAAGTTCATTCGGAAAGATTTTCTTAACTTTTTCTACCTTTTGACTCCATTGTAATGATTTATACTCCTTTTCTCTTGAATTGGCCTTGTTATCTCATTGACTGGCAGATGGATGCTGTGTAGCTAATTCCTTGCACTTGGCTCACATCTCCTGGACTTATAGCTTGAGGCCACAACACATTAGCTAAGTGTTTGTGAACGCCATTGAGGAGCCATTTAGGAAACAGTAAAAGGAACTGCAAACGAAATAATAGCCTCTGACTTCTAACCCCAAATCCGTTTCTTTGGCCGGTCTGAGCCCCGTTTATAACCCTATTCTGGCTGGAGCCCCTCTACGCCAGGAACCTGTAGATTGTATGAGGCCAGGAAGGTACTGATGGGGGGCCACTGGGTCGGGGCCCGCGACTGAGACACCGTGCTTTATAGGCAAAGCAACGAGAACCATCTTTAAAGTAGGAAGGAAGCTGTCACACAGGCTTATAAAGCATCACTACACATAAAACGATTCTCCACTGTGAAGCAATCAAACAAAATGTATGTTATGTCTTTGTTTTTACTCCGGAAGATTGTACTTGCTATGTTTTTTTAAGAAATGTGCATTGTTACACAACTCTAACTACAGAGATGTGAGCCATGACTCCCCTATGAGATGGCGTTTTTCTTCCTTGCTTTCCTTTATTTCTCAAAGGAACGAGCGTTCTGCTGGGATCTGAACTATTCTGTTACGTTTGGACCGCGGACGAGTTTCAGGCCTGGTGTTCCAAGGCTAGCCATTCATGATGGATCACCAATGCATTGTTTTGACAGTCAATGAATACTTGACCAAAGAGTGTTCTGTTTACTTTTTTTATACAAAAGATAATAAATCGATTGTATTTGTGTAAAAGAACACCATTGATGGTAATGACGACAAGGTAGAGATAACAAAGGAACATGTTTGTACTTATATGGGAATGGTAAAATGCATAAAGGTACTTTAGTTTACCCTCATGTAAAACTAAATCAGGATGTTTTGAATATTAATTACTTTTTTTTCTTCTAACTTTTTTGGCTGCTACTCTCCATTTTTCTTGGCAAACTGGCAATTCCCCTCTTGACAATTTTCCGGAATAAACCCAATTCCAAGATGAATGTGGCCTAGCCCCAACAATAATTTTCCCCTGTTTATTTCTCTGGCAGAGAATGATTTGCCTCCTCATAGACAGTTCCTTACTGGCACAGAGCCAGCTCAATGATCCTAGCAAGGACCTCTTCCTACTGCCCCCTTCTTCTCCCCCCCCTCTCTCCCTCCCTCCCTACTGCCCCCTTCTCCCCCCCCCTCTCTCTCTCTCCCTCTTTCCCCCCACCCGCCTCCCCCAACCTCGTCCTTCATGGGGTAAATCTTTCCCCCCTCGTCCATGTCATTTTTACTCTCATTTATTATTTATCTCCCTAATCTTTCCCTTTGCTTTCCTTCGTGTTCATCCCTCTGTCCCCCCCCCTGCACCCCCACCCCTTATGTCTGATGATCCCCTGTTTTTCCAGCTATTCCCCTGACGATTCCCTAATCCCTCGTTTTCCACCTCAGTCCACAAACTGTTTTGAATAGGAGCCAAGGAGAGCGTGACAGAACAAAGCTAAAAAAACACCACTATTTCGGCATCTATTTACACAAAAGCTACTCGTTGCTTTCGCTAGACCTGGAATAGAGCTCTCTTTCTCAGTGGTGCGTTGTCTCTAGTATATGGCCGGTGAATATCGACACTTCAAATGATTATTTCACTTCTTTTGACATCATTTATACATCAGGCCCTCCCTAATTAGCCACACCTCGGTGCTGTGAAGATGTGCTTGTGGCCTTGGGCTGTCAGCAGTCAGCAGCACACAAACGGAGCCCCATTTTGTATTCTGTGTACAAGGCCAGACGTGGGAACAAAAGGCCTGGTTGGACGCCATGTTGGAATCAAGGGCGTCTTGGCAACACTCACTTCCAATGTGTTTGTATCATGTAAAGCTGGACTTTGCTCAGGTAGCCGCACACTCCATTCATTGCTGTCTGGTTTAGCTGTGATCAATGTATCTCTTTCTGGAGATTTATAGAAAGTCTGTAAATCCTTGCCTGGGGGGCGTTTGGGCCACTTCCCTGCAGGATGCTGCTGCGTACAAGCGCTGTCTTCAAACTAGCATTTAAAAAAAACAGAAGGAAGGAAGCAGATAGGTCGCTGATAGGTGCAGAGCGTCGGGCTCATAGAATTGAACTGTGGGCTTAGATAAACCACATAGTTTTGCCCTCCTTTTTGAGGGAGAGGAGGAAACACCTTTCACAAAGTGAGTGAACACATATGGGGTTTCCAGCCATTTATCCACTGACCCTGGGATTAAATAGGACTGACACTAAGGTAGCGGGACTTCTTCTCTCCAATGTTATTTCATTCGGACTGAATGGCGACAGAAACGGTGTGTTGTCTGATACAATTTGCAGTGGCATTAGGGCTTCTTTAGCCTAGACACATATTGTTATGAGCGATTTAGTGCAAGGCAGAGACAGAAATGTAAATCAATGTTTTACACTAGTGGCCCTTGTAATTGGAGCTTAATTGAGACAGGAGACAGGACTGGCAGCCAGACTGAGGGCCAACGCCGCCAGGATCAGGTTTGCTATTCGCTTCACAGTTTTTAGAATTGCAACGCCCCGCCCTCTTCGCTTCCCTCTTTGTCCCTCATTGCCCCCCCCCCACCGGGGCCCCAGGTAACTGTACTCCATTCCACATTGCCCGCGCTTCCCTTATATGCCTCAGGTTATTTCAAGGGCTGGCATGTGTTTGTGTGACCGCACATACACATGTTTTTAGCATTGGGCTAGTGCATATATTTATGCATTCCTGGCCATACATCAGGCGGGTGGTGGTGGGGGGGGGGGGTGGAGCTGTCATAGCTGGGAACCCAGCATGCATTAGGCTTTGGAATGGCCTCGGTGGGCCACGGTGATACAGCAGCTGACAGCATCGCCTGAGCGACCACTAGGGAAAGCTTATTATGGTATGGAGTGTGTTTCTAAAACGCTTTGCTTAATGGTGGTGTGTTTGACCTTGGTAGTAAATCTTGTCTGCGTGGGCCCCACTCGCCGCCAGTTGGCGGTGGGCAGAGTGCGACGTCACTGTTTGCCTGAGCACCAAAGCAAGGTGTGTGTCGACTGGCGGGTGTCCTGGATGCTTCATCAGTATTGAGGCTCAGCAGCTGAGGGGGTCAGGGGAGAGGCCACCTGGGGCCGGTGGCCACCAAGGCCAGCCCAGATATGCAGATGAGTTTGAATCCTGCCTAAATTTGGTGTGAAGTGTTTTTCCTGCAACATAGTCGGCTGTATACGGGCAGCCCACTGGCCTGCTTCATCTGGCTAAACACAGAATAATGTTACATTCATGTTCACTGGATTGTAATATATGCATGTTTTTCTTCACACCTCTGGTGCAGTGGGATATATGCCCGAGTCAAGGACTTACTATTGATGAGAAAATGTGTGGATTTGAGCCTTTTGGGAGGTTTGCTATTGATTCATTATATTCGTATTCAAAAACACACACAAGCACAATCTATCAAGATATTGCACATTTGCATCAGTTATCATTTTAGAACACAACTGCGCCATGGTTTTAGACGCTAGTCACTCATCATGTTGAATGAAACCACCTCTGAGCTCCATCTACTTAATAAACAACAGGGCTTTATGACCGTTTGCGTGTCACATGAAACCTGGCTTGAGCCCAACAATCTCATCTCCCTTCATACGGGGGCCATGCTGGCCTGCTAATCAGCACTAGGGGGAGGCAGACATACTGCTGGGGCTAGCAGGAGGACTGATCCCATCCCAGTGGCAGCCTTATCTTGTCTGGGGAGTAACAGAGGAAGGTCAAGAGAAAGGAAGTGTCAAGGATGGCAAATGTGGCCTACGTGGTAATTAGTGGCAGGAATAGACAATCTAAAGAGCCGTAGAGCTGGCCCAGGGAACACAGACAAATCAGCACAAACAAGCTAATGGGCGCGGCAGCTAACGAGTCTCCGAGCCAAAGGAATTTCTCTTGCTAATTTGACAAAGCCTGAAAAGAAGGCGGGGGCACTTATTGACAGCAAACCAAAATGAAGCATTGAAAGCCGCAGCCCTGCGCACCCCTCCCCTCTCCTCTCCTCCTCCCCTCCAACCCCTCTCCTCTCCTCCTCCCCTCCAACCCCTCTCCTCTCCTCCTCCCCCCTTTCTCTCTCTTCCCTTCCTCCCCTCTCCTCCCCTTCTCCCCTCCTCCACTCCTCACCTCCCCTCCCCTCCTCCCATTCTCCCCTCTTCCACTCCTTCCCTCCTCTCCTTCTCCCCTCCTCCACTCCTTCCCCCCTCCCCTCCCCTCCCCTCCCCTCCTCCCCTCTTCCCATTCCTCCCCTCCCAGTAGGTTGGTGGGGTGGGGGGGGGGGCTTAAATCTAAGATGCGGCAGAGGAGCCTTTATTTCTAATGACGTTCTCTTTTGCATTAATCTAACGACGGCCCATTTGTATATATTAGAGTCGTTATCTGTGCTCAAGCTCTGCGCGGCGAGAGACACTGATGGAGCTGAGAGGTTTCCACCACCATTCTCCCATTCATCCCTTCTTACTGCCTTTTCTGATGCTCATTGGCTGAATGAGGACCGAGGGGCTTTAAGGGAATAGATATTGAGGTTAGGGAGACAAATGATTCTGCTGGTATAGTGCGCTACTGTCAAGGTGACCAATGCCCACATTAGTTTTGTCCTGCACCCATTGATCGCTGCCACTCCCAGTCCGAGGGGATTTAGTGAGCGCGGGTGGTGTTGATGGAGACGGTGCAGCAGGTGGGAAGGTCTGCAGTGGTAGTCTGTGGACTAGAAAATAGAACCTGTAGTGAAATGTAGTGACACCCTGCAGAAGAAAAGCTGAGGCAAACATGTGTGGCGGACATCAACGGAAGGAAAGGTTACGTGATATATCAAAGCCGTTCATTAGGCT